>OW203762.1:30052232-30557352 GCA_934045905.1 Leuctra nigra
TTACACTGCAAGCGCTAATACACAACTAATGGTGCTCCTTGTTACTTACTACCTTATTAGGTAGTCGAACCAAGGACTCCAAATCGGGTAATTACGTTCCAAATAATCGGGTAATAATTGGGTAATCGGGTAATTACGTTCCGTAACGCAAAGATTCCAAATAGTACTTACTCTGATTAGAGGCAATTACTGCAATTGTGCACCTCATTAATTAGGAAGGATACCTTCGTAAACAGCATTACTTCTTAGTATAGCTGTACAATTGCTTTTCGAAATACGTTTGATAAGGTTAATTGTAAATATTCGAGTAAAACACGGAATGATTTTTTTTGTTCTCATAAAACTGTAAGAATTGTCGATGCGTTACAAGAATGACCATCACCCTGAGATCTGAAATTAATCAACTGTTTCGAGGTACTGTGTCAATTAGGGATGGTTAGATTATGGTTGGTGATGCTGGGTCCATTTCCTGCGGGAGACATCATCGTCACCAATCCACCACGCTGGCAATTAGCTGGAGCGTGTCACAGAGCAGCTTCGAGCCACGAGTCAGTTGCGAAGAACTGCTGGACGAAACAATCAATAATCGATAATCAATGAAAATAATGGCCTTTAATCTGTTTGAAATCTTTGGATGCTATATACATTATTCTCATAACCTAGCAGTGGTGAAAAAGAAGGTACCTATTTGATAACCTTCAAATTACTAAAATACTGAAGCAAAGGTTTTGATGTTTCACTGCCAAGTCCTTACAACGACATGTTTTTTGCTTAGAAATAATAGCAAACAAGCAGGCGCGTAGGAAGGGCCTTCCTTCCTACGCGGGAGGGGGGGGGGGAATTATTCCCCCCCCCCCCCACTCAAGCAGGCTGACCTCCATTCGCCATACAAAATTAAGTTATTTGTTGTAATTTGAGCAGTATAGAATGCCAGAATAGATTTTAAAATGTGTATACATGAAATGATACCCTGCGGGGCAACAATTGGGGGTCTTGTTGCTTCAGTTTTGGCATTTTAAAGCCCCAGAACAACTTTTAACTGGGTTAAGTTCTAAAAACGCCCTACTGGGGGGCTTCTTTTCCGGGTGTCTCAATCCCCCCCCCCCCCCCCCCCCTCATTGATGAATTTAGTTACTACGCGCATGTCCAAAAGTATATAAAAAAAGAACCACTTAGTACTAAAATTTACAATTTTTTACTTAAAATTGACCTTATTCAGCTCTTCTTCAATGAACGAAACATCTTTTTAACATGACTACCGATGTAAACTCACTTCGAAATCATGACATTTGGTCAGAAGCTGCTCAAATATTCATTTCCCCTACGTGTATGCAACCAACTCGCCCGCTGTGTGTGGGTGGATGCCTAATCTGCACGTCATCGATCTAGCGATAGACTGGGGATGCAGATTATCATAAATATTTACCGCAGAAAGCCATATCCAGATACTACTACTCGAGTCGAGCTTATACTCCCTTCTTCGTAAGATGTATTTCGAATACTAGCCACAAAGATATTCTTAGAAATGCACCTAACTGTATTCAATATTGATCCCTGTTATAAATACCATCGTGTAGCTGAAAAAATGCACGCCAATAGAATCACATTCTCACCAAAGAAAACAGTTTGTTGACTATTTACCTTGATAATGGAAATCGGCTCCAGAGTAATCTTCTTTTTTATTTCTGTTTAAACAGCAAATGGAAGGTAATTAAAATTTATAATTGATGTAAATTGAACATTGTAGATTTCGAAAAGGTCATGCAAAATTATTATGATATGGCATTGCTGTTATAGGTAACAAAATTACAGTTGATGAAATTGTTCTAGAGCAGGAATAGTCTTGTATTTATTTGTTATTCAGCCGGCGGCTATTTAGACGCCTACATCACTACATTGTCATCACAATCACAATAAAAAAACTAAAAACACTCCAAATACAATATAACTATTTAATAAATAAATAATTTAAAACCTAATTACATATTAAAAAGCTGACATGTAATAATGACAAGTTACACCTTAAAAATTCATATTTGAATCCAGCCGGATGATAAAGATTCTCAACAGTCAAAATAGTATTTCTTGTCGCATTATTAGATATAGAAAAGTTGTCTTAGGTTTCTGTTATCATAATTATGCTCTTTTTTTTTAAACTTATCAATATTGGAGCTAGTGGAACATAGTGTTGATTGACTTGCTGCACTCTTACAACATTGCGATCACAGAGATAGAAATTACAAAATTAACGATTTAACTTTTAATTTTTTCTCTGATGTACGAGTATTAACGCTGTACTTAATAATGGTTCACAAATTAGTCAGTGATTTGGAACACAATTTGAAAACAAGCATTTTGACGTTTAGAAGATTCTGTTGCTTTTCGCCATAAAATTGATCGCTAACCTGGCTTCCTTGGACAAAATTGTCATTCATATTCCCTTGTAATTCTCTCTGTAATGTATTACTACATGAGTTGCGTTAGGATACGTCAGAATTAGATAAAATTTACTTATATTACAGTAATAAATAATAATTAGAAACACTCTAACATTGTTTTGAGGGACCCGGCTTCATGGGACTAAAATGCCCATTCATATTCCCCTCTAATGCTCCCTAAAGGGTTCTTTGCGTTAGAATGCGTTAGAACATTCTAGTCATTCTCCTAGTATTTCACACCAGTGCGATTTATTTAATAGGTTGCGTATCCATTGGTTCGGAGAATCACTTTAGCCTTCGCACTGGCCAAAGCGATAGATTCCGTCAATTTTGTCGACACGATTCTGCAATTAAACCAGGAGTGCATTTGTTCTGGTTACGCGATTGCGGGGTTCATCGATAAGCACTTGTGTCGCGGAGTGTTTGATACAAAACCGCCTGCATCCGGTTAATCAAAATACCGCACTAATTAGATCGTTACAGTCAAAACTACCAAGACAATTTGATAGACTTCAAGTTGGATGGCATTCGTGACGATTCTGACGGGAATGAAACCTAAAAGTAATGGAAAAGTTTTGAATATAAAATATATGTCGTATACACGTGGAAAGGTTCAGAATTTAAAAAAAAATCTGACATGGAACTTATACGTTTTTCAGATAATAGAAGAAATAGAAGAAAGACAAATTGCAAATAATAATTTCTCTTTGAGCCGTTCTCTTGGCGGAATTCAAGGACTTAAATTAGGTTTCGAATGCGTTATTAAGTATTGAGACGGGGTTCTCTGAGCGCACGTATATGGAAAATCCCAGTCTTTGAACGAAACTATTGTGTCAAGTCGTAGTTGTCAAGTCGAACTACACAAGGAATCTTGACATTTCCAAGCGACGCCGTCGAGAGCAGAACTCAGGACTCTCGAGTACAAGTAGTAGCTGCATTCAAAGCAGCATCTGGTTTAAATGAAAACTCTGATTTGTAGCGAAGAAAAAGTGTGAATTGTATTTGTTCGAAATCACTGCGAGTAATGTGTTATTTAACTAGACATTCTGTGTTGTTCTTTCCTTGTTTGACATTCTATTACGTGTTTTATTTATCATTACATTCATTTTCCAATCCGCGAAATGATTTTCACACATTGTAAAAAAAACAGTGACTTCTCGTAAGGGAGGTGAGTTCTAAACAGTTCCTCGCCATGTGTTTCAGGGATGCGGACCGTGGGGGCGGTGAGGGCGGCGGGGCGACGGGGGCGGGGGCGGCGGAGGGCGGCGGTGGTGGCGGCGGTGGCGGGGGACGGCGGACGCGGCGCGTGCCCAGTCTCAAGTTGGCCAACGGTCGCTTGGGTGCCGGCGCGGCACAGTCCGAAGAAGACATCCGCTCCCCTCGTCAGCTATCCCACCACGATGACTCGATCAAGATCAGCATCGAGAACACCAACACGTGCACCGACTCGCTGGTGACCGCGTTCGACGACGAGACCCTCCTCATCGGTGACTGTCTCTCCAACTCACTCACACACATGAATTACTGCAAGGAGAGCGGGAAGGTCCACTTCGGCGGCGACGACGTCAGCCTCTATGGCACGCCGAAAGAGGAACCGGGGCCGAATCCCCCCGGTGCCTCTTCGGAAAATAAACAGAGTTTCTTCAAAAATCAACTCCAGGCGTTATTCCAGCCGACGGATAACAAGTTGGCGATGAAGTTGTTCGGCTCGAAGAAGGCGCTGATGAAGGAGAGGATTCGACAAAAAGCTACTGGTCACTGGGTCATCCATCCTTGCTCGAGCTTTCGGTAAGTCGCAAACACATCAATCACGTGTCATCGTCTCATATCATAGTTGGATTAGCTCCAAGCCCTCTCGCTATCGGCTCACGTGACTGACGGTTCGTCGATGCCCCGATGACGTCGACGAACCACGCGAGTTTTAACTGCATAATTTCGCATGCTAATCAGACGACGTCTTACTCGGAGCGCCGCGACGCTGACATTTGTGTTGTGTTTCTCTCTCTCTCTCTTATTTACATTGAGTGATAAGACAGCTTAGTTACAGAAGATGTAAGGACACTGATGAGCGCAGAGCGCAAGACTTACAATGGGATTATAAAGATCCATGCCAAGAATCACCAATTTAATGTCAGAGTTGCGGAGATATCTGGTCTGTAACTCCAAAAGAGCGTTCAACCTTGACCTAAACTTACATATCAGCAACTATAATATTTCATGTCAATTACGTTCTAAATAATTTTTTTAGCAAGTTTGCTGTAGTTCAATATTTCGTTATATTAGGTTATCATATTTTTTTTAATTCGCGAAATAATTAGTTCTTGTTACAATGAATGATCATCGATTCAGTTACGCTTGATTACAGTTTATTTTTAAACCATTATTAACTAGACTTTAATGAAACGGTTTCTAAATTCGGCCATGCCCTACCCAGCCCTTGACGCCCAATGCCAAATGTTAACATTGGATTCCATCTTTCGAAAACAATATCGAAACCAGATAACAATTGTCTCACGGAGTCAGTGACAAAAGAGTAATTGCAGCACGGCAATGCAGAGTCAGGAATCCAGATATCACCTTGACACAGTGTTAAAAGGCCGTGAAGTTCAGGGACGACTCGCGTGTGGAAACGTTCTATATTTCAAACATTTCAAACGTCTGGCTGGCTAACAGGGGGTGTACAAAAGTAGATATGAACTTAAGATATTAGAAATTACATACCACCTAACCACGAGATCATTAGAGAGCCTCGGATCGATCTTAATGGCCAGAAAGTATTTTCAGAACAATGGTTGGTAATTGTTAGCTATTGAATGCAGGAAGCTATAAACTATGAATGGATGGACAATGAAAGCATCTCAAATCAATACAAATTATATTATACTAAAGTAGCAGTTAAGAAAGTATTAATTGAGCAGGTCATTTTGCTACCGAAACGAGGTGATATTCTATTTTAATCCAACTTATAAAAAGTGAATCAATCAACCTTTCTAGTTCTAGGTGCATGTCAAATGTGTGAGGAAAGGTCTTCAACTACTCAGTAACATGTATTAACCTTTAAACAAGTTAAACTTTAAAAAATCAGATGCGATCTAGAATAAGTCGAGTGGCATGCAGCAGGTGATCTTCAAGATAAATTAACGCTCTGTTCTCGAATCTTATCGATACGGGTTACTATATCAATAAATAGGTACACACTCATTACTCAAATATTTACTAAATTTCCCAGATTTCTACAAGAACTGAAAGTAGAGAAAGTAGATTCTAAGGTTTGATACGGCCAGACATTGACGTTAATTTATAGTGAACGATATTTCGTGATCGCGATTACTCCAAAGGAATTAAAAATAAATCTTGTCTGCTTAGAATATTTATGCATGTTTCAATTAATTTTCTGTAAAACGCAAGCATGTAGACGAAAGGTTAAATAAATACAATTTATTTGGATTTGTTTTCATTTATTTTTCATTTATTTTTATTATACAATTTTACTCTATGAGTTGAATGTATAAACAAGTACTGTAATGTACCC
Source organism: Leuctra nigra (assembly GCA_934045905.1). Taxonomy (NCBI): domain Eukaryota; kingdom Metazoa; phylum Arthropoda; class Insecta; order Plecoptera; family Leuctridae; genus Leuctra; species Leuctra nigra. The sequence continues at coordinate 30,058,203 of OW203762.1, forward strand.
CATCGACAAAAACAATATGAATATTCGATTTAAAAACAACAACACACAAACCATTAGAAACAAGTTAACTTCAATAACGCTTTTTTACGAAACTCCATCACATTTCTTGCCAGAGGATAAACAGGCTGGGCATAAACAGTGTGTTGATTCAGTCGAATTCGAATAGTCGAAGTATATAAAATCAAACTACGATTCTATTGTTGATTTGAAACAATGAAAGTTTACGCGATGGTTTTATCGATATGTGGCGTGAAACGGTTGAAATCAAGCCGGCGGAGACAATGTGATCGTTCACCGCAAGAGAGTAGCAAACAGGAGTCAAAGTTGAGACAGCGCTGGGAAATATTAAACAAATCTTGAAAACGTCAATCATCGGGGCAAGACTATAAATGTATTCACTATTTTCATCATCTTTCCAACATTTCATTCATGGCCAGGCACAATATGCCATCATTTCCGTCAAGAAACACGGAGGGGAAGAGAAACAAACGATGAGAATATTCACACTACATCGAGAAGGAATTCGGTTATGAATAACTGAGAAACCGGCGTAAGACAGATATTTCCATTTGTTCTCCAGGCTTCAATGAAGGCAAATAATCGTACTATAAATTATGTGATAGAAAGGGAATAGAATCCACGCAAGAGGCTCCATCTCTGGTGATTTGTATGTATTGACAACTAAAAAGCTCAGCCATTACCTGATTTTAAAGTGGGGTTTTAAACCTAAAATCTGTGTAGGTAATGCATTATTTTCAGTGAAGCATTTTTGTGTGCAATGTGCAATCATATCACGGCATATGCTAGTGCTCTCTTGAAGTTTTCATGTTGTAGAAGCCAAATTATGAAATGCTGAATTCATATTGTTTCGTAGTGTGCATTTGACATTCATTATAAAACTATTTACGAGATTTTTGTATTCAACAAAAATACACGAGAGTCTCATGTATTCTTTTTCATGAGAGAAGCGGAGTATTTAAAAATATCGATTGATATTCTAATATTGGCTGTGTCTGGAAATAATTATTGATCAAGTGATTCTCGCTTTCCGTTTCGCATGTTCTCAGCAATCTGTTTCATGTACGCTGCGAGTGTGTGTTCAATATCGCGAAAACCATTGAAATGAGCAAATTCAAATTCTGTGCAAGCGTTCATGTCAATTTTACTGCCTGTAGGTAGTGAATGGCATATGTTTCAACCAGTTTAATACCTTTCAAAAACGTACAAATTATTACTGTTGCTCTCGCTGATGGGAAGTGTTGCGCAGAAAAGTTGATGACGAGTGAAATATTCCTGGTGATATAGGGAATTATAATCTGGAGGGCAACACTGTGATTCAATCATTTGTAAGTTGAGGGTTGTTTATTAAGGTATCATAAATATGCAGCAACATCTATTCGAGAAAACAAGGACACTATTGCACCCTTGTGGCTATTTTGGTACTAGAACAATGGATGATATTTATAGGTGGCTATTAAAACTCTAAAATTACGTAAGATTAAGAGTATAACGTTTTATGTTGTTCATTCTTACACTTATTCCCTTTTTTGGTATCCCTTTTTTTCATCTTGCTGGCGGCTTCTTCTTATATCGGGTACCTACAATAGGGTACCTACATTGTATTTAAATCTACACAAATTATATATTTGGACACCAATTAAGACTTATTTTTATTAACAAAATGGCTAAGCTGACACATCTCAAATACGTTATACGCTTGTTTTTATTATATAATACGCTGTAAAAATTTGACAGATTGTGGTGAAAATATATCTATACATTTCTAGTGCTAAAATAATTTCAGAGAAACTTTATATTGACAAAAAAATACTAAACTGTGTGTATAGGCATAGACATTGTATAGCCTTCGCAATGTCTATGGTATAGGTCAAGATGACGGTCTTCATTGTAATCGATGCTGTATGGAGCATTTCCAGTGCTCAGTTTCCAAGTAGTATAATTCTCTCGACATGATAATTAGCTCATCACATTTGGTTAGACAGTCTATCTGTCACATCAACCACGTGACTATGCTATCTGTCACATCAGGAACTGCATCGCTGCATCCCGGATGCAGTTCTGTGCAGCGACAACATTCCGCACACGTTATGCACTTTTATGCACCCCCGGTTCTAGCACAGCAGAGATATCGTGCAGCCCCGTGATATTGACAATGTCAACGGGGAAGTTATTAATGATAAACACTGGACATTTGACATGCTAGAATACGATAAAATTACAAGAGAAGTATAATGTATTATTAATGATTGTTAAAATCAATATGGGATATAAGAATTCTATATGATTTTTGTATCTTATGAAAACTTCATAATATACTTCAGCGAAACCAAATTTCGTGAAAAGTTTATGAAAATATTGTGAATTCATTACAAATATTTTTATTGCGGCATTATTATTGTTTTAAATGAATAGATTCTCGTTTGATGATGATTTCTGCTCACCTCTGGGGTATTTATGCTGAAAGCAAAGGGATCTTTGCGTGAATTATTAAGCACCACCGGGAATAAACAAAATAATTCGCAAACTTTACGATAAGTGAAAGGACCTTGACGTAAATGCGTACAAATTATACCGTTTTCGGAACGTCATCGTTGTCAGATTTCTTTGAAAAGGGGCGCCTTTTTAAAAGTCCCCTATCGTAAGTTTTCATTTTATCTAGGTTCCTGCACTCTTTCACTCAGATGGTTATATACACGTAAAATCGTTTTTGATAGGACCTCCCAGAGTTTTTTTTTACCCAAACTTCGTGCTCTTTCACCGAAGTTCCGCAGTGAAAAATCAATTCCGACTTAGAAGATCAATAACGACATTTACTATTTATAAGTTGATACATTTTGCAAGGTTATGATACAATCTTGTGTCATTTCACTAGCGCGGAATCTGAGCGCTGTTATGAAAGGTGACGGTCGTGCTTTACAAGCTAATGACAAGCAATGCAGATGGTATCGTCTAGAACTACATTAATATAGTATTACAGTAACAGTTGTTATTCATGACATTCTTTAGATATTGATTTATTGTATTGTGAAGAATTGAATATATATTTCTGGATTTAAGCTCTATCCCATTGAAAGCGAATTGATAGATTTCTTTCTATGGAGTTACAATTTACTTTTGAGCAAGTATAGAATCATTGCTGTGAACCACAGAAAGTTGCTTTTCTCGAGCTTTCTTGTAGCGATCTTGATGATATGGTGTTAAGTAATAGTAGTATCCTGCGTGAATAGAGCTAAGATTTAGATTATTAACCCACACTGAGAAAAATTATATCTACGACTAGTTTTAAAGTTGCTTCCTCATAATCCAACTTTCAAGTTAAGACCGAACTTTTATTTTAAAACCATTGTACCTATAGTCGATGAAAACGCGTTGAACTCAACTCACGTAAAATATACATAGCAAGAAACCGCTTAGACATTCACTTCACTTCATTCTAATGCATCCTGCGAGACTCCGCAAGATATGCATGTATTCCATAGTCGACATGGTATATGGAGAGTATAGATGGCTACTCACAGCACCGCAACCGCGGCTGATCCATAAACATAGTGCTAGATGGATTCCTATACTGGTGTTTATACAGATAAAACTTCCGACGCCTGAAAATAGACGCACACACTCACACACTAAGTTCCCAAACCAGTAATCCGTCCATCATCCGGCTCAAAACCAAATTAATAAACAGAAGAGAGTCGAAAGTGACAGACGGAGAACATCATTCCTCAGTTCTCAAGAGATATAATTGCGAAAATAAATTGCATTCCGTTCAATCGCTGGGACTGGAATAATAGTTTTTAATGAATGAATAACAGATCGTGCGACTGGATCCTTCAGCTGTAAATTGATCAAAGAGATATGGTAAACGAGGGTGTCTGTGTGGAAGACACCAATCTTGTTCTCTGTTTGTCCATGGACACTGAAACTGATTATATTATACACTCTGCTTTGGACCAAGTTTTGGTAGTTTAGAGTGGTCTGTGCCCTCTAGGGATGATCGGGTCATGTGATACGACACTAAAACAGCACATTATTATGCAAGTAAATTCAATTAGTTTCATCCTTTACTATATCGAAACTGTCCGATATATTTAACAATGTCCACAAACCCAACTGATTCAATACATCACTATCGATAGTGTCAATCTGGTTTGGCTTATCGCAAACGACAGAGTTAAAGTACTAGAGCAGATAAAGCGAATGAAGGATACATTTGGTGTTTGGTTAGGACGTGACAATCGGCTTTTGTCACTGTTCTAAAGAGAAAATAACAATTCTTTTAAACGGAGATGTGGTTTATGATGGTTTTTCGGAAGACCACTTGAATTCTCGCAGTAATAATAATCTCGGTCGTGTCGAAATGCGTTGAGTGAGAGGTCTGCCGGCAAAGTTCTTTGCACTTGGAATATTTTGCAAATAATGTGGAATCTCTTGTCTCTTATCGCTCTTATCGAAAGCTCTCAGGGATTTTTCCAAAGTGTCTTGGCTTTGGACTTATTCCAAACTCTAAACATGACTGTTACATGGCTGAAGGTTGGAACAGAGTGCAGTAGATATCATCGACTTCTTTCATTTGGTCAGTAATAAAACAGACACAAACTCGATTTAAGTTCCAGGACGAATAATCGTGAAACTTGTTCCAATTGCTGCGTCTTGACTCATGGCCGTTTATAAGTGTAGAAGTTAACACCTAGGAACCACGTCAAATGGAATTTATAATTATACTGGTCGATACAACCAAATAACATGCTGTCTGATGTCTGCCGTTTTCGAGGACGAACCTCCTCGTAAAAACTCAAAATTTGTAAATCAGTAAGGTTGAATCGTGCAGATTTTCTAAGCATTCCCTCGTTTGAAATAAAAAAGTAACAATTTTAAATATACGTAAAACCTCTTCAATTTATGAAACATTTCCATGTGTTCGTCTCACCTCTCAAATCTCCTCGCACGTCAGAAAATTTAATTGCGACCTCTAGTTGCGACCAACAAACACACCAGAGCAAACCCTTACTCCGCAGCATCACAGAATGGTCGCTAAAATCACTACGTGCTGTACCATCCTTGCGCGGTTCCAAGACTACAGCCCTCAAGCGCTTATTATCGGTGGAGCCACCGACGAAGCCTCAAGCTCTTCCATTGATTGATTTCATTACACAGTGACGTCATTCTAATTAGTCATTCACATGATATGACATGGTTAATTGTAAACTTATTGTTATAAACCGGTGAGGCGTTTAGAAATCAACATAATGTCGCATCACAATGCAAATGAAGATTGATTACAGATCCGCTGCTCTCGCTCCCTAGGGCTGGTTGTGTTTAATAGAGGTGTTCACATCAAAATTGAATCAATATGTTTAGAGACAGATTGAATGAAAATATTCATTAATTATTTTGTAAATTATTAGCTGGTATCACTTGCTAAAATTACCATTGTCATACATAATAGTAAAAGAATACAGATAAAAATAGAACGGTGCACAAAAGGAAAAGTGAGTATAGAGAGCATGTGAGCTCTTATTTTTTTGTCTCTTATGTCATTGTGTGCACGTCTCAATATTGTCTTGTGTCATGTCATTTCAAGATGGTCAATGACAGGTCAAGGTTCATTTGTGAAAGGTCAAACATGTCTTGAAAACTATCGAGAAAGAAATGTTCACAAACATGTATTACCTTAGACGAAATATTACGCCAACGACTGAAGCAGCATATTTTTACAGTGTATACCACAAATCTGTTCCGTCAAAACTGATTTGATTGTGCTGACATATCTCATATCACATAACAGAAATAGATGCATTCAAGTAAACATTATTCCTGCATTCATGTGCATAGTTGCATATTGTTATGCAAGTTGAAACTCATGGCGAACACAATTGAGTCGCGCTAGGAGACGGTATAATGTTTACAGGTTGCTGGTTTTAGCAGCCCACAGTTGTTTGTGTGTTCAGGACCCAGCCGTCAGATGCCGTTCTGTTTTATTTCTACCCTTTACCGCTGAATAAACCAAACACTTTTACACTTTATAGGTCAGAACGTTTTGCATCGCCCAAGAAGTTTCATATCGAAATGCTATTTCGGTTGGCCGCATAGGAAATCAATGCGAAACAATGTCGAAGAATTTTTCAATCGTAGAGTTTGAGGAAAACAAATTTGTGACGTCTGTTGAATGGGGTTACGAAAATCGAAATGGTAATCGTTAAAAATGTTAGGAGTGAATTAAAGAAAGAGTGAATAGCAATTCCGGGAAATCGTTTATTTTTTTGGAACGAGTTGAATTATTTTTGTCCAAAAGGTCTTAGGTTGTAATTTATTTTATATGCTCGCGCTCAATGATACATTAAACTAACTAATTCATTCATTATTATTTACTCAAATAATAATATTATACATATATCTACAAACAAGCCCAAGCCCTTAAGGCTTCGTAGAGATTTTGTTTTTGAATCCTGTGTGTAATTTTATTTATGCCCGTAAATTTGAAAAAAGGAAGAAATTAATAACATTGCAACAATTATTATTCAAAATCAACCGTGCGACCTAGAATCTTGATAATCGTGATAAATAACATGTGATCAACACATTCTGTCTTCTAGAAGTGAAATCACAGTACTTTAGGACAAGGTTCAGAGTTATCTTGAAAGCCAGCGTCGATTCTAGAACAAAAGCAATCACATCCTTATCTCTTCAAGAGAAAGCAATTTGAAAGTGCGTCACATGCTCACGCACAAGATGACCATATAATTATATGCCTTTAGTAGAAGCAATTAAGAATAATGATGATTGGATGCACGCCCTGTCTGTTCGGACATTCGAAAAACAAACCTTGAATTCATCATCTACGTAACAAAACGCTCGCTTGTTTTCGTCTTCTGTCTCAAGTACCATGTCCGTCCTCACCTATTCAAGATCGCTTCACGTCATGGAGGACAAAAGTCGTGAACAATTCCCCGTCACGTGATCAACCCGAACCCGATGGCCGGCAGTTCGACTCCCGAGGCGATGCGATGGTCACTCATGTCACATGACCCATTACTCCCCCTCCTCCCCCTCATCAATGGACCTCGATCTGAGATCAGTCGCTCGTGCAATGTTCGATCGCAGTCACAATCACCGGCGATCAATCGTCGAGGAGAATCACGTCGGGCCCCTGGAGCCTGCTCTTCAAATCTCATCACTTATTCAATAAGCAAGCATTGAGATTTACTCCGGTAGCTTAGTCAATTCGATTACACTAGTTGGGTTTACACTGGTTAAAACATTCCAGGGTCTGCATTCTATGCATTGCATTGCAGTGAATTCTATTCTGCATGTAATTGTCCTTCACAATATTGGTGTTGACGAAGATAATGTAATGTGAATTTTTTTAAAAATCCAACAACTTTAGCCTCGACATAAGATGGAAATTATTAAAAGGGAAACTTCAATATCCGTCTGAAGTACGTTTACTATGGTTTTACTATAATACTTGGTGTCGATCCAAAAGTGTTAGCTGTTCTGCACGCTTCAGAAATAGACAATAAATCGAGTCGGACTGCTGTGAGAAATAGAAAATTATAAAATAACGACTTGACAATAAAGTAAAGCACGAAAATCGGTATTGAGATAATAGAAATATTAATAATTTAGATGTAATACGTTTGAACTTCTAGTAATGTTCATGATGATATTGTCATGACACAATAAACCAATACATTTTGAAATAGCATTCTGGGACGTAGATTGTCAACTATAACTTGGTCTACACGGGCCCCCACCTTACCCCGCAGGGCTTTTTTTTGTTTTCTGACCATTTGAAATTCATTTATTTGAGGTTTTTTGCATACGAAATGAAACTATACATAAAACACCACAAAATTTTAAGTTTTCCTGACATCCAGGGGGGGGGGGCAAGCGTGCCCCCTTGCCCCACCCTGCGGACGCCCATGAATCCATTGCACTCCAATATTCCAAGTTGGACGCTTGAAAAATGGCTGCTGTTTATAATCTAATTGAATATTGAAATAGCAGTGATAGATTAATTGATCAATATTGATCTAAAATAAATTCTACGAAATTAATTGCCATTTTTATGTTATGTTTGCACTAGAAATATCCTTGTTTTCCGCTGGGGTCGAACTTTTTGTCGCACTAGTGCAGAGCATGACGTCACAGAGCAATTCTCTGCTCTCATTCAGTGCATGCCAGTGGAAAAGATATTTTCAATTATGAATCATGAGTTTATACACCTCGATTGAGATTCTAGCCTAATAAGTGTTCTTCGGAAGAAGTTAATTAAATGTATTTATAGAATAGTTTGTTTCTTCCTGTTCCAAGATCATTTTTCCCGGAACTACCTATTCAAGTCATGTTTCTCGTCTCAGCACTGTAAACAAGTGGATAGATTCAAGGCCATGGGCGTTTCATAATCTTACCTAATCCTCGGCATTAAACGTTGTGTCATTCACTTGATTTCAAGCCTTTGCAGCAGCATTCATTGATTCATTCATTGATTCATTCATTGATTCATTCATTGATTCATTCGGGGGATGAAAGAGGCTTTAATTAAACGGTTTATTTTGTCATGTAGAGAGATTACTCATTATCCAAAATATTTTAGCGGTTTCACAGGAAGTACTAAAAACGACATGAACAAATCTGCACGAAACTAGATAAATATGATGCATCATGAGGTTAATCTTTTAAACTTTGAATCAAATACTGTATAACATCCCGTGTTCATTATACAAGATATTTCTTATGAGGTTACATTTTCTGCACCACTTGTTTTCAACACTGACCTGATTATTACTTTGTTTGTTCGGATTACACTGTAAAAAAACACTATTGTTAGAAGATATATTTACCAATTGTGTTGGTTAATTATATTGGTAGAGAAAATGTTCACATCAATACTCCACCCTTATCACGTTGAATGTCACGGTATAATTTTTCAAACATCATGGTTCTAACAAAATATTTCGAATTACCACATCCATCCGATTTGATCGAACTTTCAACCAGTGTGTGTAAATGCAAAATACTATTTCACGGTAAATACTAAATGTATATAATCGTTTGCATCCGGACACCGGACATATTTAATATAAAGTTGTATTTTTGGGGCATATGCTAACCTGTGTGCATATGTGGATATTGATGTAAATTAACACATGTATGACAGATTTATATCGTGTTGTCAAACTCGAATGCTAATATATCATTGCATGTCTACCTTTTTTACCGAGTGAACATGTCATACACAATATTTAGTGAGATTTTAGTAATTTTTAACGTCGCACAGTTCTACTACTAAATGGCGACGGATAAATGATTTTGATGATAATGATGATTATAATGATTATGATGATAAGATAAGTAATAGGTAAGAATGCACGGTGGGAAGGAGTCAATTGTCTCTTGACTGAGGGACACCACACGAAAGCTTAGTCATGGAAGAACGACCGCAAGAATCGATTTCATATTTGGTTCAGAATGTTGTCCAATGGAAACTATTTGGTTACGATTTAAACAACTTCTTGCGACCAGCGAGTAGGTAGAACACTTCACCAACTCAATGAATAGACGTGAAATAGAACCTACGACAGTTCAGGAGTCTGATGGGAAATCAAGATCACTGTCGATATCTTGGGGTGTTCTTTATCGGCGAGAGTTGAGGGCAGCTTGCTCGAGCGTCGAGATAGCGACGGCGACGCTGCTTGAAGCGACGCCTCTTATCACTGACTCGGCGAAGCAAACAAAGCGACGCTTCGTTGATATCCAAGCTGAGTAAATACTCGGCGACCGAGGATTACCACTTCAGTTCACTACATGCCGCCGAGCGATCAGATGTAATGAGGGTTTACTTATTTGGATAGCAGACGATACAATGGACTTATTATTTCTGAATGTGTTCATGATAACACGTGATGCATTTGTTAAAGTTTGTCTTGTGACACACGTCGAGGCATTATGTTCTCTACTTTCTTAGAAAGAAAGTGACGGAGTCCAATATTGTGAAATTGAGATAATGGAAGTTTAATATATCACCATAAATAGGAAATACTATATGCACAATTGGGTTAAATACGATTTAAATAATGTATGCTTGCAAAATCGTTACTACTATGGTTGAACAAATGTATTAATTTAGTTCCTCTCAAAATTCTAGTTCTTGAACGTAGCTATACGCATTGAAATTGTTGGTATTTTGAAACATACACAAACTTTCCCATCTCATCCATCGTTCTTTTATATATTTTACTTAATTGTAGGAACTCGAGAAAAAAACAGATTTCATGAACTGACATTCTTCTAATGATTTTTTTTTTTAAATTTATGACTACATTCTTATATCAAATGTCTCTGAAATATCTGAGAATTCTTCAGTTTATTAAATGTAGTTTATCCGAATAACCAGGTATTTGTGACGGTATGTGTAGATAATCTAAGAAGTTCGTTAGTTTCACCTGACTGATACTCCTGTTGTGCCATGCATGGTACAAGTACAAGTTGACTCTACATGTTGACTCGTTGTAAATTAATAACTTTCAAGACGTGAAGACCTGACGTTTGACATGAAACTGGAGAGCTTGGTGATTATCTTCTTAATGTCTTACACGAAATTAGTTTCTCGTTACTGAAGCTAAAATCACCTTAATATTACGGTGAACAGGTAATCGAACCAATTACTTGAGTGTATGTAATCGGAAGATTGATATCTTGTAACAGATATCTCCCCCTCCATGCAACTACATTAGCTCTCAACTACTTTCAATATGATGTTCCAATTAGAGATATTTCCTACAAAATCACAGCGTTTTCATCAAGTGGGTATTACTCTACAATTCTAGTTGGGCAACTCTTATCTCCCAGATTCAAATTGTCCAAATTCAATTCTTGTTTGTATGAGCCATTTTTAAGGTTTGAGGTTAGGAACTTTTCGAGGATTTGCTTCAAGTCTAGTGACTATTTATCTCAAATTGTCCAATTTACGTCAGCAAAAATCAAGAATTGACAAGATTTGGATTTTTTCTACTATCACACTAGATAAATTAATTGAGTACCTAATTAAAATCTGCAGATTTCAGTTCCCAAATTTGAATTGTATAGTGGTACATCAAAAACAGTATTTCTTTAAAATTTAAAATTAATAATTACAATTCTCAAGTACCACTTGAAGATATAAATGTGACTTCTGCCGATTGACCTTTGCGAAGAAAAAGATAGATATTTGGGCGGAGGTGTGTGGCGGGGGGGATAACGATGTTACTTTCAATAAAGGTGGAAGTGTAACATGAAGTTAGCCCCATACCCCCGACCCCCAAAACTCAACCTTACCCCTTTCAAGACACGCCAGTATATATAGCACCGTATTGATCCTCGGTGCAGCCCCTGACCCATCTGACTGCGGTGTCCAACCTTTAAGTGACGTAATTCAACACCCCCACCCCATGAGGGGGAGGGGGAAGGAGAGTTGTAATAGAGAAAGCCAGCTTCTAGACACGGAAAATCGAATCCGAGAAGACGTTGTTTCAGAGAGTTATTAGAGCCAAGTTTTTGGAACTCGTTTCAAGATTCGAATTATTCTCATTATACCAGAGGATGTTGGTCTTCATTAATTTTTTTAAGCAAACTCTCGCCCCAATTTACTAATGATTGAAATTCAGTGAGATAACATTGAGGAAATTTTCATTGATCGATTAATTGCGTATATCACTTTGGTCCCACAATGGAGGCTTAAAATAAACAACCCTTTCTTTATAATTACAATGCCTGCTCCATTTTGGTAACATTTAGTTGACTTTTACCACCATCTATCGACATTCGTCACAAAGAAGTGAACCTCTTATGTACTTATGAATAATGAGTTATGTCGTCTCATACAAGGTCATTCTCGTCTCACGTCAAATTACTCGTATTACTACTTTTTAAAATATGTTAGGGGAAGAAGGGTAAATTTACTCAATGGAATATAATGGGAAATTGAATATTTAACCAAAGAGGATGTATAAGGCCTGTGAATAGCTCTTATAGGAAATACGACCCCTAGAGAAGACCTAACGAAGGTGGGTAAGTACGTATAGGTGTCATAAAGGATAACAACAGATGAATTAGTAAAACTTCCTGTCAGTCCTCCAGTTGCCTGAAATGTCTTCCTCATACTTTGTCATACTTTACATGTGTCCTGAAAGTATATAATCTTATAAAAAATACTATAAAGAACGTAATAATAAAAAGCTAAAACAAAGGCTGGGTTATATAAACGTAGAATTGCGTTCTATCCTTATGATGATATTCTGTTGGAACATCGGAATTCACCAGATCGATCGGAGTATCGCTGAGAGGCACGCGATTCAAACCAACAGAACATTCCAAAATACAAGATTCAGAAATTGCCATCGAAAAATGAATCGAGAGTAATATTGCATGATTGGAAGTAGTTATTGAAAATACCGAATGTTTGCTCCGAATCTCGTTCATAAACATAATATTTGTTTGGATTGGAAACACGGAAGTCATTGTGATGAATAATGAGGAAATCCTTGCAAATCTGTTTGTGGTTTATCTTTTGTAGCGGAGTCTGTCAAGAAAGAGTCTATTTTACGATGATCATGATTTATTTCACGCCTTCAAAGGAAAAATAAAGAATCTTTCATTATGTGGTGCGTGTGTTAGATTATAATATAGTATTGTTTAGTGGTTACAACACTTCCTCAAGCTATGAACGTTCTATCACATGATGACAAATGATCCGAGTTTAAACTAGCTGACAATTTGTTTATATTGGTAGAAGAAAGTGACTCTTTCCTACATAATCGAAAGAATGGACAGCAATTTGTTTATACTCGTGTACGATATTCTGACTTCGATTTATACCTCTAAAAGTAGGAATTAAAAGAGTTGAGAAAATCGATTCTCCATTCAAGTCTATAATGATAATGTACCTGTTTGTCAACAATGCTCTATTGAAGGGTCATTCACACACACAGCACAATTTTGAAGTGTATCGACCAAAATAAAGTAACGAAATTGGGAAGGTAACATTTTGTTTTCTGTCAAAAACAGATCAAGGACGATATCAAGTAGCAGATGAACAGAATGGCATTAACTGTATACCTACCCTAGTTGATCGTAAAAATAGTTTAAAGAAACTTTCTTTTTAAGCTATATATTTTTATTCAATAATTTCAGCATTCAATTTTACAATGGAAATTATATTTTCAGTTCAGTTTACCGCGCATACTAAACCAATCACAATTAAATTCTTTTAACTTGAGTAACAAAAGATACGGCACGTAAAATAAAGAAGAATAGCATTTATTCCAGCAAAACACTGTATATTTTTTGGTGTTTTGAAATAAATAATAATAATAATTTACAATAAGTCTGACATAAAACTAAGAAATTGGCTATGCATCAACGAACACATCAAACTCTTCATCATGTGGAAAATCTTGATTAAAACTATTCTACTTCAGAGAAATAAAACCAAATGTCTTCTTTCAGTCGGCGGCTCAATGCGAGAGATTACATTGCTCTGTCGGTAATGCAGTTCACTTATTGGCGACTCAATGCGAGATATTACATTGCTCTGTCGGTAATGCAGTTCACTTATTGTCGACTCAAAGCGACAGATTACATTGCTCTGTCGGTAATGCAGTTCACTTATTGGCGACTTGAACGCGCGGCCGGACGATGCGCCCGCGCGATGTCAGCGAAATGAATTCAATAAGCCGTGAGCTGTCAGATTCCTAGCGACAGTGCGAACTGATCAATACACCAGCAGCACGGAGAATGAATGAAAATAAGACATTCTGTCAATAGAGAAGTAGACGGTGCGCTTGATTTGACACATAATCGAAAGTCGTATGCGAATGAAGTACGTGTAGCAGACGACAGCTTTGTACGTGGAACGTGGGATTTCAATCTTAAAATGTAAAAATGTTACTTTCATTATGGGTTAACCTTATGGATGAGTTGGAGAATTGTATTTATATATTTCACATATAATTATTCTAATAACATTTTTTTGTAGAGCTTTCATTTGTTACCAAACTCCAAATAAATACTCTACTTGGGTGCATCAATACAAACGCAATATTAATTGTATACTTTTAAATTAAAACATAACTTATAAAGTGTGGGTTAAGTTAATAATAATGTCACACCATTGTGTCATGGAAGAAATATTCTTAAATTAACTACTAGTACTCAAGTTACGACTAAATTTCAATGTGAATGACACAAGTTATAATTAAAATATCCTGATCAATATACTTAACGAGTGCAATTATATTTGTGACACTTCAATAGACACTCTAACGAGCTTTAAAACTCAAGAAATGTAAAAAATGAAAGTGACTTCGACCTCTACCTCGTTGAAATTGATGCTTCGATGCACTCATTGTTCTAGACTATGTTTTATGTTCAAGAAATATGATCCGGATCATCAATGTCACGTCCCGGCTGACAAATGAAAGGCTTTTACCTTAGAATGTCGTATAATCTAATAAAGTGCAAGAACATAGGAAGAAACTTTGTGGACATATGACGTCACAATCGCTAATGTCCCCTTAAGAAACGCGTCGGCATACTGAACTGTGACGTAACATAAACTATAGTCAATATGATATGACGTCACTTGATGTTGATTAGAGATTGATCAAGGATATATCGATCACTTAAGCGGTGACAAGCTTAAGTGGCTAGTTATACAGGGGTTGTGAGAGGGGTAGGAAACGTTGATAGGGGAGGAGGGATAATATACCTATAAAGAGGTGGAGTTTGGGAAATCTGGAGGAAAATAAGTGGCTGAATAATTTATTTGCTGGGATAACGGACACTAAAGGTATAATGAACTCATGTCGTAAATTTAAAAATTAGTGTTAACGCAAGAATATTCAATTCGTGACGCTACATCGATGTGTTTTAAATGTTTGGACGTATACAGTATGTAAACTTAACAACAGAGCAGAAACTTTTCTTTAATGGCTCAAGTTAAAGACTTTATTCGTTTGCATTGTGAATGGGAATTTAATTCTAGTGATAAAGAGTCGTGATGAAGATGATGTACGTGACGAAAGCAGGTTTCATGCCATACGTAGTATCGACCTTGTTCTGTTTTATAAATAATGCCAAAGTACAAGACCACATAAAGGACTTGAAAATCAACTTAAGTTCAATATTACAAATGGTGACAGAAGTAGGATTTGAACAAAAATAAGTGAAACACAAAACTTCCTGCAAACAATATGAATAAATGTATGTAATGATAACTTAAATGATCCATTTAAGTACATTTACGATTTCATTGTGATGTTAGTTCAGTGATGATATTTTGTGTTTTTAATTATTTAGAATGATTCACTGAAATTGGACCATAATGCTTAAAATTGTGTTTATAATGGTATTTAACATCGCACTTATCATTAAGTTAGGTTAATGGCATAGAAAATTTTAATGGGATGGTTGGGAGATCATGATGAAGATAGGGAAGGTTGGGTTGTGGGAAGGAGGTGGTAGTGGCCTATTAGTAGAGACCCTTCACAGGATTGCCTCTCGATTAAGGGAAACCGCGCAAAAACCTCCACCAGGAAGGAAAAACGGTCGCAGTAATCGAACCTGGGACACCAGAGTGCAAGTCTAGATGGACGCAGTGTAGCACAGTTCTTTATATGTGCAGCTCTTTATATTATCACACAGAATATTGCACGAGAAGAATATGATGACGATTCGGTAATATCGATTAGAACAATGTCCAAGAGCAAATAAGTGTGTTATTTAATGCGAATTGTGTGGTTATTGTGGTGTAAACTGTTAGACTAATTTGGACTGATGCAGACTTCCATCTCCACTTGATGTAAAAACATAAATATTATGAATATTACAATTGGTGGCAGAAATAGGATTTTCAAAAGTTCGCAACTTCATGACCTCGTGAGATTTTTAACTGTCATAAGATATGTTTCCTACTTTTAAATTTGATTTTTCGATATTTTAACGCAGTGTATGAAAAAAAAATGATTAGTTTGAGTACCATAAGAAAGAGTATAATTGTGAAATTATTAATTTTGTCTTAAAACGTAGAGCAGGTAATAAATAGACACTTGAAAACAAGCTTAGAGATGAAAAAGTAATAACACTATCTTTGAAGTCTCACCCCCAGAATCACTGTTTTGTCACAGGAAACTTCCGTTGCCGTTTGTTAAACCAGAATGGCACACTCAAAGCGACCGCAACTAACAATATGAGAGAAACAAAAGAAGGTGAACCTCTCTAGCGATCCTATTTCTTGACCTCGACGGTGGTCAGTTTCTCGCTTTGTTCACACCCAAACTTGATGGGGACAAGAAACATAACACTGCTATTGACACTTGAAGCTTTACAGATTATTCCTATTGACCTACATATAGAGTTCGGGGTTTATGGTGGCTTGACTTCAGAAGATATACCGAATTTAGGTGGACTTTATAGGAATCGGAGTACTCCATAAAGTTTTATTTCTTCATACACAGCTTAGACTTCTCTTCAGCTTGAATGGTACCTATAAATGATTGCGTAGTTCACTTCTGGACGTTGACTGATAACCTTATTATATTGAGTATTAGATTGCGAAGAGTCTCTGTAAAGCATGTCCATGAAAGGTTTTTATAAAATAAAATTATTTTATCATTGATAAAGCATAACAATTATTAAAATTTGACATTTATTGCCTTATTTTCATTTGTATTGTGTCAGTGAAACAGAAATTATGAACTGGAAAAGTAATTGGATAGTCAGAGGAAGAGTATACTGGACAGGAATTCTAGTCTGCGAATGAGCACAATTTTATAGAGATCTAACCTACATTTTCATAATTGCCTTCCTCTGATGATGGATAGATACACCAACCAGCCCTCAAGAGTCCAGCTTCTTTTTCACATATGCCTGCAGTTAGGATGAAGCTAGATTTCTAGAAATCAACGAGTATGTTTTGTTTCCAAGGGTTACTTAGAGTTGATTGATATTGGTCAATGCGATGTTTTTTGCTCGCACTTTTGAACACAGAGAATTGCAACCCAATTCCGTATCGTATTTCTCAGTAGAATAGTAAATACAAATATTTTGTGCAGCGGCAGCAAAACTCGTCTCTTTTAGAAGGCAGTCATCATAACAAATGCCGTCCAGCTTTTTTTTTAGTAAATAGCGAGACTAGGATATTGGAAAGAAAGGAAGAATCTTAGAGTGCTTTATTCTTTTGTCTCGACATTCATAAACCAGACATTTTCAAACATTAATAGTGCATGTTGACAATGCATAGCAAGGTATACTTAAATATTAAACAAGAAACGGAGACGTAGCCCATATGAAATTCAATTTACATGTATAGTCTTTTCATCTGAAGATACTCCCTGCAGGGAGGTAACGAATAGTTCAAACTACCTAGTTAACAAAACTTCATACATCGATTTTACACACAAAAAGTTTCTAGCAATACAATAATATACTGCTGTTTAAAATATCTATTAGCTTTGTTTTGTAAATACGTACTCGTAGAATGCATTAATGCAGTTACTGTTAGATTTAGCACGTATCGTAAATAAAACATCCTCGTATTCCAACACTCTCTGCATCATTAGTGTATTGTCATGGGATACGCTGGTTTCATACTTCCGAATGTTAACATTTTGCTGGTTCAAATTTGTACATACGGTTATTATGTTGAAGACTGATTCTGTACCTTAGACGCAGTAGGCCCGGAGTCCATGTTCTCGATTTTGCGTTGCATACTTTTTGATTGATGTCATCAAGCACTATTAATTACTATTAATATACTGAGGGTGAGTGTTAAATTTCAATATAGCTGGTGTCACAATTACAAATATGATTGGACGAAGGAAGAATTACTGATATTTTGCTCTCCTGAAGAATCATTGAAAAAGACTTACTAAGATGACTATTTGGAGGTAGATGGCGACAGAAGGGAGCTACTTCGTACTCAAGAAATTTCACATACAAACTGTAACATCAGTCAGAAAGTACAATGGAACTTCCGAATATCACATTTAAACGAAGGCGATGGCTAACTACCTTGAAAACGAAGCGCTCTTGATACTGGAAAACCTTTCGTATTGGATTCTGCAATAAATAAGTCACCCGGCTGCTTTGTAGGTTACTCGGATCAAGTGTAATAAATCCTTGGCGGTGGTATTCAATATCTTCTGCCATCAATTGCATGCGGTGAATGTGCATTGACAACTTGTGAATTAGCGGCGAGTGACCGCGGGGTGTCCACCAGGTGATATATGGAGTTAATTAATGTTCCAGGGGTGACCAAAGTGAGCGAGACAACGTCATCAATCCGGATCTCAAAGCAGCTTTAGAAATAGTATGATGTTTTCATGAAAGCTTTCAGAACTCGTTTGTAGTGATTTCAGATAATGCGCAAACTATGTATGGATGTATGGAAGATCAACGACTCGATTGTTGAATACAGACCAATTATGTACCTATTTTATGTGCTCAATAAATTACATTATTATTATTATTATTATTTAATAAAATAATTTTTTCGGCTGACTTTATCGGCCAATTATCAGCCTATTAGAAAAAATATAGAATTTTAAGTTGAAAATGAAAATATTTTGACAAGAAATGGTCTGATTATAGTAAGACCAAGTATAACGAATACTTACCGCCATACGATGCTCAAATAGTAGTCTATCAATTTCTAGAAAAGCAATGCATGTTTGAAAGTATACTTTTTAGATCACATTAAACCCCATATGCTACATTATGGTACATTTAATAGCAATTGAACATGAATTTCTATTGTAAGCGTCGTCCGTAAGTGTAGGTACAGTCTTATTAATTCTCTTTAGTTTTCTAGACCTTTTGTAATAACCAAGACGGAAATTGCGCAATATTAATATAAATTAATGAAATCTCTTGTGTTTCTTTGTCTAAGTTATGAATGTAGTTCCAGGTGTAACTCTAACCCTCTGGTGTCTTAAAAGGAAAACAAGTCAGTTAACCTCTGAACCAAAAACGGATGTTCTAAGCTCGTTTAAAAGCGACCAAGCTAGCGTGACCCACATTGCATAGCAACTTGAAGCAGGCGAAACAAACCGCGGCTTTTCTATTCTTGTTTGTCGGTAGAAAATACAAAGCACCCTCGCCGAAGAGGTGTACTGGAACACCGGTATTGTAACTTGCGCGAACATGTTATGAGGATCGGACGAGAAGGGGTCCATCTGGAGAAAAATATGAAATTGTTGCTAGCATAATACTTGGTTTAAGTTATAAGTTTACACAAACAAGTTGTTTTACGAAAGGAATCAAGGCGATACAATTACAGAATATACTTGTATTCTTATGCAACTTGTTTTGTAATTTTGAAGGTAATACGACGGTACAATATTCCAAAAAGAGTTAATTTCACCATTTGATTCATTTCTTTCACCTTGTAAGACCAAAAAGAAAAAATAATAAGAGATAGGAAAGAAAGGGGTAAACGTTGTACGTTCAATTTGAATCTACGATGAATGTTGAATGTACGATTATTTTACCATGACAGTAAGTGAACAAGAAATGTGAAAGTGATCTGGGCCTATGACTGTGAAAATATCCTCATATCAATTTCGTTCTTATTATTATTATGTATTGGAGATGGTGGAGGCACCTGGTTCCTCCTTGTGCTGTCCACCCCTGGTTCAGCCAGCCTGTTCCAGAACTACTCCTTGTATCGTGCCCGTGTGGGCGAGTGTTGATCATAATGGAGATTTTGCGTGCTGGTGACGTATATACACTTTCTTCTAGCACCAGCAATACTGTTCAATTACAGGCAGTACCTATCATGACCGAAACATACCCAAACTTTTTCTCAACACTTCGTAAGTATAGACCGAAATGAAATGTTCTGCAAATAAATCGGAATGACCGGTGGTCAAGTTATACGTGGCAATCAATCCTTGTTATTATCAATGAAATGAGAGACGAAACTAGAGTGAGAGGAGGAGAAGGTTGATTGGTTCTGACGGTGCTATCTATTATTTTTCAATCAATCAGATTAGTTCGAGAAACGATTTTCTTTGGTCGTGTGAGAAATTGAACTTTGAAATCAAGGATTCATACCTCCCACTGTTCATTTTTAGTCAAATACACAAAGGAGGATATGGATACCATAATAATTTTTGAATAAATAACATAACTCTACTTAATATTACATTGCATTTATGTGAATTTTGTTTGCACTGAGCATCTTTACGTCTAATTTTCATCCGTAGCAGCATTGGCATTTGATAAATTTATTGTCGTCTCAATTATGATATTAGTTACAGTCATATTCAAACAAATAAGTACTAAATCGGGGAACTTGTAAAAAAAATAATTACCGATTAGTCGTTGAACTGTTTGGTGCAAGCAAACAGAAAAAAACAGCATGAAATGGCTCTAAATCAAGTAAAATCCCAGCTCGCTTTTCCCATGATATCAAACTCAACGAGCTCTATGGAAACAAAACAAGCCAGCCGATAATTTTATTTGGAGAACAGAACAGTGATCGAAATGCCGATTTGTGTTCCTCACTTTGTGAATCGATGGCTGTTCTCTGCAAAGAGAGGCAGTAATCAATCAATCAATCTTCATTCTCGGGACCCAACTCCCCCGTGTGGATGACATATCAGTCTGCATCATGTCTCACTGTGACCGCAATTGTGGCTGCGGACCATCGGATATTCAAGTCCGATCAAATATGGAGGACGACAACGGAGAGGTGTTTGTGTCGGACACAATCGTATATTGACTCTTCATTATAGATGATTTAGAGGTCTAGAATCAGTTGACGATGTGAAACATGTCTAGACTTAGTTGTGGCTTTAAGATGTCATGCATAGACGAATTTTTATTATACTAATTTTATAGCAAACTTTAATTCCGGTCATTTCCTAACATAAAGTAATGAAACGTAATACATTTCCATTGTCGTTAAATTCTGTACAGTAAATAAGTAAACTAGTAAATGTAAAGATCTGTGTAACGAATCGAAGAATAGGACAGAACAAAGGTCATCTTAACAATATGTACGAGAAAAGTAATAACATGGAGGCAAGAGACAAACAAGATTCAACAAAGTTCACAGAGGGAACTTACATCTAATAAAGCTGCGAGACGCTCCTAGTCGTAGTGATAATTAATAATTCATTTGTGAATGTAGCAAGACAGTGGTCATGACAGCTTGTTCCGATGTGTGTGCTGGTGGCCCTGATAAGGGCCGTTCGCGACGTTTCGAAAGCTGTACTGCTTTCATCTTCTGGCGGCGACGGCGAAGAGTAGCTGGCAGCGCGGTCTTTTATTCGTTTTCCAGGAAGGTCTTGTTTCGTTTCCCATTGGTGGAGTGTAGGCGACCACAATGGTCGCCCGGTGAATTTATTAGAATTCAATTTGCTAGATTAGAATGTACCTATAATCTAGCATTTATGATTTCAATATACTTCTCCGATAATCACTTTTTACCGATGCAACCCTTTTATACAATTCATATAAATGACCTCAAACTTATTACCTAGTGGGACATGATAATCTGGTCCATATCTGTCTCATCTGTTTACCTCTCCTCCCCCTCCTCGCTGCAGTCACGTGACTGATCAATGAGACAAGTTCATCTGCACGAACCTGTGACACATCGCCAGGCATTACTCGTAGAAGCCAGAGCACTTAGACTTGTCTTCGTCGTGTTTCTCACAGACACATGGTTAAGCCTCGGAGGCAATTGTTTTGTGTAATAGGAAACTGAGTAATGGGTTTCCAATGAAACTGTTCTGTAACAGAGGTTTAGTTCGTACTGTAAGTACACAATACCTCTATAATTTGAGCTATAAAATGAGATTTATCTTGTAAATCCAGCGCATCTGTTCACAAAGCAGCAGTGTGTCGTTACATTTAAATTGTATAACTTTGATAGCGTACACAAGGTTTAGTTTAAGTACATGGTGTAAATCTGCGCCTGTATTCGTAAAGTTTCTTATTTCGACAAGAACGGGGTTTAAGCTCTCACTTTTCTAAATATTGGAGAACCATTTTTATACTATATTTTCACAGCACTTCGGCAGGCGTTTGGTTTGAAATGCCAAACCTTCTTCACATACGATCTACGATAGTTGGAGTAAATTTGTTAAGCCAAGTGTGAACAGAAGGTAATCTAGCCAAATTACAGTTGCAATATCTTTTTCTCCCGAACTTAGTTGAAATCTTAATCGTAGTTGACCAAACACTTCAACTGTAGTTGAACACAAGTATGATAGTACCTCTAGTGTAAACTTGGATCTCGTAGTGTGAAGAAGAAATAGTGCAACAATCAATTCCATCAGGCGATCAATAAGATGGAGCTCAATCAGGCAGAATGATGAATTGAACCCAGTTGAAATGGTTTTTGATGATTTAACAACGTTACATTCACCACGCGAATTCCCAATTGAACATCAATTTCAAATGTATTAATTTAAACTCTTTGATATTTGTACTGTGTACACACCAACGTGACTCAGAGAAGTAGAACACTCTGCGCTAAAATAAACAAAACTACGCCACTACACTTAAAATCTCTACTTGAAATGACTTTAACATCCCGTGGAACATAATTCCATGATGACCTGTTTATTGACGTGCTGACAAGGAAAACTTCGCCCGCCGACCTGTGGGAATTCCGGAAGAAATCAGGGAACCCGCATTCCCTGAGGAAGAAGAGAGATAGGAGACGTCCCCCGTGTGTAAATATTTCACTGTGCATCTGTCCCAGTGGCGCCTTGATGTCACCGTGTCACGTGTCGACGCCGCCGACGCCGACGACGACGTCGACAAATTAGTTGACGATGTTAGACGGAAGCGGATAGGAGCGAGAGAGTAGGAAATTAGTTTGGTAATAATTGACGTTCCCTCACTCCCCCCCTCCCCCTTCCATCCCTCTTTAACGTATCCTGCAGCGTGGTGGTGCGTGCGTTCGACGCCCTGGGGGGGACATTTTTGTGATAAGCGGATAATATGTTACGTGGAGATCAGTCGCTCCGTTGGCTGAACGTTACATGAAGTGAGATAATCAAGTACTTCAACTAACTCCATACCATGGATCATGTCGAATGAAGACAGAAATGATAAATATTACGAGAAACTGTTTTTTGTCTGATCGACAAATTAATCGTATTTTTGTCCAAATCGTGTCAATTATATTTGTGGAGAACATGCCGACGAACGATCACCGATCCATTTTTGCTGAAATATACCTTAAAAACACACATCAATAACAGGAATGATGTGATTTGTTCGGTAGCAAACACCATCTGTTACCCACTACCGATTATATCACATGAAACGTTAATTGGATTAGTGAGTCAATTTATCACAAAATATCGACGATGGTTTAATTTTGTTGAGGTAGCACACCATCGGGTATCATCGGCAATGATCGCGTGCCGTCGGTTCATTGAACGATATTCTCAAAATTTTCATCTCTTCGTGTCTACCCTTCATGTTTGTGACGTCACACCCCCTCCCGCCCACCTCATCGCAAATCAATCTACATCGGGGTCAACTATCAAAGGGCACCCCCAAATGATACTGTTTGCATATGAACATGTAGATGTATGTGACAAGTGATCCAGTTGTTTGTAATTAATGGTGCGCTTAGTTTCTGGATGCTCCTGGAATTTCCCTGGATTTCTGGATAACGTATGAGGAGTCTCTAGAGGACAGTTCACTTCTGTGAATCGACTGCTGAATTCAAATCTCCTGACTTAACTTAAAGCTCTCAGGCAAGCTTTCTAAGCTTCTGTATTCTCGCGTTGAGCAGATTATAGAAAGTTGATATTTATATTCATCTATAACCGTTTTCCGTATAACAAGAAAAACCTGTGCTTTTCAAAACATAAATAACATAAAAGCATTACTCAATATTGAATAAAATACAAAATATATGATTTGCAGGAATTCAAGCATAGAGATTTTAGTAATTGTAATTAATTAATATTATTTATGTTAAGTTGGTTCAAATAATGAATACATATATGAATACCAAATAGTATTTAGGGGTGTGCGAATATTCGAACTAGGCGAAGTATTCGGCCGAAGTCGAAGTCGAAGTATTCGATCTCGAAGTCGAATATTGATTTATTACATGTCGAACACTTCGAAATGTGGAAGTGTTCGTTCAAATTCGAATAGTGCGCGCGCGTCGGTAAAGCAGTTTCCATTTGACCAATCAGCGTACATCTCGCCCAAGGACAAGGTCGCGCGGCGCGCGTACACCCCCCTCCAAGTTCCAACGCCAACACTTGTTTTGTGTCAACAGCAGACAGCTGATTTCAATTTGTTGCATTCGCCGTGCCAATCTTTCCTGTGTTTTGTGTTGTGATTTTTAATTTTACGAAATATTTCCGACACAAAGTCGAACTATGGAATCTGCTAACGCAAATTTAGAGCAAGGAAAAGCGGATTTGGAACTCTTTTTCCCCTGGCAAGGGCGACGTTGCAACACGCGTCAAAGCATTTTGAAGACGCCTTCTACAACTTAGGTACAAGCTTATTGAGCAGGAAGTAATTTCCTAGATTACATACAATTTCGATATTGTTTCAATTTTAGGTGCCTATAGGTATTTAATTTTTACTGTTCAATACCACATTGTAAAAAGTATGTTTTTATTTATAGGCACAATGCCATGCTACCTACCTATGTCTGATACTGTTACTACATAAATTAAAAAAATCTAAATCTAAATTTCTTGAATTCTATTTTAAATTTGTTGGTAGGAAAAATACCATTATTTACAAAAATATTCGACTTCGAGAAACTATTCGAGAAACTTCGATATTCGAATTCGACTTCGACTTCGAGAAATTCATGGGCAACTATTCGACTTCGACTTCGACTTCAAAATTCACTATTCGCACACCCCTAAGTACTTGTGTAAACGGTATGGAAAATGTAATTTTTTTTCATCCCAAATTCCATTAATTATTTGACATTATTCATGGAATTTCTGAAGCTAACATAATTTTATTACGGATCGTTGAAGTATGAAAAATAACACGTTTTTATATCCAATAACTTGATGCCATCCATGTGAAGCATGCAACGAGACGGCAGTATACCTGCATGAAACATGTGTAGAGGCAGCGTCGAGCTGAGCGTTCCTCGGAACACAATTGGTGTTTTCTTCTTTATTTTGCATAATAAAACAGCTGTCGGCGAGGGTCGATGTCAAAATAAAACGCGTAGAAAACACGACAAGCCGCTCCACGTTCGTTTACTTTTATAAGGTTTCCATTTTCTTTATGCCATATACTCAATCTTCATTAAATAAAAATGAGGAAACTTAAAATTGGATTTTTTCCGATTTTCTATATCTATGTGTCTATTTTGTTTCAAAATAACCTGTCAAATTAATTGTTTGCGAATGAAGCAGCATAACTTCTAGAAAATCTTTCCTTTTCAGTCTTACTTGAATGTGTATTAAATATGAAACTATGCAAGAATAATATTATAAAATAAGTTGACGTAATATTGTGAGCTCGCCTGTGAAATAAATTCCCATTCCAGGGACTTGCTAAGTGCAAGCGACTGATGAAGTAATTTAGCATTTTCATTCAGTTGCAGTCATCGCTATGAGTATGACAAACTACTTTCAGAATGAGCAAAGTGAACTAGAGTATTAGCAATACTTGTCTCTAGAAGTAAGATGAATCGACCTTCAGCATGAAAAACTCGTTGCCAGATGAAAATCAAAAACAATAAGATCATGTAGAGCTTAATTATAGTGGTCATGATTACGTTTTAATTTTGTAGAGATTTTCGAATGATATTAACATTTTCCATTGATAGTATCTGTATATTATTACTTGAAGGTTAAAGTATTTTATCCTGTTGAAGGTAACCCACACACTGGACCAATATCTAGTCCTGAACACAAAGGAAAGTACAACTATTTCACACCTTCTCGTGAAACACTGACAAATTATATTCATTTCCCTGTTCCTAAGCTCAAGTGTTGCTCTGAATTATTTATTGTGTAGAACCTTAAAGGTTCACATTTCTGTGAACATGCATACGTACACTTGTGCAATAATCAAATTACACAAATCCCATAGTCCCATTCGCATACATCTAAAATCAAATGAACAAATCGAATTGCTTTTAACATTGTTTCACTGCGATTCTCTGTTTACTGGAATGAAACTGAAATTGAATATAAAGAATAAATTATAATATAAATTTTGAAGGCAATAAAATCAGCATGTAGCAATTACTGTAATAACATAGAGGTATCGGATCTAGGGAAATATTTCTGTTCATAAAGTCCAAATTGAAGTTCAAATTGTTATCTTGGTAATCCGACATTAAAAGCTGCAGTACGCCACCACTGGGCAATAATTATAATCTTGGGGTGGCGGACAGATTCATGTGCGCATGGTCGAGATGGAAATATTAGCAATTTCGTCTATTTATAGTTTGCACGTGATGTCATCTCATTGTTGCCTGCCACCATCTTGATGGCACGCAGAAAAGCTGTTATTCTCTGCTTTATTGACGATATTTTACATAGTTAATGGGTACCTGGGAAATTGTATAGACTCCGGAGATATCTTTTAGGACGAAGAGGAATCACTCACATTACAAAAATACATCGATTTACCTCAATATAGTTATAAATCTGGCCCGTCAACGTGCCAACAAAATGTCCATCCTCAGGTGGAAAATTCAATAATTTTGCATTGCTGATATAAAACGAAATAAAAGCTATGAATTACTTAATCGCGAAATAACAGAAATCTTTGTGTATCTCAGTGTCTATACAATCGAATATAATCGATATATTTATCAAATCACATGTTCATGAATGTTCTCAAAAACTAGATATTTATTTACTAAAAGCAGCATTTTGACAGATAACACTTGGTTGGATCACAGCCTTCGAACTTTGGCTACTTCCCCTGAAAAAGACTACTCTTTCAATCTAAATTAATCTTAAGTTTTCAAACAATTTAAGACGAACTCCGTTTTGTTGAGTCAATAATCATTGCTTTCGACAGATGCACTTGCGTCTGCAATTTATTTCGTTGTTGACTCACTTGAACATTGGGCTCGTACATCGCCAGCTAGCTGTGAACGAATTACTTCTACTGAGTGAGCTTATAGTCGTGGTCCGCAGACTAATGGGGTTGTTCATGCAAAACTATTGTAGATGGCGCTGCTGTTCTAATCGTCCGGGAGAGAGCCAATCAAAATGCATCTAGCGGAATGGAAGGTTTTTAAATCTTGGCGGGAGTTCGATTCATAGATCTTGGATTCAGAAACCAACCAATCAGAGAGAGATACCTCCATTGCTGCTAGCGCTGCGAGTGAGAGCAAATGGCAGTGAACAACCCCATTGCTAACCGTGTGAAGGGTGTAATTAAATGATGGGACAGTTCACGCTGACATAGATATTGTGTTGCGATTAGTTCACCGAGAACTATTGAATCAATGCATCAATAGGATGGATTGTTGCAATTAACAGGTTTCAGGAATGACCGAGATTCCTCAAACTCATTATATAATTATTATTTACTATTTTCTCCTCATATAGAGTAGAATTGTTTTAAAAATACGCTGAGTTTTCTTTTTTATTTCTAAAATATCTGTAAAAAAAAATCGTCGTGAAAATAGAGAATTGTTTAATTAATAAATTGGGATATTCCGGTGATATTTTATTCATTTTCATCTAAAAGTTTTAACTGGTACACCTAATGATGAGCGTTCGCATGATTTCTGCCAGGGGTAGTCTCAGAAGAGGGCCCCAGCATGTGCGGGTTTGGGGCGCAAAACCCCTGGACATTTTGGTAAATTGAAAATCAATTTCCAAGTACTTTGGTGCATTTGGGACAGGCTATGTATTCAAGTTAAACCATTCTTTAACTTTTATAAACATTGCGAACAAAAATGTAAGAGATAAGACAAAGTATTTTTCCATGGAAAAAGAACAAACAAACAAAACATAACGAATTGATTTGTCCACGTATTTTCCTTATATTTCCTGCCCATCACCTAATGTTTGAAGACTCTGAGTTCTGGGAAAATTGCATGTATCCTGAGCAAATCAAGAGGGAGATCACAATATTTCTAAGTCTGTTGTAGTTTGATCCCTCGTCACTCTGGAATCACAATCATTAGACTCCCATGTGCTGCTGCTGACATCTACCTTCGTGGAGCGTTATTTTAATTTCATTCTCTCATTTGACTCTCCTGGGAAATGATGGAGGTATAATTATGTCATCTAGCACGACTTGGTTAATGAGGTATAATGCAGCCATGGAGACAAAACCTTACTGAATACGATGACAATATATCATTAATGTCTTTAAAGCCTAAAGGCTACTTGAGATATCTATGCAATTACTTATTCAGTGAGAGATTATACCAACCATTCCAATTCTACAAGTGATATTCATGTGTTTGTTTTAAATGGATTCACGGTTTCTGAAACAATTGGATATCGAAATTGATGGAAATGTTTGTGATTCGGTGAACAATATCAATGAAATCGTTTACTCACTTGTTTAACAGCAAGAAGAAAGCAAACAACGGTCATTTCTCACATCCTGTGGAAGGATAGAGTAAATTGTTTCTTGCATTATTCCTAATCAAGTCCAATATTTACTCGAATGCTTGTATTGTT
Source organism: Leuctra nigra (assembly GCA_934045905.1). Classification (NCBI taxonomy): domain Eukaryota; kingdom Metazoa; phylum Arthropoda; class Insecta; order Plecoptera; family Leuctridae; genus Leuctra; species Leuctra nigra. The sequence goes on from OW203762.1 coordinate 30,086,885, forward strand.
TAACAAGACAACAACGTAACAAGAGCTGGAGTTACACAAACGCAGATGAATATGAATCATTTTCATCCGTTGTAATGGGAAAATGTTTGCTATGTGGAGTTGATGGATATTGAATAATGAACTTGAGTTCAGAAAACAACTATTCGATGAGATGAGAAATAATGCGCTACTTTTCTTAATTATTTTGAGCAAAAACGTTCACTCTGCTCCGCCCACCTGACGTTGGGAGATAAGTGAGGGGCCTGATCCCCCACATTCTATCTAGCACCTCCGTCGCCATCTCATGATGATCAAAGTTAACACTTCATTATAAATTTCATGAGTTAAAAACTTCAGGTTCGCGGGAATTCCGTGGAGAGTTAGGGAGTAATCTGGGGCAATGATGACTAGGTAACTTTTGAACTTTTATCAACCAGGAGAGCAATGTGTCGCTTCTATGTTCATGAAAATAATTTTATCAAATACATTTTACGTTTAGTCTCTTCTGATATTTTATGCGAGGCACTCTTCTTAAACTTGCCATGTCTTGTCTGTCACATATTTTGTCACATTTTTTGTCAGATTCTAATTATGGAAATCTCTGGGATTTGGTAAGAGACCGTGAGTGGAAATATCAATTCATAGTATGCACATGATATCATCTCATTGTTGTTGGACCATCTTGCTGTACCACGTCAGAACGGCTGTCAATCTATGTTTCGATATTATGTTGATAGTGACTGTTAATCTGTGGAATTGTAAGCTACAGATGAAGTTCTTATAGGTAGATAAATCTACCTCATTTACGAAATATCTTCGATTCACCGATATGACCGGAAACATGCTTTTTACATTGTTCATGTAAAACAACAGAAGCTCGAGCAAATTGTGAATAATAAAATATTTGTATGTTTATAAGAACATCAAAAAATCTTACAATATATTGATAAGATTTTGGAAGAGACCAATTCCTTGCGCCAAGAAGAAGAAATGTTATAAAGCGTTTTACGTCTCTTCTAATAATCAATAATCATTATGCAAATGATGGGAGTTTTCCAGTTGTGTTAATGACGTCGTCTAATAATCTCTACCGGTTGGTTTATATCCTCTTAACACTGCGGGTGACAAAAGCGTCTGTTTCTTGCTCTCCTTCTGTTTGTTCTGCTCTAACCCTGACACAATGATGGCCACAAGGAGACGTGGATTAATGCTGTCGAGAGAAGGAAGACCGAGGCAAGAAGTTTTATGACAATTTGTCATCACATAATCAGCTGGAACTCGCATAAAACCGATGTGTACTTAAGAGTTTATTACGAACGGTACACGGAATATTTTATGACAAGGAATAAGATTATTTGCATGGATTGCGTTAGTACTGGTCGAAGACAACCTGGGGTATTACCAACTATTTTTGCATGCTAAATAAAATTACGTTTGAACTATAAAATTTCTTCAATTGTTCTGATAGTTATGATGATTGGTTGTGGTGAAAACTTGATACGTTCATCCAGATCGAGTCTGGAGTTGGTAATACCGGCTCTTACATTTATGTGTAATATGTAAAATGGCATATTTTCGGTTTGTTAAAGTATACAAACTTTGTATATTATTCTTGACTACAGTTAGAAAAAAATGGGTCCGTTTGACGACTTGCCAATCCTTACTTGTGACAAAAATAATTAGTAAAAAAACAATGTATCTTACATTTGGCTAAAGAAAGAAATGATCGACGAACAAATTTTAGACTAACTTCTGATGCTGCGATCTAATATTTTTCAGTCAATCATATAATTTGAGCGATCATATTTTGTTTGCTGAAAGTGTAGTTATAACTAAGCTTGAAGAACTTTTAGCGGTACAAAGTAGGGATGGAGCGAACCTGGATTTTGATATCGACTATCGATATCATTTATATATCGATATATATCGATATATCGATATCGCGATATATCGATATATTGAAATATTGAAATATCGAAATATCGATATATTGAAGTATCGATATATTGAAATATCGATATATTGAAATATTGAAATATCGAAATATCGATATATTGAAATATTGAAATATCGAAATATCGATATATTGAAATATCGAAATGTCGAAATATCGAAATATTGAAATATCGAAATATTGATATATGACAATATTGATATATGAAATATTATATTTCGATGTAGGTATGGAAATATTGATATATCGCATAAATGCCTTAAATTGTTCCTAAAACTGATAGGAAAATCAAAAGAAAATTTAAATAGAAATAACAGAGCCGTTGCAAAAGATAGGGTCACCGGCCAGATAAGAAAGAAATGTGAATAATCTGAGAAATTGTCCTAAAATGTGATAAACGCTGCACTGCAAATATGAATTATTTTGCCATAGTAGGTATAAACTTCAATTAAGAATATAGTTGTACCATACGGTAAAGCTTCGATATATCGATATTTCAATATATCGATATTTCAATATTTCGAAATTTTAATATTTCAATATATCGATATTTCAATATTTCGATATTTCGATATTTCAATATTTCAATATTTCGATATTTCAATATTTCAATATTTCAATATATCGATATTTCAACATTTCGATATATCGATATTTCAATATATCGATATTCAATATATTCAGGTATCGTTATTTCGATATTTTTTTGATATCGATATATATCAATATATCGATATTTTCTCCATCCCTAGTACAAAGCAACTCAGACACGTGCTTTTCACTGCCTCTGAAATACTGAACACTATTATCTCTGTGATGTGTGTGGTCTGTCAATGTGGGTTTCACAAAGAATTGTTTGACTTGAATTGTTTAACACAATTGATTCCGTCGATGATTCAATGCTTCCCACGGGTCCTCTTTTACCAAAACTTGCTAAATTAATAAAATCACGTCGTTGAGGAAGAATTTGTATATCATTCTTCCGAACAAACATCAGTCATTCGTCGTATCCTGTGAACATTTGCGAAAATCTAAATACTTTACTATGATAATTGGACTGTAGGGCTCTTCCAAAAATATCTATTTCCAAACCGTAACCACTTACATAATCCACTTTTGAAGTTCCCCCGCTTGTTTGTTCTATCTCTGAGCGGCGCCTTTTTGTTTGTTTGTTCACAGGTTTTACTGGGATCTTTGTATGCTACTTCTTTTGGTCGCCAATCTTATCATTCTTCCCGTCGCCATTTCCTTCTTCAACGATGACCTCAGCACTCGCTGGATCGCCTTTAACTGCCTATCAGACACCATCTTCCTCATCGACATCGTCGTCAACTTCAGGACGGGTGAGTGTAACATTCTTCCACGACACTTGGACAACTGAAGTTGACCAAAGAGATGAGTATTTACAAATGTTTCACAAGGGAAATTAATGAAAACTCTGATTAATTTCCTTTGTGTTTTGAGACATTTGAATCATATGTCAACACATAGTGTTGTAACGACTTTAACGCATGCACAAAATGATACACATGCATTTTGAATCCACATGGAACTTTTTCATCAAATTTTATTTTCTTAAGCCTCTTTTACAAGTATTGATCAATACATTGAACTCAAGTCTTGAACCTATCTTTGTTAATTAATTTAAAATGGCTTTACTTAAATTCTGGATGTTTAATGATATTTTCACATATTATCTTCGTCAGTTTATGTTATGCAATTATTATTTTCCTTTAATAGCTCTGCTTCTCCGTTTTAATGATGCACGTTTATGACTTGAGCGAATGTCTTGATCAATACAATCAAGACTGATGGTTTCATTAGTTCTGATTGTTATCATGCACCAAGTGGAGTACTTTGTATTATTAGTAAAAGAAAGCTTTAAAAGTTTACCTGAATAATGGTGTGTATTTACAAGCAAAGACGAGATTTCAAAGGTTTCATGTTCGCCACCCATTCAATTCGAGTTTCGATTGATTGCCTAATTATTCCATGTAGTGTAGAAATGTTCGGCCCTGCGCTGTTCTCTATAGACAGCTTTAACTTAACGTCTTATTTATGTAAAATGATGCATCATTTGGCACTAGAACGATGCAGCAATTCTGCAGAAATGTTACTCATTGTTCTCTGCAGCATTCAAGACATCTCCTAGGAGCGAGGGTTTTATTAATTTTATACAATCTGTAGTGTGAGTAATTGCCTATAAAGGATTCATTACAACGGCTGTTGTTTTTAATCTTATGTAAAATTTAACTCAATGTCATACACAATTTGATGGTGTTAATCTCGAGTGGGATTTAGTTTCATTCTTCTAGCTTCGAACTCTTCGAGGTTTAATCCGTGAATATATTATAATAATGAATTTATATTTGATATTGAATTATGTTAACTAAACATGACACTGATCTTCTCTGAAATTCATCAACATTTGAGCATCTTACAACCAGCTAACACAGTTATTAATTGATTATTGTAATTTTTAAGTCGATCGAATATGGTTCGTAAAGGTCACTGAATAATCATTCATTTTCAATGTAGTTGAAGTCAATTATTCGGGACTATAATCTGGTGACATTCTTGTCTTAAAATTTAAAATTAATAGCAGTTGAGGGGCCGGGTGCGCGCTTACGTTTCTTGTACCTATATTATGTTCGCAGAGTTTCAAAAAATCATGCATGGAAAATTTCATTCATAGCAGTTGACTGATTTTATAGTATGCATTCTCCACACAGTCCTTAATTAACATATTTTGTCGTTTCAAATGGGATTTAAAAGGAAAGTCAACTATTTACTCTCTCAGAATTTATTCAATTGATAGAGCTTTTTGTTCGACGAATGTAATCGTGTAGACACGAAATTGAAGCAAAGTAACTATTTAGTTTTATTGACTTCAATACATTGCATACAACTAGTCCTAAATCAATGAAATGATGTATATATTAAAACGTTTAAACTAAGCTTTATGAAGACGTGAACAATTTCAACGCATAAAGCTGCAAAGCTAAGACAATTAACCTAAACGTGGCTTCTTGGATGATATTATAACGACGTCTCAGCCATCACTCACGTCTTCCTCGACAGGCGTCGTTTCTTCTGGCGGAAGCGTCGGCGTCGGAACGTCAGATACAGGCTGCTCATTGATCGCTGAGTCCCACTGTCGTTAGAGCGGAGAAGAAAGAGTTACAGAATGATGCAATTAAGGAAAGTTGACAGATGACAGTTTATGAGGAGTATTATAGTTGAACCGTCGTTATGTTACATATAAGATCTGTGCTCGAATCTGGCTTAAAATTGGTGTTTGGACTGAATTATTGTATCTGTTAATGTAATTAATCGGTGATTTATTATCTTATTTTAAAGATCAGATAAGGCGTAGGAGTCATGACATGACGAGGGTTAATGTTGATACAAAGTTCAAAGAAAATAAAAAAAAAACAGATGAAAGTATATGAACCTTTGCACATTTCTAAATAATCTCCAAAGAAATTGATTTTGTTGTATTTCAGATTAAAAATGAAAAATTGACTAGAACCTAAAAGTTTTAAAACTACCCCAAGAATTCTTGTGTGAAACTCGTCTCGACTAAAGTGCAAAATCTTTAAATTTCCATATTGAAAAGTATGCGATTATTCAAGTAAGCCCTACTCAAATTCTGGCTACATTCTGTCCATGTTTCTCGCTGTAGATTCTCCACATGATAAACGCAGCAAGTTTTGCGATTTTCAGAATGAAATATCCATCGCTCGTTTTGCCGTCGGCTTCGGATTGGCAGGCGGAATAATAATGTATAGCACTTGGCTCAATAAAAGCGCTGGATAACATGTTTTACTGCCACATATTGGCCCACTTGGCTATTTTCGTGCATGTGTGTAGATTCGTATCCGAGATGCATTTTGTTACTCAAACTAGCTGAGTGCATCTGGACCCGATGCAAGATGTTTATACGTAAAGTGGTCAACATAACACAAGACTCCAAATTTCGTTACATGAAAACCGATAAATAGAGAAGTAACAAAAAAACGTGCAGAAATCCACCAATTTTCTTCTAGAGGTTTTCACAACACAGAATGCTGAGTGTTTACTTTTAGCAAAAACGCTTGAAGTAAACAATGCTCGTTCGAATGATAGAAAAATATCAGTAAATCGTCACTGTCGCGTAACATAAAATCAAAGTCAAAATTATATTATTTGAGAATGGTGTTCAGGTTCACACAAACGAAGGAGGAGTGAACAAATCATGATTTAGGGATGATTTTAATATTAATGAAATATTAACAATAGTGATGGTAAAATGATAGATAGAGTACATAGATACAGTCTTCTCTCTGTATTATTGAATCATGCTCATGAATGCTGCATATTATGTATTTAAATAGATGTATACTCGTATATTGGTTTATATATATGTAACATGATATTTGACTATCTGTTATAATTATAGAATATAATTAAAATATGGACAATAAATAATTTAAATTTATATCTATTCTTGTCATACAAAACAATTTCACATTGCTTATATTCACACTGTTCGTATTCAAGAGTTCACAAAGAGCTTGTTTAAAAAAGATGCAGTTGAAACGTCAGATGCAGCGTCCGATGCACTCACAGTCAAACAGCAATTTATATATACTAATGAGGTTTCAGTATCAAAGACATGCAGGCAGTTCTGGTATATCAAAAACAAACGTATTAGCAGTAAAAGGATACAGAGCTAAATAACTTCGCTATCAACGCGAATTCTCACAGCATTTTCCATATTTCGGTCATCGGACGGAAAAATGTATGAATTCTATTCATTTCGTTGAGCTTTTAAGCTCGTTATCCACCTCCCCAACCGCCGCATTTACTTGGGCTAACTCGGATCGGGGTGTGTATATACATACCGATGTAATGCACAATAACCATCGAATGTATGCAGTTCACGGTTCTGTACTCAGCACTTAACTTTAACTTGAACTAATAATAGAACAGAGATGCAATTCAAGTGCAGTGTTCGCTATGCAATGCTATACTTGCGAGATCGATAAAATAACTAAACGCAGTGTGAAGTTAGTGTATATGACCTAATATGACTCTGGAAACTTGTTACATTACGTTGAGAGAGAGGTGTGAGTATTAGTAGTTGGGATGATAACTTGTCAAATAAACTGTAGAAGTGGGTTGAGTCATTAAATTGCTATAGCTTTGGTCCTCATAATCCATAATCACAGAAACCTTTATAACAAATCAATATTCGTTACTTTCGCAATTTTCAATAATGATTTTTACATATTTATCAGTACAGTTATTGGTATAATTGTCTTTAATCTAAATTGAATTGCATCTTTGCTTACACATAACTGAAGATCGTGTTAATTTGAATATGGTTTAGTAATATTGTGGCTCAAACATGGTTATTTCTGTCATAAATGGAGAACACTTAGAACAAGTTCAGATCCCAGATTGACTTAAGAATAATAATCTAGTTGTGCAAAGTTTTACAGTTTCTGACCGTAGAGTTAAGTTCATCCCGCAAAGTTCGCTTTAGTGCCAGTTTTACTATCCGCAGAAAAATTGACCTCCTACTCTCTCATGCTTGGTCTAATTCGAAGCTTATTGACCACCATCTTGTATAAAAGATGGTGTATCTTTCTTTAACGTACTTGTACTTGTAGTGGTTACTTTCATTGTTCGACCATTCGACCTATAAAAGTCTGAATTACTCAACCTGAAGTTTAATTACAAAATATCGCGCAGTCTTACAGCTTTCAATAAAGGTAAACTAAATAAGTAGGAAAGTCACTACAGTATTTCTTAAAATCTTACGAACAACGTAATTGCATTACTTGAATTTTCTTGTAGACATTAGTGTAAAATGTGTGCTTCCTGTTCACCAAGATACAAAAGATGTAGGTCTTCAAAATGTCATACCTCCAAGTTACACAATCACGCTGCCGATCTCGATGTACAAAGTAAATTTTCCACTGGCATTGCAGAAATCTATCAAGTTATTGATTTGTTAATAAACTCATCCCATCTTCACTATGGGCCTACGAGGCAACGCCACCACTACTCTAATATATTCACACAGCATGCTTTGCTAATTGTCGACTGAATTATACACCCACCTTCCTCTCAAACCGAGTTCTTGGTCAAGTGTATCAATTTTAAATGTAACCTAATTTCTGGGGGTTGTTAATAACTCGGGAAATGGTCTGGATGCAGACGGGTACGAATATATGAAGCGCACATTATAAGTTTAAATCATATATTACCTTTAAACCTTGATGGGAATGAATAATAATCGAGGTTATTAATAGTAACATGTATGATGTGACGAGAATGGAACCCCAAGAGAGTAATGAGGTACATTGCCATTAGATACTTTACATATGAAGTATCAAACTGCATTATACTTTATTGACTACATTGATGAACACATTTGTGCAGAGCCCATGCTTCTATTGTTGTAATTATAACTATTGTTAAGGTGTGTGCTATTGAAAGACTTGTGACACAATAGCTTGACAAACGCGACATCATATAACACTGTTGTATTCGATGTCATGGTTCTAGTCAGATCACAGAGGTTATAAGCATTGAGCGTGGTCAGTATTTACGTGGATGGATGACCGGTCAATTCTGGCTTGCTTGTTGTGTCCTTTGCTCCAAAGAGATTGGGTGTTAGTGATGGTAGTTTTACGACCTCCCTAGATGACGTAGTGCACCGTCCTTCGGATGGGGCTGTAAGTCAGGGGGCTAACCACCCAATCACCGAAATCATGGCAGTTACGAATCTTTAACAAACTTTACCTCGGGTATGACATACAGTCGACAATGGAGGACAGTTGTTGCGGTACTGGAAGGCATGTACGGCCATAAAAAGTAAAAAAGGTGTATTTAATTAATTTAAATGAAATAGATGGTACAATGGGTATGGTCGTATACCGCTATTTCAATATTTCAGTGATGCTACACATAAATGAAATGTTATAATTAGTGAGCACAAGGCCTCGAGCAATGTAAATTATTTTAAAACAGAAATTAAATTCATTTTTCACTCCAAAACTTTCGTTCAAGTTCATTTTCTCATTTTGTTTAGAAAATGATGAAATATTACCAGACATCTATAATATAACAGACGTCTACATCGAAAAAGGAAGCTGCGAATTAAGAGAAGCAGGCAGACTAAGCTTGAATTAAAAATTCGTTTTTATATTTTATGTTTCTCACATCGTCCTTGTAATATTTCATCTTATTATACCCGTGAAACGAGAATCATATTTATTTTGGGACACATTTTCCTCTCCCAAACCTCAACACTCTTTGTGTATATTTTATGCGCCGCAATCCTCTTATCCCGAACGCAATGGGGATGACAGGTATTTTGTTGCCATGTTATTAAGACATACAGTGATTGATTAGAAACTACATTAGCGTGGAAACATGGCTTTTTAAGACTCCCTTGGTGAGTGGCAAAAACGAATAAAAAACAAAAAAACTTTTTCGTCTGCGAAAAGTTGGTTTTATAGAATTTTCCAAATGAGTTGAAAAGCAGCCATAGAGCCATTTACCTTCATCACAACATGGTAATTGTATAAAAGTCGATTCAAACTTTCCCCGGCACTCTTTGACGGCAACGTAGTTTCAACTAGTGAATATCTAAAACTACCGTTAATTGATTTGTAGTTAGAACTAATGAATTCTAATGAGATGAATTGGTTTTTTCTATATAAGAAATGCCTTGTCCAATAAGTTAAATGTTAATGTTACGTTAAGTCTGAATTACACGAATAAGTAATCTAATTTAACACATTTAGGCCCAGTCTTTCATTACTCTCCGAAATCTTAAACAGATGTTTCAGAGGTAACCTGCGAAATAAAAACGCGCACCCCGACTGGGAATCGAACCCAGATCCTTCGGGTTACCGGCCCTATGCTTTAACCATTAAGCTATCGGGACGCATTCTTAATCAGCAGGTTGGGTTGCCATACAACTCTTGCGAGTCCGAGTATCTAACCTATACACGAAGACTGAAGCACTTCGACTTCCTTCTTCTCTAAGATGTATTCACGTTGTCAAAGGAAGTCGAAGTGCTTCAGTCTTCGTGTATAGGTTAGATACTCGGACTCGCAAGAGTTGTATGGCAACCCAACCTGCTGATTAAGAATGCGTCCCGATAGCTTAATGGTTAAAGCATAGGGCCGGTAACCCGAAGGATCTGGGTTCGATTCCCAGTATCGTGAAGATGTATTCACGTTGTCAAAGGAAGTCGAAGTGCTTCAGTCTTCGTGTATAGGTTAGATACTCGGACTCGCAAGAGTTGTATGGCAACCCAACCTGCTGATTAAGAATGCGTCCCGATAGCTTAATGGTTAAAGCATAGGGCCGGTAACCCGAAGGATCTGGGTTCGATTCCCAGTCGGGGTGCGCGTTTTTATTTCGCAGGTTACCTCTGAAACACCATCCCTAAGTGAGAGATTCACTAAAAATGTCCATCATAATCTTAAACAGATGATTAGGACTAGTTAGCCATGGCAACAACCAATTACATTCCTTGAATGACAGTTTAAACTTAACTACTGGTTTTAGCAGAGTATTAAAAAGCTAGCCCTAAATAGATTCTCAATGATCTGCTGTCAGTTGCTAATTTTAACAGTTACACAATATGAAACAATATGAACAATATAAAAATGCAAACCATAATGTGGATTATGAGATTGAAGTGCTGATATCAGTTCAATAACATATGTGTGCATATATTTCGTAAATAGAAGCATTCATTATATATGTATGACCATATGGTTTTGCATACCTATGTTCGGCAGACACTATATGAATAATAGAAAGCATATATATCTATTTAAACTGACATGGACATTATTTCTCCCCTTTCCGATGCATTTTCCAAGTTACTATTTGCAGGGGAATAAAAGCAAAACAGTTATGTTCTGTATATAATTCAAACCCATGACCTTCATTTCTCGTCTTTGCTTCGGGAAACAAAAAACTTGCTTTATTTATGAGTAACATACTTAATTTAAATTAGCTAAAAGGAAATATCCAATAGTTCGTTTTTGCTAGATCTTTACATATTTCAAATTAAGTTGTGCATGACAAATTGTTTTCAAAGTGAATATCAATGTATAACTAATCATCTACCTATGTGCTTTGATCATCTCCCCGCAGGTATAGCGTTCGAATTACAAACAAGGCTGTGAATAATTAAACACCAATACATTTCTTGCAGGTATTATGCAACAAGACAATGCCGAGCAGGTGATATTAGATCCCAAACTCATCGCAAAGCATTACCTGAAAACGTGGTTCTTTTTGGACTTAATAAGTTCGATACCCCTTGATTACATCTTCCTCATCTTCAACCAGGTAAGCGTAAGTATTACCTCAACGAGATACTAAGCCTGACAAAGAAAAGCACTGTGCAAACAAAATGCTTGTGCACTTGGAAGTTCAGAGCTTACAGCTTCTCAGTATCTCGCTAGACAAATGAAAACAAGCACGGTGTGACCGCTGTACTATAGATACATAATACTAGATGGCTTTGTAAAGTAATATATTGGATACTAAATATTATACTGTTGAAAACTTTATTTATGATGTGTAAGGGAAATGACGCAAGCTGGATCGACTATAATTTAGGCAAGTATTTTCTATTATAAATTGCTAAAGTGGGTATTACTCTATACAATTCAAGTTTGGCAACTCAAATCTTCCAGATTCAAATTGTCCCAATTCAAATCTTGTTGAATGTGTCAATTTAAAGGTTTGAGGTTAGGTTAGTTTTATGTTTTTATCATAACAATCGTTCTAAACAGCAATTAGCATTCAATTGTTCTGTTAATATGTGATCTTTATACATAATAATGATTAAATATTACGAAGTTGTGTTCTATGTTTCGATATTTGTTTCAATACTAGTGTTTATTCATCTCAAATTGCCCAACTGCAGATGGGAAAATAGAACCGGTTCTAAATCAAGAATTGCCAAGATTTGGATTTTTCTTGTCTATCACACTAGCCAAATAATTGGGCAATTCTAATCGGCAGATTTGAATTGCATAGTGTAATACCCACTTAATGAAAGTTATAACAGCTGCGTCTTTATTCTTATACATTGTTGATAGATAAGTGTATTGAGTTTGTATCAAGTAATAACAAACAATCACAAAACAATATCATTTACAGAAGAAAACGCATACAAGTTTAAGAGCCAATAGTATCATGATTTTTATAATAATTTCATATAAATGTTTTAATTCTGACCAGTATTTCGGAATTTCTTTGATCTCAAACATTGAATTTTGAAACTCCATACGATTAATTATGTCTCCAATGAATGTGTGACCGCCAATTCATTTTTGTACTTCTCAAGGTCAAATCAACTATCTGCTTATTAAACGTCTTATTTACAAGTTACAAGTAATGATGACTATCAGTTTACCAACTTAAGTTGAGTAATTTATACGTCATGATATGTGCCATTCATTTCTGAGAAAAGCTTCGACAACTAACAAAGAAGTACTTTGCGGCTGTCACAACAAATTTTATTTTTACTTGAATTTAACCGCATTATCAAATAATTTTATGTTGCAAATTTAACAGCAATGTATATAAATAACTAATCACACTTAATTCTTGCAAGAACACAATTATCACATATCACAAAATACACCAATAAAGACGCACAACTACTCACAATAAGACACCAATTCGGCATATTGTGCGCACGTTTGCTCACCTATAGTGCTGTTGTGCACGCTCCCACTACCCAGCTAAATACAATAACCTAAAACCAAAAAACAATGTGTTGCTTTAAACATTTTTAAAACTATCGCTTTAACTCTTACTTCTGCATAACATTCTATAGCCTTCTCTTCCCTTGTAAAGATAGTTCTAATGTTGGACTTGAACCTGGTTTGTAGTGCGACATTTCACGTGAACTCCCAACTTGTTTGCAGGACTTTAGTGAGAGTTTTCAAATCCTGCACGCCGGCCGTGCCCTGCGCATCCTGCGCCTTGCCAAACTGCTCAGCCTTGTTCGTCTGCTGCGCCTCTCAAGATTGGTCAGATACGTCAGCCAATGGGAGGAAGTCTACGTAAGAACAATTCACAATCTTGCAAATAGACGTTTTTTTCATTTCAATAAAATGTACTCAATTATTTGTATACGATTTTTTAATTTTTGTTGCATCTAATTAAGACATTTTTAAAGGTAAAATTAAAGTTATTTTGGTATGATTTTGTTACATCCGAGAAACGTTTTTTACAAGTGCACATTGTGTCAAAGCCAGGGTTCAGAAGTGTTAATTCATATGCCATGTTAGTAAAACTAGGGCAAGAAGGATTCCCCATCATGCATTATTTATGAATACAGCTTCTTATGTGAGATCCGAAAGTTGGCCAAATAGTTTACCCTAATATAACATTGATGCGAGAGCTTCCCATGCAAAGCTTTTTATCACGGCTTTACTGGGAAGTAGGGTGAAGTCAAATTAGATTCATTATTTAGACGTTAAACTCCGGGAATGAGCTAAGCAGAGGTTTACAGCCCGCATTATCCATTGTAAAGCCTTCTTAAGAGCCAAGTTCTTCCTTGATGACATCATCCAATCGATCACTTGAGAACTAATCGATCAAATTTGACGCTTATGAAGGATCTACATAGTTGATACAGAAGATTACGTACCTAGGGGTTTAAATAATGAGACTAAACTTAAAAAGTCCGAAAAGTTGGCGATGTAAATAGGCAATTGTTAAATCAATTCTTTCAACCCTCGGCTCTGACACAAACCAAACGTATTTTGCACGCATTTATTAATTTGCAGAACCAATTTTCAGGAAGGGGAAGAATGATTTTAAATCACTGCTTTAATTGTCTAAATTTGTTTTAATTATTACGTTAATTCATCAAGCTGCTGCACAGACAGAAAGACAGACAGAAATTAATTAAATCAGTCGTTCTAGGAAGAGGAAATAACGATTTGAGAAGTTTTGTGAGAACAATCAATTATTCCGTGGAGATTCTCATGCAGTCACCTGAAAGGGAATCTGAGACGTAACTGTGGAGCTATTGAACCTTAGGAATAAGTGAGATAGATTGCTGGGCTGGGATGGCTGGAGCTAGTGGAGACTTGTTCAATCAAGTGCATATGCGGCATTTGACAATGACACCCACCAAGCACTGATTGCTATCTTGCCAAGACCGGAGAGAGCGACAACCTACGCTTGGAACACACACACGTTTTCTTGCAAATGCATGGATGAAAATATAGAGTTTGTTAAAAAAAATGTTTTTAAGTGTTCATGTAAATGCAAGATCTAAATATTGTAGAATTTATGTAGTTCTTGTTACTAAACTGCAATTCAAAATTATCGAAAAATGTATCATTATAGTTAAAATAATTTTTAAAAAACTTTATAGTGAAAATTTAATTAAAATCATACTCTACTGCTTCACTCTACTCCGGTATAGTGTTGAGCTCATATTTGAAAATAAACATTTTAACATTTCCATATGGTAGGTAGTTGGGCAAGATGCATTAACATTTGATGTGTTTATATCTGTATATAGTTTTATTGCATCGACTGTAAAAGCAGCTCGAAGAGAGGTACATAATCTATCAGATAGAACACTGTTTACTCCTCGGACAACGAGTCTCAGCTGGTCAATCGGAAGAATATTTATCTTCTCTAAAAGAAATCTTGTACTTGTAATGTATCAATCACTCAGAAAACCCCTCTCTGTTTGCCAGCTATTTAGAGTGGCAACTTCCAATCAATTACAACACTGTTGATCGAGAGAAATAACATTTGCGATCTAAATTCATTTCGATCGGAATCTGGAGTGTTGAAAGAGAGTGTTTATACAAACTAGTTACCTGTGACTGAGTAAAACAAAGCTTCTCTTGTGTAACATAATTCATATTTACATTCACTTCGATACGCCATGTAAACCATCGTATCGAACTGCTGGCAAGGCATCCAAGGGTATCACAATGGCTCCTAATCACAAAATTGCTATGATTTTCCTCCTGTAGATGCCACCCATGCACACCCCCTGCAGTGGGAGGGGGTCAACGTCGGAGGAACGGAGACCACGGTCCACGTCAGCTCGTAAGGTGCTAAAATGCCCGGGCGCAATTTTACCCTGCCGAAATGATTGTTTCCTGATCGTCATCTACCTCTGTTCTTTTCTTTGTTCGTCTCTTTAGTCTAACCTGACGTAGACTAATTAATGAATATCATTACGCGTGTGGATTTATTAGAGGTTGTTTACTAATTAATAGCGTGTTGGTTTTTTATCCTCGGACCAATTGTTGGTTGACATAGATTAACTTCTTTTCAGTTGGTCACTTCTTTTGAACTGTCAATATGTCGCTATGATGGATGCGCACGGATCTCGATTGTATTACATGGATCAGTTTAACTGAATATCTCAAATGTTTTTTTTATTAACTGAGATGATGCGACTTGGTTTTGGAATGGTGGAGTTGAGATTTGATGGTATTGTCGTACTCGCATGTTGGATTGTTCTGACACGAATGTGAAACCGATGTTTAGTCGGATTCGGAGTTAGTTTATAATTTATATAACAATTCACTGGGGTTTTTTCCACGTCAAATGCTTAAATTTTGATTAAAATTGGCGAAGTTGTTATATGAACTCAAAAAATATATTTATAATAACTCGTCTATGAAAAATAACGTATTTATTTAGTTTGATAATCTACATTTCTGAACATGGTGTGACGATTTATTTCAAAAAAAATTACTGACAGGGTTTCATAAAAATGATATTGATGAAAGGGCTATAAAAGCACGATAAAATATAAAGAGTGTTCACAATAATATTCACAATTCACTATGCACTCAATAAAGTGCATCATCAAATTTATCAGGCAATAAGAAACATTAAAATCTAAGTTAGAAACAAAACTTCATTTGTTTACAGTGAAATCATTCGTAAACCAGATACAGAATCAAGTAACAGGTCAAAATAAAGTTTTTAAATGACATCTTGGCCTGAACGAAATCCAACATTGAGCTCGACTTTTCGCAATGAATTCTCCGTTCTGAAATGTCAAGTTGCTGTAGTGCATTAGTCTGTGAACTTAGGGACAAGGATGACCCTAACCATAACTGTTCCTAGCTGTGTGTGCATTTCTGTTCTCTGTTAGTGTTAGATCGCCCCTGAGCAATCATCGATCACCGATCATCGATCATTAGTCACGTGACCATAAGCCATGTCACCTCATCGGACCGACCAAACGATCGCATTTTTATCAACTAATATTACTCAGCTGTGTTATATTTTTATTACAGATGAAAATTATGAATCTTTATGAACTGGCTCTTGGCTACAAAAGTACAGTAGATATGACAAACAATTCTCTTACAATTCCTGTTTTTTAAATTATATTCGTATGACTATATTTTTTTTAAATTGAAGTAGACTTTGATCTTTTTGTCTGACTCTTTCTCGGACGCGGAATGATTTGTCTACTTTCTCTTCTCTGATTGTCGAAGTTTCGGGCGCGATGTGTGTTTGCATGTGTCCATTGTGTGAGACCCACACCTGCACTGGCTCTTGCTCCTGGACTGTCAGGCTTGCATTCTCTTGGTTTTACTTATTGCATT
The DNA here is from genome assembly GCA_934045905.1 of Leuctra nigra. NCBI lineage: Eukaryota > Metazoa > Arthropoda > Insecta > Plecoptera > Leuctridae > Leuctra > Leuctra nigra. The sequence continues at coordinate 30,103,458 of OW203762.1, forward strand.
CGCATGCTGGGGTGTTTATAGATCGGCTTGTTATAACTAACATTGTCGACACTCTCAGATTGTCTGTCAGCAATCCGAGTCGTAGTTTACGACAGGGTTACAGACATGCAATGCGAGACACGATGCATTTTAGTGTGAAGAAACTCTCTTAGGATCCCTTCTAGAAACTAACAACTTAATCTATAAATTGTGCCTAAATAAAACAATAATGTAGATATAACTATATATAAATTACAATTGATGAAATCTATTTTCTTAACTGCACAAATATTCTTGGCCATCACCTCTACTGTACACTGTCGCTATCTCTAACCCCATCTTTATCCCGATAGTACAGAGCAGTCAGTGATTGGGTTAACTTGCTTGCAAGCATCTCAGCTCTCTATCTTGTGTTTTCTCGCTTCTTTTTTTCTAGATCTTGCAGAACCTCCAAAAAAAGCGCACTGAACGGAGGGGACGCCGTACAACTGAATCAACTGGCAAAAAGAAGTCTAAGTACAGCAAAAGCACTCTCATTTTTAAGGTAACCTGGTGATGCCGACTGCCCGCAGACTGCTACTGCTTCTTCTTCTCGCTCAGTTTGCTGCATGGCTGATTTCTCTATTCCTTTCTACGCATGTTGACGTTGTCTGCTCCCCAATATCTTATCTTGAACATACCCCCGCGCATGCCCAAACACGTGACACGTATCACCACTTCTGACCAATCAGGGCTCGCCATGGACCCCTCTTCTCTTTGATAGGAAGAAGAGAAGAGTGGAAATCACGAGGAAAAGCGTTCCAACTAAATTTCGAGATCCGGTAAAATAAAATGACTCCAACTATTTAAATAAGCTGAACGGGTAAGTCAAGATGACGTAATATCGACTACTCAGTTCAGTTGGAAAACGAGTTCAAAAATATTAACAAATTCCTTTGGATGATTTTCATTCTTTGGTCAAACATAACGTGCTAGAGCAAGGAATCACCAACTGTACATAACCCAACTCTAGTGATAGAATTAGCTAGACCATTAGACCAACTTTAGCTGTAGTTGACATTGCAATTAGGTCTTCATGACGCTTGACTACCACCAAGAAACCCCACGTTAAGCTATGCCCTAAACCCTTGCATGAAGGACACACCGAAAACCAAATGACTTACGCGAAGAGCCGTAGGATACCGCGTTGAAGTGACGAACATCGAGTTGTCAGGACACTTACTAGAGTCAGGGTTCAGGGTGCATTCCGCGCAGAGAAGGACACTTTTTCAACACGTTGCTGCGAACATTAGGGCCCAGTTCGTCCAAGAGTGCACGTGTCGCTTGTAGTTCACGTACAAAACCATCATTTCTTTGATATAATTACTATATCATCATTTTAAGGTTGTGAATGATAAGTAGTGGATTATACTTATCTCATGTAGGCGTGTATGTTATATTCCATCTTTGACATCGCTTAAATCATTTTTAAACAGCCTGAAATATATTTTTTCATTAAAAAAATATATAAGAAAGCATTCGTGTTTTTTAAACACGTCGCACTAGCGGCGTTCATCTCATCGTATTTTCGTTATGATTATTATTAATAAATATATTTTGATTTATTTTGATTATGATAATGTGTGTTGCATTTTCAAGTATCTTACAGCTGCATTTGGAACGTGTATTGGCGAGGGGTGATGCTTTGGAGACGTCACCTTGATCAAGGCGAAGTGTAGAGCATCGAAACCACCGCTGATTTCATCTGTTACAGTTCCTCAACATGGCGAGTGTCTTCATGCGGATATTCAATCTGATCTGCATGATGCTTTTGATCGGACATTGGTCGGGCTGTCTCCAATTCCTCGTGCCCATGCTCCAAGGTTTCCCCTCCAACTCGTGGGTCGCGATAAACGAACTACAGGTACGCAGCACGCTTTCTTGTTTTATGCGTTTACTAGATGAAGAGTGTTATTAGATTTATGTATCCATATGCTGATGAGAAGCTATTTTTGGTGAGACGAGTTTGATTGTTTTTCTTTTATAAAATTGGATATACACATGGCTTTCTCGTAGCACTTTTCTGCAGGGTTGAACGTCGAGGACATGCTACTAACAGGACAGTAGAAAATGTCCGCGACAGCCTGCAACATTCCTCGAGTATGTCAAGAATATGATCCAGAAAAATCTAGTTACAATTCGTTTTATTGTAGAAAAACTATAATTTATGTCAGTAATTCTGTGGAGTGAACCAACAGCATGACTGTTACATTATTTTCTAAAATTAAAATTAAATGTACAAATGAAGGATAGAAACAAGTGAATTTTGGCAATGTGTGCATTTTTTTCTATACCTAATCATAATTTTACTTAAATACGTACCTATTCCCTAATAAAAATAATATTTAAATTATTTATTTTGTTTACAGCCGTGTTTATCTCACATTTAATAATTCCTATATATATTATATTAAAAATGGTCCTAGTAACCTACATTCCACTTACGTGATTATCGTGTGCCAGCGGCACCCATCTTCTACTGCCACCTGAACAATTCAAACTATTCAAAACAATATTCCAAATTACTTATAATCAGATCAAATTCTTCAAGAAAAGTGTTGTAAACTGTGGCTAGACAATGTCAGTGTCCCTGGATGATCCCTGTTCTCTGTCTGCAGGAAGCCTTCTGGCTGGAACAATACTCGTGGGCGATGTCGCAAATGCTATGCATCGGGTACGGACGCTTCCCGCCGCAGTCGCTGACGGACATGTGGTTGACGATGTCAGTGTCCCTGGATGATCCCTGTTCTCTGTCTGCAGGAAGCCTTCTGGCTGGAGCAATACTCGTGGGCGCTGTTCAAGGCGATGTCGCACATGTTGTGCATCGGGTACGGCCGCTTCCCGCCGCAGTCGCTGACGGACATGTGGTTGACGATGTCAGTGTCCCTGGATGATCCCTGTTCTCTGTCTGCAGGAAGCCTTCTGGCTGGAACAATACTCGTGGGCGCTGTTCAAGGCGATGTCGCACATGTTGTGCATCGGGTACGGCCGCTTCCCGCCGCAGTCGCTGACGGACATGTGGTTGACGATGTTGTCCATGATCAGCGGGGCCACGTGCTACGCGCTCTTCCTCGGCCACGCCACCAACCTCATCCAGAGTCTGGACTCGTCCAGGCGGCAATACAGGGAGAAGGTTGTTCAAATCATCTTTACTCTCATACGTAGGAATAGTTCTTCAATGCTCGGCTGAAACTTGGACAGTTTATTAGGATTATATTGTCATGACAACAACCAATAACATCTAACTACGAGCATAGAAATACTAGACCTAAATTTTAAATCGGTATAAAATCTACTGGGGGCAAATTCTAAAGATTTACGTTTTTAAACCGTGTACGTTTTCACTGTTTAAAACGTAACAAAGTTGAAGGCAATAGTCGTCAACTCTTTCAAGTTTTATACAATGCAAACGTAAAACAGTTTCATTGTGAATCTTAAGAATCGGCCCCCTGGCCCGCTATTGTTGTAACGAAAACAAATCATTTCGGTATGAAATTCTGAAATGATTCCAGACCGAAATGATTTCGTTTCCGATAATATGGACCCAGTAGTGTGATTTTATCAAGGTACTCACGAAATCAACTTACTAGCATGAGCCAAGTCTAAAAATACAAACTTTTGCAATAGATTATTTTTTATCCTGTTCAAACATAAGTTTCAATCATGATCGAGTTCAAGCACGATTTAAATCAAAATGGCGGCAAGTACTTGGTTGGAACGCAAGAGCATGATTTTGTAAGTTATTTGTTTCAAAATGCATAATTTCTTTGGTTGGACTTCAATCATGATAAATATTTCGATACGTTGGTACAATACAATTGAGATTTGAACCGCACGATCAATGGAGTTGGACACACATATTTTCAGATAATTTGAATAATTGCAACCTAATTGCGAACCCTTAGGGTATTACCAGTGAAGAAGAGATGTTCCAGGCAATTAACTACATTTCTAACTTGGCTATCGGTATATCATTATTTTTATAACTTTTGGAAAAGCCGTGCTGCGGGATTTGCTAAAAACATCAGACTGGTAGTTAATATTTGCTGGAACTCTCGTACACTGAAATATCTCGAAAGTATGATATTGGAAGCTATAGAAAGTGTAATATTACATTTATGGGTCCATAAAGAATTCCGGTTTTTACATGTTCGGATTGATCACGTGTTTTCACCTTGTCATGAGACACGATATCACGATATTTTCATATCTTGTACTTATTCGTAATGTAGAGTTTATTTTTATGAACAGAGTGAGATATTTATAGAACTATAAACTCATCCTAAAAAACTGCAAATCCGAGTAAAACCACGAGCGTTGAAGTCGCATTTGTACGAATTTTGCATAGAATTTCATAGCTTTTATCTCCTCTGTGAACTATTTATTAAATTCAAAGTAAATCGGACAGTAACAAATGCTCTTTTTATCTGAACATTAAATGTTTTGATAGCTTCCACATAAACAAAAACTAAGTTCGTTTTTTTTAGAAGGTAATAAAGATCGTTTGCACGCTAATTTAATATTTAATTATTTTTTCCATATTTTTTCGCTTGATGATATCAAACATTATCCAAGCTTAAAATCATATACGATAAAACATCCAGCTGACCTTATTACATTTTAAAGTTAAAAACGACATCGTCTGAATTTTCATGACAATGTGATTAAAATAGCTTTTGCCAGCGTTTCAAGCGGTCAATAAAACGGTATATGTAGTAATGTTGCGGCAAATCGAGTTGCGGTCGGCGGTGGCTTCCCGAGGATATTGAAAATTAAAAATTAAAACTCTTTTCATGTGACCACGTTGGGAAAAAAATGTTGTCATACGGGGAAATGGATATAAAATCATCCCTACATTTTTAACTAAACGAATTAGTAACCAACCGTCTACTAAATCGAATAAAAGAATTAGTTCAACGTCATGTGGCTAATTCTGCCGGCCGGAACTGAGCCAATCTTGACAGTGGAGGTGCTACGTGCATTTAGCATGTGGAACTGCATTAGCTCCAGGAACTGTCATCAGCTTGCATAAAAGACTTTCAACACAGCCCAAAAAAGTCAATTTTTCTCTAACAGTTTTTTCTAAAAAAAAGTATTACAATGTGGAAAGTTTAATATTCCGGGCTAACCAACAGTAAATTAGTTTACTATCCTACTGGATTTGTGTCAGAAAGTTTCGAATTGTTAATTGGGTTTTAGTAGAAAAACGCTCTATTCTCAAACCTGGAAAACGCGTGCATAGCATTTTCAGTACGTATCAAAAGAGTCACGTAGCTATGTTCATTGTTCAGTACGTAGTCATGTAGCGATGTTCACTACGTATCATACGTGTCATGTTTGTAGGTGAAACAAGTGGAAGAATACATGCCACGTATCATGTTCACTACGTTTCATACGTGTCATGTTCGCAGGTGAAACAAGTGGAAGAATACATGCCACGTATCATGTTCACTACGTATCATACATGTCATGTATCATGTTCACTACGTATCATACGTGTCATGTTCGTAGGTGAAACAAGTGGAAGAATACATGCCACGTATCATGTTCACTACGTATCATACGTGTCATGTTCGCAGGTGAAACAAGTGGAAGAATACATGCCACGTATCATGTTCACTACGTATCATACATGTCATGTTCGTAGGTGAAACAAGTGGAAGAATACGTGTCACGTATCATGTTCACTACGTATCATACATGTCATGTATCATGTTCACTACGTATCATACGTGTCATGTTTGCAGGTGAAACAAGTGGAAGAATACATGGCGTACAGGAAGCTGCCGAGAGAGATGCGCCAAAGGATCACGGAGTACTTCGAGCACAGATACCAGGGCAAGTTCTTCGACGAGGAAGCGATCCTAGGCGAGCTTTCCGAGAAGCTCAGAGAGGTGGGTTCATCTCCAATCTCAACGAATATACGTTTCTGTAGCTTTCAATGTTTGGGAATATGTTTCCGGAATACCTCGAGTACCTCATGAATGGCGCTCGGAGATAGGATCATATTACTGTCAGAGATGAGTTGGAGACTGACAGGTTCAATTCCTGTGGCCGACCTTCGTGGCTTATGTTTTTTGTGTGAATTTCCGCGGTCTAGAGACTACGACCGCAACCTTCCAAACATCCTCCCAATTTTGTCAGCTTCATCATTATTCTCAATAATGATAGAGTTCATTAAATATAATCCATCAAAAACATGGGCCTAAACTGAGAGAAAAATGGATTTGGATGGAATATATGTATGTTTGACTCGTATTCAAATAAATTTTCTACTTGAAATGAATAGATTTCTTTTTTAATTAACTTATTAACAGTTATGATAATAACATTGTAATAAATAAAATGTTTATTTGCCACGTATTCAAATATACCTACATTTATTTGATCCAAATAAGCTTTTCTTTGGTGTACTTGTCGATGAATTAAATTTGATTCAGTCAATCTGTTTCTCTGAATAACTCTCTAACAAATAATAGTGACGTTCTAATTAATATTCCCCGAAGCACTGCGCCATGCATCTGAGGTATTGCATTTGCGGAATAACGGCATCACGGTATTTATTACCCAAGACGACGAAGATAATGTTTGATAACGTTGACAGAAAGATCTATAAAACATGTGTAGAAATGAAGACATATGAGATATCTTTACCTCGTGTAATGAAACCTTTACGAGAGTTGTTTTATGTAACAATCTGAAACCCTTCCCGACTTCGGAGCTTGTAATAATTTGAGATTTTTTATAAAACTCTGAAATAATCTGAGAGAGCATCCGAGTTGAAAGGAGCTAAATGATGCGGTGTTTCAGGATGTTATCAATTACAACTGTCGATCTCTGGTCGCCTCAGTGCCGTTCTTCGCCAATGCAGACACCAACTTCGTCTCCGACGTTGTCACAAAACTACGCTATGAAGTCTTCCAGCCAGGTAATGACTTCTAATAGACTACTATACTTCGTCCCGTGCAGTCTGGAGTCCTCTCTAACACGGGTAGTCCTATCCCTTGTCATGCTAATGAGGACTCATTGCTCTAGAGTATCACACATCTTTTCGAAAGTAATTACGAAGTAGACATTCCACAGCCAATAAATGTACGTAAGAGTTGTTAATATTTTAATCTAGAGTGATATAAACAAAACTTAGACACTGAATAACATGGATGAACGTTTCTGATTGGCTTAACGTGGCGCGATCACTCGATATAGCACATTTTTATTTATTTTTGAAATTCCCATTTCAAAATACATTTTACACTAGTTCAACTATATTGAAGTATTAAAGGCTCATTTAAAGTCCTGTAGATTGCAACTCCCGCCCAATAATGAGTTTTCAATTTTATGTCTTTTGAGAATTTACAAAACTTTAACAAGGGAGGTATAGGAAAATCATTTAGAATTTGGTGTATAACTTTTAAAATAGCACACGTTGGTATAGTTTTCAATTTTTTTCCTGGTAGTATGTCTACCCGTACAAAATAATTAGAACTTCATTTTAGCTTAAAAATGACACGATTTTACTTGGCTGCCATAAGATAACATGGGGGAGAAAACTCAAATTATCTCAGAATCTAGACACGAGAAGTGTTTAATTTTTTCAACGATTATGTATGGCATGATTATCAATAAGTAAACAAAAATTTATGAAGATCCGAAACTATGCCTCGAGTGATCGCGCCACCTTAAGTGTCCATGTGTGGTGAGATATATAAGGGATATATGGGGTGCAACTGAATTCGACCCTGGGATTTCATGAAGTAAATTCTGTACTTCAACGTGTAAATATTTAATGACGTGAAAGTCAGATATCTGGGGCGTTCGGATCCACATATTGGACTCTGACTTACGCCGCAAGTTTGATTCATGAAATATTTACATGTAAAAGTGTTGTATTACCGTGATGAGATCGCCCGCGCCCAGGGTAGAAATAGTGAGTGAAACGAGCATTGGTTCAACGTCCAATAAATACAACGAGAGGAGCGTCGAGTTAAAGAGTACAAGAATTCAGTCAAGACGCTTCAGTAATATTTGGGCATATTTCTAGATTAATTTACATGAATCCCATATACATTTGAGTATAAAATTTACATTTTTTTAAATGCGTCTAAGGGAAAATCTCCAGTTAAGTCAGTACTCAAGTATAAAGTATTATAAGGGCCGGTATTACCATTAGATTAAGCTTCAGTTAGATGAAGCTCCACTTAAAGAAATGTGGTGCATTACTATTAATTACTGCAACATTGCTTAAATAAATCAGCAATCAATGTAGCCTTAGGTTAACTTAAACTGAAAAAATATGCTCCGCAAGTAAACTGCAGTATATAATGGTAATACACCTCGTTTCCTTAAGTGGAGCTTAACTAACTGTAGCTTAAACTAATGGTAATACCGGTCCTTATACCTTGTTCACACTATGAGTAGTTGAAAACGCTTTGGTTAACTGAAGTTGAAATCTCAACTGTCTTTCCAGAACTAAATTGAGATTTCAACTGCAGTTGAACTCGATCGCGTTCAGTTCACACTGGTTTTCAACTGCAATTGAGATTTCAGCTGCAGTTGAAAGTCATAGTGGGAACAAGGTATTACTCAACTGTTTCTGAACCATGCTCCACAGGGGATATTATCATCAAAGAGGGCACAATCGGCAACAAGATGTACTTCATCCAAGAAGGCATCGTCGACATCGTCATGTCCAACGGCGAGATCGCGACGAGTCTGAGCGACGGCTCGTACTTCGGCGAGATCTGTCTGTTGACGAACGCGCGTCGCGTCGCCAGCGTCCGTGCGGAGACGTACTGCAACCTCTTCTCGCTCTCCGTCGACCACTTCAACGTCGTCCTCGACCAGTATCCGCTGATGCGACGCACGATGGAGAGCGTAGCCGCTGAAAGGTTAGCGTCCACGACGGGTGTACCGACTAACGGAGGACTTAGGCGGCTTAGAGACGGGTTGGCGTTGAGACGGAGGTCGTCGTTTCGCCTCTGAATCAGGAATAGAGTATAATTTTAGAGTCCGTTGATTTGATCGAAATCTTACACTTTGTAGCCATATTATGATAAAAAATGTAAACATAATTGAAAATATTTTTATAATATAGATATATTTTGTTACGCCCTGATCACTTGGTCTGTTAAAGTTGCTGGTGCACGCACCCTTGTTATCCAATGAATGTCATTAATTAAAGAAGTTGTAAAAGCTTGAGTTAATTCGCTGTGAGGTCATTGACACGGACTCTAATATCTTGTTCAATGTATGTGTATCTATCTGTTGTAGTAAAATGTAAATGTATACATAATTAATTAATTTCGCACAATGTGCAATGTTCTTTATTTTTGCTTATAATATTATTTAACCTGTAAATTATTAATATGCATGCATTAGCATTATAATTATTATGCATTTATTTATGTTGCAATTAAAATTATTTTATATTTGTGTCCTAATGTTAATATTCACAATGCTCAAATTAAATATAATAGGATATGCTGTTTTCTCCGAATGATGATTCTCCATGAGGTTTATGTGATACTGTCCCTGAAAAGGGCGGTTTGTCACGACTTTTCAACAGACTTGTCCTGCCAACTTCTGGTGAAGTCTGACTGAATTAGCTATTCATTATGGCAAAGCAACTTCTGCCTAAACTTCTTCCGAAAACAGCATATACCTGACTTGTCGACTCAATTTAATTTATTTGTATAATTGTCTCCAGTACTTATCACACCCCTGTCATTGTTTGTATATGTCTTATAGTTATCTCATGGTAGAGAGAATGTGATTGATTCCTGATAGTTTTATGCACGACTCATGCCTTCATTTGCGTGCGTCGAAAACCATACCTTAATCCTAACATAATTCTAGTAATTAACATCTTAAATTAATCAGATGAATTAAATATTTAATAATTTTTATTTATTATTGGTTGTTTCATAAAGTATTTCTTTTTTAGTCAACATCATTTTTATTTATCCCTTCCTTTGCTCCCATCTGTATTTTCTATAGTTTGCTTTGTCTTGTTATTATAACGTGTGCTGTAGATACTCGTACCTGTTCGTTTTGTTGATTTTTGTCTGCAATATTAAGTATATAATTGACTGAGAAAGGCGCGTTCTGCACATCTGCAAAAACAGGTAAGATTCCAGTAATGTGTTCCCTTATTTTATTCTATATCATTACTTTTCATAATAAAATATTCAATTCCAAAAAAATACAGTCTGTATTAAGGGTAATATTTTCTAACTTTTAATAGTAATATTATGAACTTGTATGAAGTTATTGGAAAGCGCTATTCAACGTCTTTGCATCAAATTACATAATTAACGTAACCGTCGTAATTTTTTAGAAAAATATTGCAGCAATATTCTACCTACACAAATATTAATATAAAAAGATAATATTGTGCTCAATTAATGGAGCTCTCTTAGAAACATATTTTGGAGAAATTATATCAAGGACAGTGCAAGGATAATGATCTTTTTAAGTTGTCATTCCCGACAACTTAGGTTTGTCAGGTGTAGTGTAGAGAAAAGTGTCCTGCTTCACAAGTCAATATCTCCCCTTAGATCCTGGTTGGTAATGGACTTGACCTGACCTGACATGACCTAGATGTTACCTGCATTTCCCAGCTGTTCGAACATCGATAACATCTGCAGTCGAGAGCTCGAGTCGGTATCTTGATTATTCAGATCTCATTACTGAAACATATGACGATGTGATAAACTTGTCTAAACTTCATAACTCCATAAAGTTACAACAGCATCCTTAGTGATAGGTAGATTTACTAATTTCCCACATTCAAAGGTCGGGTTTGACTATGATTTGTACAGTTTATTCGACAATCCTTTAGAATCTTTGTAGTAAAAATAGTGCATATCATTCCTAGTGTCAATAAGTGATTTAAAGTTTATTTTCGAATGCAGGAATAGTAGATATTATAAGCAAAAATATTGACTTTTTTCAAAGCTTTTCCAGTTTTGAGTTTCACAAATCAATACTTTAATCATTCACTACATTTACTTGAAAAGTTCTGAATGAGAGTACTAGGAATATTCCATTCACAACACTTCTCAAATTATTTTTTGTACGTAATTTTAAGAATTGTAAATGTATTTACGTGAACGACTCTGTAGAATCATTGTCTCGACAATTACTTCATTTTAATAGAGGTCGAAGACTTTTGACACTTGCAGTTTAATGATTATGTAAATAATCATTTATTCATCAGTCACTTAATTCAAAAATTAACAACGTTATTACTAATGTATGATACACATTAGCATAACTTTTAATTCTCTCGCCGAAGTATCTATTTCACTTTTGGGACTTGTAATATCATTTTATTCATCTGTCGATGACTGACTACTCCTATTGATCTCAAAGATTCAAAGAGATTTTTAAGTTCCCTAAAGTTGTATGGTCTTTACTTCTCAAACTAAATGAACATGACGCCGGAGTCTACAGACACTAACGTGTTAAATACATCGCCTTGCTAACTTTAATGATGTTACATTTTCCCTTTTTCATTGAGCTGTGTCGATATAAGTTAATAACATGAATTTATATTGATGGCAAATATAAATTAAAATATGTCCATGAAATAGAAACACGAGCTAACAATGAAGGGAGATTGAAAGAAATCTGTTATCGTAGCTGAAAATAATTTCCAAGTGTAAAACTATAGTGTTACACACAAAATAATTAACATCGAATTGTTACGTAATGTCCATTGCAAACCAGGTACTTGCAATATTGTTAGTAGTGGTTTGCAATGGAAATTACTGTAAACTTTTATGCATTACTCCAGAGTTGACTACTGGGTAGAGTAAAGGTAAATTATAAAAAAAATTATAAGTGTTTTGAAATTATTCAAATTATTTTGAATTTATTATTTTGAATTAATTATTTTGAATTTAATAATTTTGAAATTATTTGTTTAAAAAAATTATTCAAATTTAAATACAACCGAACTGACTTAAACGATATGTGTTCCAGACTGAACAAGATCGGCAAGAATCCTAACCTCGTGTCCCACCGAGAAGAGGACATCGGCAGCGACTGCAAGACGATCAACGCCGTCGTGTCGTCCCTTGCCGAGCAAGCCAACATCAACAACACGTCCATGGAGTCGATCGTCCACGAGTCGAGCGAGAAGAGCATCTCGGAGCTCGGACGCAACCTTCACGAGCTCGGCAAAACATTGCATCGACTGAATCTACCGAGACCCAAGTCCGAGCACAATTTCGCGTCGCAAGAGTTGCCCGTCAGCAGGCCACTCTTCCATAAGTCAGATACTTTCCACAAAGAGACACCCTTCCAATGACGGCATTCGGTTAGATAGACCAGCCTTTTCTGGCTAAGTGTCATCAAACATGTTGCAGAGGACACTGTTTTACAAAGAAAATGTGATTTTAGGGAATTTAGTGCGAGAGTGTTATAGCAGTGGATTGGAGACAATTTTATAAAAAAAAAATTAATTGCGAATCGCAGAAATGTTGTGTAAATAATCATACCTTGTTATATTCATCATCGCCTTCCGACGCTAAGTTGGATTCATCCACTCATCGGCAGAGTGCGCTAGTGTGACAGTTCACAAGTTGTTTGTGGCTGAAGAGCGAACACTCATGGCACTTTGCGTCGTGGCAGAGTCAGCTAGATTGTGCAATATTAGTAGGAAACGAGAAATAAAGAGAATAGCTTTAATTACTAGGGTGCTCAATGATGTTACTAGAAAGAGAGAGAGAGCAAGCAAGCGCTATCCGCATGCGCATGCAGTCACTAGTTTCAGTGGCAATAGAATATTTTATTAGGTTACACAATTAGGTAATTATACTAGGCCTAAATGTAAACAAAATAATAATTAATAATATAAAGAATAATGATATGAAACTAATAATTGATATATCGTGGATGGCAGGACCATTAATTTAATTAGAAATTCACAAAAAGAAGCTCTCGATGATGAAGAATGATTCTATATATTTGTTCATAGGTATTTTCGAAAACAAACAACAGTCAAAGTTTATAGTTGTAATACAAATTGTAAAGTGGCTTCTCATAACATGACTTATGAGGGTTGTACTTTGAAATTTATCAAATGTGATTTGTACACGATGAGAACGTCAAAATACTATGTCTCGTTAGGACGCTTTCTATATTCTTTCCAGACGTTAGGATGTAGAATGAGTTATTCTGATTTCTCTTATATCGTGACTGACATTCTGTAGACTGATAACTGCTTCTCGTAGGTAGTTCTTATCATTATACACGAACATTTTATCAATAGATCTCTGATGATCAGAGCCCTGATGAGCGACTCACCCCGTGTACTACTGCCTTAGAATACATTCGTTCCCAATTGTTTTCGAGTCATTTAGTGAGATAATACACTTGGTGCAAGTTATGTCATCAGGGACTCTGATCATTCGATCGAATCACCGCGTGCGGCCAAGTTAAAATCATTGTATATAGCGGGCAGTTAAGCCGTGTTATAGCCGGTCTGTTACCGCTGGGGTTTGTTATACGGTTATTGCATTGCTGGTATAGTTACATAAGCTGTCATGTTTTGACTGCTATGTTGTTGGGAGTTTGAGGGCGGTAAGTTGATATATTCGCAATATGCGGTCAGTTGATGTTTAGGAAGATTCACAATGTGCGGTCAAAATAAAGTGTGACCGCCGTAATAATTTAGCGCCTTGTAGTTAAGTGATATATTTTCACAATTTAAGACCTCCAAGTATGGTATCAAGTCAATATTCTAGTGCTGATATTTTTTACCAAAAGTGCTCATTGTTGTTGTTATAACGAATTATTGCAAAGTATATTTATAGAAAGAGAGAATGTGAGTTGAAGAACGAGTTTGGAATAAACAATGTGGAGCCAGAGATTGATGTGTGAGAGCTTATTGTTACCCTTGTTTGTCTCATTTACCCAAATCCTCATTAAACCTGGAGCCAGAGATATATGTGTGAAGACCTTTTTGTTACCCTTTTGTTTGTCTCATTTACTTTTATCCTATCCTAATTATAATTGAATGTGAAGCCAGAGATTTATGTGTACAATTTGAGATTTTCTAAGGCCGGAATAACCAAAGTTAAATTGTGCTGGATTAACTAACTTTTGGATTAAATTCAATTGTTTCACTCATTTTGAGGTATCTGATTGGCTGTGCCGCCAATTTAGTCCAATATTTAGTTAATCCGGCTCAGATTAACTTTGGTTATACCGGCCCTAAGCTGTTTTATGCCCTTCTTGTACTGTGCATTAATTCTGATTTTCCAACTGTCTGTGTCATGTTTTGTATTGTCTCTCTGTATTACTTGTGTAGTTCATTTTGTGTCTTGTTTGTGCTACTCTATGTTTATACTTGCCTACGAGCACACACGTTTAGAATTGCAAGTAACCAGCCTAAAGATCCACAGTCACCCTTCTTGAGAGAATTCAGCACGTTGCCTATTTTAAATACAAATTAACTTTTTTGTATTTTTTCTCATAACTGTTAAATTTTCATTATGGTTTACCCAAAATAGATATGGATGATATATTATATAAAGTAAAATGGACAGCCAGACGTCTGCAAAACGTCACTGTCACTAGCCCATTCAAGGGCCAACAACAGAACAAAGAAAGGCAGAAACCAGACGCTAAATATAGAGTAATATCTTACATTATTTAGTGCTTACCGGAACACCACTTTTAAATTTGTAAATATTTCCACTAGAAACAAAACAATTTTTCATTATTTCCAAAATAATGTTTTCGCTTATTTTGATAAATAGACGATCTTTTAAATATTGAACTTTTTTGTAACTGATTATTTCGGATAATATTGTGACGAGTCCTAATTATTATATCAAAAAATTAAGTTAATATGTAAATTGCAATGTGAAGTCAGGTAATCAGCACTTCCAAGGATGATGGACCATTATCCACCAGTGAAGATTTCATCCGACGCAGTAGTGAGTGGGGGGGGGGGGGGGGGGGGGGATTAGGCTTGAGAGTCTGGTCCATTCTGCATCATGCCTGACTGCTGGATTCAATAAACCTGCTTCAAGACTACATAGTATCATTCAAAAGTATTCAAGGACGAGATTAGCTAACCTTTGCCACCCTCAAAGAAGCAAAAACATTAATAAATATAAAATTAACGTCCCAAGTCTGGGAATACCCAGTGTCCGGGATTGAATCTGTAAAAAAGAAGACCAGGAATTGCCATTAGAACTACCTTTTTGCGCAGCAGCTAAATCTCTTTTCAATCGTTGCTTCTGATTCACTTGTGATTGCTTGCCTGGAGGTATATAGAACATCTTGCAGATAACCTTCATGCAATCGCCGCTCAACAAACTTGTTCAAGAGTACTTACAGTGAATTTCCGCTCGCCTGACGTCACATCACAACGAGATTCAGAAGAGAATCAGAATAGGAAGAAAAAACAAGAAGAAATTACATTATCATGTATCATAATAATAATGCTATTCAATATGACGTCAAACTCATAATGCTAAAACGCAAGACGGTTGGGCTTCAAATCCGTTAAGGATAAAAAAATGTTGGAATTCCCGAAGTGTAGACGCCCAAGAAGTTGTTGCTATGCTTGATGCGCAAGGTGTGAATGACTTATTGTTGAGTGCTGTTGGTATGTTGAACTCATCGATTGTGTTAAGCCTTCTGTATGATGGAACTTGATTGACGGTCGAGTGACAACAGGGTCATGGTGAGATGTACTCCCAGTTCCTGACTTGGGTTGAGAAACTCGGAGAGCTTTAGCGCGTGGCGAAATGAACCTCATATGAATTTGGTAAACTATACAGTACCGAGAGAGTTGGCTAATAAGACGCACTTGACTGTACTTCCGGAGATTAGAGTCCAGTTTTCGGTGCAATCGTACTGGCTTATCTCAGTGGAGAAGGTATTAGAAATATATTGCCACCTCCTTCCCTACAACCTCCCAATCATCCCAATTAAATTGAATGTTTAATTATTATTTTTCGCATAAAGAGTCAAGTTTACTCCGAGGCAAATTCGGAAGATAATATTTAATAACCTATCATAATAGCTTTTGAATCATTTAAATTAATTGCAATGTGAAAATATTTGGTCAAACTCGACTTTGTAAGGTGTATGAATTATGCATTGTTGATGCAGACATGTATTAAAAAGTTGATGTTAATTAATATTCCGCGACTCAGGAAGAAGCTGCTATTTATCTCGTAAAATTACACACTATAAAAGAATAAAAAACGATTGAAATTAATTAGTGCAAATATTATGGCGATCTCTAGGATATAATCTTCAGCATTATTTTACACTGATTTTAAATTTTTTCTCCAACATTCTATTCGCATGACATGGGATGTTACAACACGAATAAAAGATACAACGTATTTGTAAACACACCCGATATGTAAGTCTCTAAGATGGAACCCTCATTTGTAGCATTGACTAAGACACAAGTTAATATGAGATTGAATTTTTCTATAAGTAAGAAATAAGTGTGATAACCTTGTCAAAACTACACAAATCATGAGCAATTATAATAAATTGAATTAATATGTCCTAACTCATTAAGACCTGCACGTGTCTTGTCATTATTGATTAATAATTATTTCAGAACTGCGACGTCTTTGTTGATTCTACTTACACACATGACTAAACACAATATTTACAAAAACCACGACGAAGAAAACAATTCCTAGAATACGTGACTTGTATCTTGATCGATGTCTTCATCAGAAAATTAACATCAGTCAATGGAATATATTTTAGCAATAGGTTCTAATTGAGAATTTAGAAAAGGTCCTGAATACTACGATTATGGTATTCGATACTCAAATACTAATACTTTGATCATGGCAACAAATTGATTGAGCAAGCGTCTCCATTCAGCTCTAATGGACACTTTAAATATCGTAACGATACATTTCGTGTTTTTTTTGCTTTTTTCCCGAAGCCACTGTCACATTGTTTTTCCGATCGGGTGGCTCAGCCAATCGGGTGGTCTCAGATCTCCATCATCTTTTGTCTACTTATTTATAATCATGCCATACACAATTCTTGAAAAAATTAAAACACTTCTCGTGTCTAGTTTCTGAGATAAATTGAGTTTTCTTCCCCTTGTTAACTTTTTGCAGACAAGTAAAATCGTGTCACATTTAGGCTATAATGAAGATCTAATTTTTATGTTGTCCCAACTTAAGGGAAAAATTTGAAAACAATACCAACCTGTTTTATTTTAAAAGTTATCAACCAAAAACTAAATGATTTCCCTATACCTCCTGTGTTAAAGTTTTGTTCATTCTCGGAAGGCAATATAAATTGAAACCTCGCTATAAGACAAGAGTTGCAAGTTAAATTACATTTTATGATTCTTTTATACTTATAGTTGAAATGTTGAAAAAAGTAATTTATGATGGTAATTTCAAAAAATAAATATTTTGGAATGTTCGATAGGTTGAGCCACGTTAATAGTGTATGCTTTTTGAGCGCTTTGCTCTCTGATTTAAAAAAAAATGAATCTGGCCTGTAGCGCACACCGTTTAACCAATCGAATCATTTTCATGGTGATCAAGACCAGCATTATTTTCATCCCAATCGGTCAAGTATTTACAAACTTATTGCCATTTGAAGAGTTTTGACACAGATACGTCAAAAGAGATTAACAAAAAGTACCAATATCACGGCACATGGAATCTGTTATTCAATTATTCCAGTGGGTATTTGGAATGAAATTCAGAGATAATGTATCAATAAAGATAGAGATCATCCTATGATTGAATGGACCATGTTCGGTGGAGTTGCTGCAAGTTTCGGTGCTCGCTCATTAACGCGTTACATCAAGCGTTTTCCTATTTATGTATTTATTTTATTTATTCATAGCTGGTTACACACAAATACCAATTTGTAGAAGCATTGTCAGCATTGTCCTAGTAAAAAATAATAACAATATTTATATCCATATTTGCTAACATTATTATTTATCATAAAAATAACTAGTTTTAAAAATGATTTGTTGAGTCGTTCTAAGCCAAGTTATCTGGCAATGAACTCAAGAAAAGCAACAGAGCAAAACACCAATGACACTGACACAATTTCAAACACACTAAGAGCAATTAATTAAACGTGGTAATACGTAACTCTCATCAAGTATGAAACTTACCACGCGCTTTATCTTTGTATGTAAACTCGGAGATATGAAGGACAAGGACTTTACGGAAAAGTCACTTCGAAGAGGTCAGCTTGAGCCAATAAGGTTGCAGATGACTTGACATTTATAGGAAATAAAAGTGTATGCTAGACAACGCCTTGGAGGAGAATTGTATTAAAAATCTACAGAATGATATAATATTATTTGTACTACAATATATCAACATTTCCTAGAAATGTTATCGTAAATTATTCCAATATTAATCGATGAAACGTCCCTGGAAAAGCTGTATAAATCCTCTGTACATCTGCAAGAGAATCACAGTTTCCACAGAGAATCCGCTGTAACAATGCATACGTCTACTGTAGTTGTGTTCGCCATGCTGGTGGTCAGCGTCTGGTCTATGCCCAGTGGCGAGACGTACGACACCAAGTTCGACAACATCGACGTCGACAAGCTGCTCCAGAACGACAGGATTGTCTCGCAGTATGTCAAGTGCTTCCTCGACAAGGGGCCCTGCACGGCCGAGGGACGAGAGTTCAAGCGTAAGTAGTGTCCTGACATACCGGGTTTTATGGAAACCTTCCAGTAGTGTCCAAACAAGTGAGAGGTTTCAGAGCCCCGCTTCGGTAGGATATTTTCCATTTCGCACCTCATTTCGTAATAATAATCAGATGTGTCCGCGTCCACTGATTTGTTGGTACGCGCATTGGTCAATAACGCACAGAGAGCAATTCATAATCTACTATTTGATGGCTAAAAAATGTTATATTTTATATAAGATTAAGACTAGAACACTCTCAATGACAAGATAACTCTGCTTATACAGCCTCATGCTCAAAACTAGTTACGTCCGCAAGTCCATACTTGCAGACGCAACTCCTGCTATCTGTATGATATTCAAAGCATTTGCGGACGTAAGTCCACCGAGTTGCTATGGTAACATACCTCATCTTGTTTATTTTGTTGTGGGACAACTCATTTTCAATAGTAAATCCATTTTAAATACAGATGTGAAAGACTGAAGTGGTATGAAATAAAATTAAGAAATTAAGGGTCAGTTTTCCAATATTCTGCTAACTTTTAAACGGTTGATTAGGACTGTATTGCCATGGCAACAACCAATGGCATTCTTGGAATGACTGTGTTAACTTAATTACTGGTTTTAGCAGAGTATTGTAAAACTGGACCTAAATCAAGGAAGATAATGATCGATTACGTATTACTTATTGACTAAAAGCATCTGTCCCCAGTTAGTTTTGGCCAGACGACAGATGAGATGGCCATATAATTTACTTGTGATGTTTTGGTTCCAGAAAACCTTCCCGAAGCTCTGGCCACCGACTGCAAGAAATGCTCTCCTGCTCAGAAGAACCTCATCCGAAAGGCGAGCTCGCACATCATCACCAAGCGCCCCGCTGATTGGACCTTGATCCAGAAGAAGTACGATCCGACAGGAGAGAGGAAGACAGCCTTCGAGGCGTTCCTCCGACGATCCGACTAAATCTCCAGGACCTGTATCTCTTCATACCAAATACTAAATTATTGTCTGGATTGTTCTCGAATAATTGAAATGTTATTTCAGTTCATTTAATTCGATATTGTATGTGATTTTATAATGTTATAACGCACAAGTTTGGTTTGATAGTCAATGATATTTTGATTTATTAAGCTAAACTGTTATATGAATGTTGACGAATAAATACGGAATTGTTAAAGATAACGATTTCCTTTCTTCGATTTCCTTTACTATACCTTACTAAGCGAACGAGGAGAGCGATTCCTTTGACTCTTTTGGCTCTCCAGGTCCCAGTTATTTCCTGTTGTTGGGGGTCGGGGTAAAACTATCCCAATTTCATGAAGCTGACATTTTGCATACATGTGAAGACCACTTTCTGATTTGAAGGAAATCTCATTAGTTGAAAACTGAAAAGTGAAAATAAACCTCTCGGCCAATTGACTTGAATTTATGAACAGCCAATATTGTATACGTAATATTCAGTGAAATAATTATTGAAATAAATAACTTAGTTTTTAATAGTTGTCACAATTGAACTATCCTTAAAATAAATGCTGTGTGTTTAGTCAAAATATGGTTATTTAAACTCGTGTCGTCACAAAGGAAGTAGTTTTGTTTCGAGATGTTGCACATACCGGTGCTCGCTTATCAACGCATCACAATGAGCGTTTTCCACCTTAATATAAATACTGAGATATAACAGGCCAAATTGATTAGGAAAACACTTGAATCTTCGGAGCCAAGTTCCTGTTACTGATTGGTGTTGCGTCATTTACCCTAATGAGTCTGAGTTTAGAGGAAATGAGCGCGATGTTTGTACACAACATTACTAATTAACACTAAATTCTGTCAAATTTCAAGGTTGAATAGGAAGTAACTGGTACAGTCAAGATTAGCCAAACTAATGTAAATGTGGTTACGTTTTCTTCATTTCTCGAACCAATCACAACAGATCCGTGTTATTTTTTCAATCAAGGAGGATCATATAAAATGACAGCTCTATTTCTCACGTGACATTCTTCTCATCTCACCCAAGAAGGTGTGCATGTCATTATATATGATATAATAGTTATATGATCGCACCCCAAGAATCCGAATGGTCGGGAATCTGATTCGCGCCGAATCCGGTATTTGCCCCAGACTGGGTGGAGGTCCTTTATTCGTAATTATGACAACTATGTAGAAGAGGTCCTTTGGACTCACCACTTTTCCCCAAAAATGGGGTATTTGCTAAAGAAGATCTAATAAGAAGATAATTTGTCCGAATTATCTTTTGATCGTTATGATTTAAGTTTCGTTCTTATTTTGAAGTAATGTAAGCAGAGCTTATACTTTATGGCAGAAGTGATAATCAATGTTTTATACGTAACTGCGTACTTGATTCATCATTAGAGACCCAAAAACAAGAACAATAGTGCGAATCATAACGACGAAAAGATCATTCGGAAACGTCCAGTCATTTCTCAATCGTTGTTTATTGTTAAGCATCTTATTTTAAACTGTGCTCCATTAAAATTATACGAAATTAGATAGAAAATAGAAAATAATATTAGGGGAGGTGAGAAAAAGTAGTGGTGAAGGGGGATTATATTCAATAAACACTGATAGACAAAATTAGACATTTGTGTTTACTTTTATTTAACATGCATTAATGCCCAAGGTACTAAGATGATATTTCAGAATCTTTGATTCAGACAGTACCAAGATCTTGTAATGTATCGTAATTTGTTTAACACTATATCTAAGAGGTACACAAGGACAATTGATTCAGTGCATATACTCCCCCACCGTCTAATAAAGACTAAACATATGAGCTAATCTACATATATTATAATGACGTTGGTTTCAAAAAAACGTTGTTAGATTCGATTTTCACGTGATGTAAATTAACAATGTATTCAATATGAATCATGTTGAGAGAAGGCATAAAAAAGACATCTTCTTCACTTCGCATGATGAAATGTTAAGTCGTAGAAGAGAACTTATTTGCACACAAATTGATTAGTGCAAGACAATTTGCATCACCAAAAATAATATTATGTTGTTATGTTTATTTTTTAGAGTGACGTAGATAATTGGAAATGTTTTGTCCACAATGTGAGAATAGGTCAACCATCGATTTTCATTTTGGCAATTATTAATCAATTAAAATAAAAATAAATCTTAACATTTTACTCAGTATGAACAACTCTGACCCAATGTTTTATGTTGAAACATATAATTGATCTTCAATATCGATATTTTAATTGCTTTTTTAAAGATTTTGTAGCAATATTTTCTAAAAAACCATAGGGAATATTCCGAAAGCTCATAAAAACCACTGCAAGATGACACCGTAACTCATATTTTCAAAGCATGGACTCAAAGTGTTCTTCCCCTGTCTGTACCACATGTACCCTTCAAATGTCAACGGTTACACGGTGAGATAATGACATTTCAGTTTTTCAAGCAATCATAGACTTCATTTGATTTGTTACCTTTCAAGTTTGACAAATTTTAGGTTGATCAGGAAAGACGATGAGAGCCAAAGGAAACTTACTTTTCGCTCACT
The DNA here is from genome assembly GCA_934045905.1 of Leuctra nigra. NCBI lineage: Eukaryota > Metazoa > Arthropoda > Insecta > Plecoptera > Leuctridae > Leuctra > Leuctra nigra. The sequence continues at coordinate 30,125,679 of OW203762.1, forward strand.
TCAATACCACGAAATAATCAATATTCTGGTAATATTGGTTCAATAATTATGACCAATATCTTAAAGAAAAAAGACCGGCCTCGTTTAAAAACAAGGTTGTGTAACCCACACCAACGAATCCCATCAAAAAAATTTAATAAAATGCAAATATAAATTATCGACTCGTCACCGAGTGATGTATAAATACTGTGTTGTCACTGAGTGTATCATATCACAGTGAACCATGTCTTCTCTGAGTTTCATCTTGTGTGCAGTGATCCTGGTCGGCGCTGCTCAAGCTGCCAGAGTAGCGAGGGACGACAAATATACGGACAAGTATGACAGTATCGATGTAGATGAAGTTCTCAAGAGTGACAGGCTACTTGATACTTACATCAAGTGTATGCTGGACACTGGAAAGTGCTCGCCTGACTCGACGGAACTCAAGAGTAAGTATTGTGATATGTAACATGCGAGAATGGGTATGGAATGTATAAAATACTTCATTATCGGAGTATTTTTTTGTGAATTTTAGTATTTTACAACGTTATTTAAACAATACCTACAATGTCTGAGAATATTGGATTTGTTCATGTAACAAATAATTAATATTTCATTAAATACCTGTTCACATTTTATTTACCGCTCGAAAATAGTTTTACCTCCTTGGGTTTTACCTAGACACAAGAGTTAGTTATTGTTTTACAACCATTTAAGAAAAAATCGGAAATAATTACTGAACACTGATTAATATTATTTATTTACTTTTATTGCATTATTCTCAAATTTTATGCACTTTTTGCTCGGTGAGAATGTATTACATGGTACTTTTCGCGGTCCCATCCCAGTAATTTTCTTGGAAGCAGTGAAGGCAACCAAGCAGAAAATATAATCAGATTGCTTCTTTAACAATTTTAGATTCATGGTTACTTAGCTTCTTAGATGAATCATACTTCTAAATGCTAGTGATTTCAATGCGCGAATAGGCAAGAACAATGTGAAGCAAGTTCCAGCGCATGCGCGGAGCTAGGTTCCATTGCGGGTTCCTTATCATGAAGGCTGAATTCAAGCTCTCATTGGTTGAAAGTTCAGTTCAGAAATATTACTAGTTTAATTAGTTGAATTGGTGTGGTGTTGAAATAAAACACATCTTATCATATTCTTACATTCGTAACGCCAAATAATGTGGTTCAAGGTACTTTTATTTAGTACCTATAGGAACCTACTGCTAAACGTTGTTTTATATAGTTTGAGCTAAGTTAAGGTACAACAAGTACCACATAAGTGTGGTATCTACAGGTATATGAAGAGGGTATGAATAGGTACTAAATAAATTTCAAATAAAGTAAATTTCAAGTAGGTAATAAAGTAAATGATGTTTTGTAAGTTTTGTAAGTGTACAGGGTCACTAAGTTTTCAGCGTATATCGTTTTGCTTTATTAGTTCATGACTATAATACTGGGTGGCGCAAAAAATACCTCTTTTTGAGATGTCACACCGGCAGAACTTTAAATTATAAGTTATAATATAAGTTATTATAAATTACACATAATATGAAAATTTAATATGTACAATTCGGTATAACGAAAATAACTAACTACAGGGACTGGCCAATCAATCTACTCTTTGTGTAGACGAACACTTTATTGTTGTATTTCAAATACGCATTGCAAAATAAATTTAAAAAATTGTAACTTATAGGGTAGAATCGTCAAATTTGGACCGTCGACTAATTTGAACCACCGCGATGTTTCGCAGACTACTGTACCTGAATTGTACCTGGATTCACAAATAGATACTTTATGACATGGATACAGTACAGTTGAAAATACACAACGCTGACACCAAATCATTCCTAATAGAAGTACCAAATACGTTATTAAATTCGCAGGTTTATATTGATGTATTTATATTGATCATCAGCGGTTCATTAAACACTGATTGATGCAACGTTTCTTATAAGTAGGTACAGTCATGGAAATATATTCGGTAAACTCTCCTTTCACCCCCACCACATTCAAACAACTTTGCCAGTGTCGGGGGGGGGGGGGGGGGAGGACCCTAAACTAATGAAAATGCATGGAAAGGGAGAAGGAACGTTTACCGAATATATTTCCATGACTAGACAACAGTCATGTTTCAGTACCAAGTAATTAACAAAACATGTTTTATTTCGCAGAGAATTTACCTGATGCATTGACAAACGATTGCTCCAAATGCACTCCCAAACAGAAGGACAGCTCGCAAAAGGTCGTGAATTATCTGATCAAGAACAAAGCCGATGTGTATGCTCAGTTGGAGACGAAGTACGACCCCACCGGCATCTTCCGCAAGAAGTACGCCGCTGAGCTTGACAAGATCAAGGCCTAGACAAGACCTCATGTCTGTCTAAGTGTAGGAAGTTATTGTTTTGATTGAATAAATCATCTGTGATTGATACTTATTAATCTGTATGTTCATTATTTTCCCCTACTCCCATGATAATTAAAATCCCCAATAATGAGAAGTGTTAGATTTGACAATAAGCAATTGGTTTTTGTAATGCCATGTTTGACACAGTTTTTTCAAAGTCATAGGTAGCTAACATAATCCACAAAGATGTGATTTTCAAGTAGTTTGTCATGCAGCAGATTTATTTGAATTTAAATGAAGCTATGGTATGTGTAGTTTATTGCGTGCTGAATTTAATTAAGTAATTCAGACACTCAAAAGTTATAATCACTGCGTTGGTGACGCCATTCTGTTTTGTTTCTATGGCAACGGATTCGACATGTTTTTTTTCCAATGACGTCATAATCCGCCTTCCTGTCAACAATTTAGATGGAAATAAAAAATTACATAAATTGCATGTTTTTATATTTCACACGTTTGATGCCAAATTAATTAATAACATATTTTCTCAGACTCATTAATGACCCCATTAATAGTGAAAAGTATTAATCGATCATTTTAAAAAGCGCTTTACTACAAAATATATTTAAATAAAATGGGTACTCTAATAAAAAAAAGCAGGTACAAAATGTATATTTAGTATATTCAGTGAATCAATCTACAAAGAAAGTGTGTGTTTTCAAGTTAAAAAATCAAACGTTTTCCATGTTGAGTGACTCAATCAAGAGTGTTCCCAGAATGACTCTAAAGTACTTAAGTGTCATAAAGTTGAAGCTCCTCATTGAGTGGTTAAGTTTTTTTTTAGTAAAGGTAAAGACATTTACCTTTATTTGCTGACGTCTGTAAGAACCTTGACTTGATAATATGTGACGTGTACCATTAAGCCTCTTTGTCACATGTAGAGTATCAAACTGTATGGCTCTCGATGACACTTTTGATTATTAAACAGTCATTCGTAGTGAAATTATTTTGAAACGCATTTAATTAATAAGTAATGCTTAACCATTGCGAATAATTTTAAATCTTATTTGTCTCAATGGTTGAGAAGTAGGTAGATAATCTATATTTTTACCTCAGAGGTAGAAAGGCGGATGTCCATTTTATCGATATTGCTTTGCACACTTTTGGAATGATGTAATCAAGCTCTATCAATTGCCTTTTGACTGATGTCAACAAACTGTTATATCGAAGTGTTCTCTTACACAATGACTCATGTCACCATTACAAATATGATTGGATGAATTAATATAGAATTACTGGGATTTTGAGCTCACCTCAAGAATCATATAAAAGAACGTCAACCCTTCAACCCTTTACCTCTGAGTTTTTTTTATTTTTTCATTATGTTTGATGCTACTAATGTTGTCAACTCAAAAATATTTTTAAATTTCATACAAATATATAGGTACCTGGCTGACTTTCACAATATTTCATAAGAGTATATAAATATTACAACTTTACAAAGCTGAACTTCATAAAAAAAAGTCTGCAAATCTGAAACCTGTATCTGAAATGTACATAGTTGTATGTCCTTGAGAAGCAATGTAATTTTGAATATTGTTGATTCTTATCAATTATCTATGTGTTATGATGCTTATTACTCTCAACAAGTTAGAGATTTATCTTCTCTTCCTTGTTCTAAGATTGGAAAACACATTGATTGGCTTAGTCTCAACCCAGAACTTTACAACGACGTCCTTGCACAGCTGTGAGTACAATATTATATAATCCGCAATGCAATACTACACACCATATTTTATAATATTTACATACTATTTTAATTAGCATTGTCCAGGGTCAAATCAGAATATTATTAAATTGGCGAAAAGAATGTACTTAATTACTTAATACTGTATAACAGGTAATTCTATATTTTAGGTATAGTAACATTTTATTGAAGGCCAAAAGTAAGCAGAGTTTGAAATACTCCTTTTTATGTATAAAGGATATCAATAATTATGTCAATAATTATGTCAATAATTAAAATAAAGAAATAAGGAAGGACGCCCGCCGCAGTTAGTGATCAATATATATGTAAACAACCACAATAAAACATAATTCACTGGTAGTAATGACTTAAAATGTTAATCACGGGAGAAAATACTATGCGAGTATTATTTTATCAAACACAATAAATGATAGAACAATTAGAACAATATTACCATGGCAACAACCAATGACATTCTTATGACCACAGACTTCTACATATAATTGAACAACCGGACCTAAAACGTATATTTTAGCAAGAATACATCAAATTAGCACCTGATATTTACATAATATGCGAGTCAAGTCCTCCGATGAGACCACGTGACATCCGATGAACCGTAATGCTGGTCAAATAACAGTTTATAGAACTCTTGGAAATCCACAAGGAAGATCACAAAGCACCGACGTGCGTCATTGATTATAATCATCTCTATAGGATCAAGTCACGATATAAACATAGTATATATAACAATAGGTTTTTATACCTATTATATCTAATATAAACATAGGTGTGTTCATCGGAACAAACCGTCACCACTGCCATCCATGCATTTGTCATCATTGTAACTGACTCAATCTTACTGGTAATCATTTTATTCAATTTGCTGTTCAGTGCTTAATTTTTTAAATATTTCTTATATTGTTTTCCTTTTCGATAGGTTCCTATACATCGTTTATTTTATAGTCAAGGTTACCAACTTTAATTCAAAATGATTAAAATTTGACTGTTGTGCTGACGGGATGACGTAAATTGTGGTCAATATTAAGATTTTTTTATTATAGGTAATACGAAAAGGTGAATGTTACTGGGTTCTTATGGAACAATCATATTATCTTCTTAAGAGTCCTGGGGATCTATATGGTAACTGACGGATTGTGTCACATTTTCCCAAAACACCTCAGTCTCCCCAAGGCTCATTATTTACTCCACTGTTATGCAACTTTGGGAGGTAGTTTTGATACCCATTTTCTCGTAATACTATTGAGAAATGTTAAGAAATACTTGAAACAAAAAAAGTTTTTTTTCGTATTTTTTCATGAAAAAATACGTTGTGAAAAAAACTATAAAAACTACCTCAAATATTGTGAAAAATATTTTTTTTAAATTTAAAAAAATATTTAACTTTTTTTTTCTTTAAAATTTTCTTTAAATATTTCTCACTGCCATTGTAAAACATTTCAGCATTTTAAATTTACCACAACTTGCACCAACTTACACCAGAATCATGTGTAGAAAGTGGCAGGTTTTGGCTTACACAAACCACCACAAATGTCAAATCGAACACGCTATGTTCAGCCACAAGTTACCAAAAGTCCAAAACGAACGCCATTTGGCAATTTGTCAAGTTGTGGCAGTGTAAACGAACAAACCTGGTGAGACAAAATAACTATTATTTTCATGGCACCGTTTTGGATCACATTTGAGGGGCAATTCCAACCAAAAATGCGACCCACTTGAGCTGTTTTTTATTTACCCCATTTCGGCTAAACGTTTTGCAATGTGAGTTATTATTTTGTCTTTCGTTGGTCGTCGTAAAACCTATCTTTCTTCTAATAGTTTTTATAATTTTCCTCTGCGAAGGTTCTTGTGTATCCAAGTAATGTAATTACTGAAGGGTGCATCAATAAGCCAGAAGATCTACCTTGGAGCAATGCAAATAACTATATAGGAAATTCTGAAGAGAAAAAAGAACAAGCTATTGTAACACGACCATGGAATCTCTCACAATTTCATTAAATATTCTTCACTTTATAATTTAACACATGAAATAACAACAAGATTTAAAAAAACCCATCATTACGCCCGGTAGAGGCCCTCTGACGTGGAAATTGCATGGTAACCTCGAGCAAGAGGATTATGAATGCCCGAAGCAAGTTTCGTTACACCTAGATGGTCTTGTCTTGTTCTTTTATAGCAACGGTTTAGCTATAAAACAGGGTCCAGACAAAGATCTGACCATCAGATTCTGTTCGCCATCAAGATGATTAAGATCGCTGTGGTTTTGTTTGTGGTTTTTGCCGTGTCGTGGGCTGGACCTGCAGATATTGACAGAGGGAAACGACAGAATAAATACACCGTCAGATTCGACAATGTGAATGTCGATGAAGTATTGAGGAATGATCGATTATTGAATCATTACTTCAAGTGTCTGACGATTGATGGACACAAATGCAGTGCTGACGGTGCGGAACTCAAGAGTAAGTCAAATCAAGATTTACACTTGTCAAATCATTCTTGATTGATTTTGAATTTAACAATATTTCTGATTTACAAATATTTATGTAATAATAAAATGCAAGCAATACAAACTATATAGTAAAACATTACAAACTGATATTGCATATAGATTCTAGAAATTCTCGCAAGGGGATGACGAAAAAAGATAAATTTTATTTTTTTAATATATTTGTTTTTGTTACAAGAACATAATGCATAAATTGTATCAAATAGTATTTTCCTTGAAAATATTATTGAAACCAGAGTCCGTTCAAATAAAATAGAATATAATGATAATTTAAAGAGTGTGTGTAATTGTGTACAATGTACTTTATCATGATATGCGTGACAATGTCAATTAATTGTACTACAAACAGCACGCCTATAAGATGCTGCTTTTAATAATATATAATTTTATTAAGACGGGGCCGGAGGTTATTATTTGGCAATTATAAAACAGATACAGGCGACAGAAATTAGGTTGATCGGTAGCTGCTATACACGTGTGTATTTTTATGCAGAGACAGACGATTTTATTGTAAATAAGATTGAAATGCCAATTTTAAGATTAAAATTAGTATTTAAAATTAATTTCTCACCACGAAAAATAAAATGTCTTGCCACGCAGACAAAAAACCCTCTGGTAGGTAGTATGTTGGTTGAACGGTGGCTAAAATAACGCAAAGAAAATAATTAAAACATAATGAAGCAAGGTGGGTGAGATCAACACATAACCGAGTCCGAAACATTATAAGTCCGCTATAATTTGATAACAACACCTGTCGTGAGTGTTGGTCTGATTTTCAACATTCACTTCCACCTTGTCTCGTATTCCCACCATTACCTCCACGAAGTCAAGTTCGTCCTCCGCCATGGGGCAAGCGCAAGGGCAAGTGCAGCAGTTCATTGTGTCTGGATAGTTGCAAGAGAATATGAAATGTTCACACATACATTTCACAACTCTTTCGCATTCAGTCTTGATATGACTTATAGTCTATTTTCTGTACCTCAGAGCGACAAAGCCCGACGTCCATTTCAATTATTCTTAATGTGAGCTCATAAACTAGTAATTATGCATTCATCCAATCACATTTGTAATTGGACCAGTCACTTCGTTAGAGTGTATACTTCATTATAAATATATTTGTTAACGTCAGTCAAATGGCAATTGATAGAGCTTCAATACATAATTCCAAATGTGTGTAACACAAAGTCAAGAAAATGGTCATCGGACCTTCTACCTCTGAGGTACAGATGTATAAAATAACATTAGTTTTTATCTTGTGAATCGTAATGTAAGGAGAGGAGGGAGGTTGGATGGATGGGAGTGGGAGAGATGGGTGGGAGGGGGTCGAGTGGCTGGGAGGAGACAATAATTCGATGTGTGAAGTGTTTTCTTGAAATTCGAGTATGAAGGACATAAGTATTGAGAAAACTATATAAGAAGGTCAAAACATTAGATTGTAGAGGAGATTCACGACCTTTTCAACATAAATAACATAAATTTCTAGAAACTATCTGCATATCTCTGGTATTGCGGAAATTAAAAAGTTGAATTATTGTAAAAATGACACGGTCTAATCCTAAAAACCGATTTAGAAAACAATACTTCTTGTAAACATCATCAAACACATCTCTTTTCCTACACATATTTCTGGCATACAAAAGAGTATACTACTGCATACTGTGATATCCTGTATTAGACATGGTCTGTGAGAGTTTCGACAGCATTACTAATGAGCGTGTGACGTTGCAGGGACAATTCCAGACGCGCTGAAGCACGGATGCAACAAGTGCAGCGAGCGTCAGAGGATCGGCTCCGAGAAGGTGATCCGCTACCTCATCGACAACAAGCCGGACATGTGGAAGAAGCTGGAGGCGAAGTACGACCCCAGTGGCGAGTACAGGTCCAAGTACCGCAGCGACGCCGAGAACATCTACAACATCAAGGTATAGGCGACGTCGCGACGCCAACAAGACGCTACACGTCCCGACGTCGTGGCGTCTTGTCAACACAAGACGCTCGTCGTCGTGACGCTGTGGCGCCTTGTCAACACAAGACGCTCGCCGTCGTGACGTCGTGGCGCCTTGTCAACACAAGACGCTCGCCGTCGTGACGTCGTGCCGTGACACTCGCCGTCCCGACGCTCATGACCTCAACATCGCGAAGTTAAAATGTCTTGTGACGTTATGACATCAGGAGCGTCTGAGAACATTTGAACGAGAGCTTTAAACTTCTCGTGCTTGATATTAGAAGAGACTTTTAGGATTGATCTTTATGCATCACATTATATTTTGAAAAATATTGTTTTGTTCTGTCTCTCCTTTCACATAAATGTCGGCATATTATCGTATTTGTGAAAAGTTACTGGGTATCACTTGTTTTTATCTGATAGATAAGACAATCAACAGTCTTTGCGAATTTAAATTATTGAAGAAAACAGGCAATTGTGATAAGGCGGTTTTAAAATCAATGAAGACATAAAATAATCCTTGAAAGCTCATCAATATGACTAAACTTCTGTTTTGCTTCATTGCTCGCACTGCTTCGAGCCAAATTAGGATGACTTTGGCGACGTTCTGCAAAATCGAGCTTTGCAGGGACTTGAGGTTTACTTTGTGTTAATTAAATGTATTTGTATTTTATTTTCATTGTTCGTTACCACCTTCGAATTAAAGAAATACCGAACATAATAATTTGTCTTAATTCGTTCCCTTATCACTATATCCTGGCAGAGTTGGCACGAAAGGAAGATACTTAAAAAGTCGTACTTCCTAGAAATATTTTCTATCCTGCAGAGTCACTTATATTTAATGATGGATCTAAATAATATATCAGAGCAGACAATTAATACACCGATACCAACTGCAGTGTTCATAATTTGAATTACGGAATGTCTAAGATTCATCCTGCACTGTATTAATTAAGTGCATACAATACCGTATAGTTATAGTACCATGTTAGTTGGTACCTTAATTATTACTAATTTTAAAATTATTTGAAATCTTCACAAATTATTATTTTTTTTTGTGTGTGTAATACAGATTCAAACCAAATACACTGACACATGCTGAAATCTTCTACATATGCAGGTCATCTTCTACATTTTATAATTATAATTAGAAACTATTGTTCAAATTACTATGCATTATTATAAAGAACAAAAAATATAAATTAAACCTAACCATGATACACGCATGTAACTCCTGCAGGTAGTTATTGATAAAGTGAATAGTATGTCAGTAGAATTTAAATATATAGGAAGTAATTTCAAAATATTTACGAAATTCCTCATATCTAAATGTTAGTAATTTAATTTAATATGCTTCGAGAGAATTGCCATATTATATTACTGTAAATGATGCTACCGCTCACACTAAATTAATGTAATTATTTGGTCAATAGTAGAGCCTAGGATCATGCAAATGCATTGTTCTGAGTCCTCGTCTGAATCAGATATTAATATCCGTGGAGTAAATACATGTAATTATGTGTGATAATTGGATGGACGTTGTTTCTGAGGGCCAAAAGCGTGCTTCGTGAATGACCCTCACTTCTCTACTCCAATCTTCTGCCACTTGACAGAAACAAGCTCGGGTCGGAGGTTCACACCAGTCAAGGCACGTATATTTGTCATAGTTAAGTTACATGAAGCTTCAATCATTGTGAGTTTTTGAACTAGTTTCAGGATAACTAGAAGAAAAGTTTTCTGTTTTATTTAAGAGAGTTATTTACAAACAAACAGTTTCAGTGTAAAGTTAAAGGGTTCATCCTTCTGACTAAAATAATTTGCGGCATACAAAGTGCTCTTTGTTCATTGCCAATGCCAATGACCAATGCCATTACCCACAAATTCTTAACTATGTAGGTAAAAACAAATTCTAATATAAATCATGACATAATTCTTATAATTTTTATAATTTTTTACTTACCATCTGAATGTGCTATTGTACTTCTGGGTAGGGTTGGTCTTTGAACCTATTACCAAAGTTCTTGCTAGCTCTAGCTACCAGATTGTTGTTAGCATTAGCAAACGTATTTTAACTTCTAGCTAGAGTTTAGATATAAGATGAAATCTATAGAAATCTAGGTGCTTTATTTTCTTTTATCCGTTTTAGGTAGCAATCCAGAACTTCATTTAAGAAAATGACATTGGTTGTTGCCATGGCAGTATAGCCCTAATCAGCTGTTTAGCATTGAAAACTGGCCCGTACTTTTAATAAAAGTTTATGGATATATCGTAAAGAAATTTTCGAATGCAACCTATAGAACGTATATTAATTTCTCATCTAGTGGAGCGGTCGCTCCACCCAGCCAAGTCGTACTATACACTCACAGTCACTCAACATACCGTAAATGCCTAATAAACTGAGGAGCAGACCAAACACTTTTACTGTAAGCAACAACATGGCATTTTCGGCCTACTGGATCTTAAAATTGGAAAATCTCACATTGTTTTGAAATGTCTTAATTTCGAGCTATGGCCCACCCCACTACATATACCAAATTTGGGAACAATAGGTTATGCCATTTGCGCGCTAGAGGACCGAGAAAACAGTGAAATTACACCACTTTCTGATTCTGAAGATGATGATTCTGATGATATCAGGAAACCCTGTTGACAGCGCCACAGCCTAAACGGCTAAACCGATCGACCTGAAACTTTTACCACATATGCACTTTTGGCGTCTGATGATACCTTGCCTCTTGTGATTTTTTGTGCCGCCATTTTTAAACCGGAAATGACGTCATAACTAAAAAACGTCTGGACCGATTAGAACGAAATTAGCGCCATTCGATTTAGATGGTCATCTATATGAAGTATCAATAAAAAAAATATTATTTTCTTATTTTCTAAACCGGAAGTGACGTCATAAATACGCAATATTTAACTTATTTCAACAAATTATACTTAAAATACGTACATAATTAACTTACATTGTAACATAGACAATACAATTTATATATTCAAGGTAGCAGTGTTCTCGGCCGCCATTCCTGAAACCGGAAGTGACGTCATATATCTAAAACGCCTGTACCGATTGCAACTGAACTAGCTCCTGCGTATTCATTCTGCTATTTATTTGAAAAATCAATTGTGAAAAATGAATAAATAAATTAATGGTACCGGAAATGGCGGCAGGAACCACTAAATGAAACCGGAAGTGACGTCATATATTACAAACGGCATGACCGATTTTACGGAAATATAGGGATTAGGAATTCAGATGGTCGTTCATGAAGGTATCAACTAGATAAAACTAGATTGTTTTCTTATTACCTATACCGGAATTCGGCCGCTATTTCAAAACCGGAAGTGACGTCATGTATCGAAAACGGCTGGATCGATTATAACGAAACTTAATCTATTCTTCTTGGATAATCATTTTCATCTTATACCAAACGCAACTTTTCATAGTAACCAAATCGGTTGAGGCGTATTTTTTTAAAGAAATTAGTCCCTGCTCGGACATGTGCTACAAGCTGTATGAATAAACTAACAAAAGAAGTGATATCCCAGAAAAAACACTCCGTGTAAAAATACCAGCCAAGTCTCTTTAACTATAAAAAAAAATAGAAGAAATCTAAAAATTCAGCACTGAAAAGGAGTGATATCAAAAAAGGAGCCAAGTCAACGAATTTTCCAAATTTTAATCGTACCATTGAAATAAAAATATCAACCCCCGAGAAATACTTAAAAAAAGGACTTGGCGCATCGTTTTTTTAAAGACATTTTTCTATTCTTAAGCTTATGCCACTCACATACTACGTAGTTCAGAAATGCCTAGAAAAATTGGGACAAAACTTTCAAATTAAATATTTAACATTCTGTAAAATATTTTAAATTTAAATATAAGTACGCAAAGAAACATAGCATTGTCTTACAAGCAATAAATACAGAACAGTTGTGTTTGTGATTGGTAGGTACCTATAGTTTTGTGGGTACATCAACATACCTACTACAGCATTATACTTTGAACCTTCTCGCCGTGTAATTAATTGCTATTAATTAACATTTTATACCAAAAAAATTCATAAATTACATAACGTATTACTTTAGATAAAAATCTAGTCAGTAATTATTTGAGCAGCATGGCTCAGTGCACTAGTCACTTATACAAATCTCATTGACGGCCTTCTTGTAATGAGCGCTTTCGCTATTTCCCTCAGTCACGATATTGAGAAGTATGATTGATTAATATGACCCTAGAAATAGTGGCAATAACGAATAGACTAGGCCGCTTCCGTTTATTCGTTATTCGTTTATCCGTTTATTTCCTCTGAATATTGACAAAATACCAAAACTGCCAGTAGGTAAGAGTACTAGTTATATTAAAACGTAGTATGATTCGTCGATAATGAATGTGATATACTCAGGAAAATATACTTGTAGAGTTCTTCCTATACTTTTAGGATAGAAAAGTGTCTTTAAAAAAACGATGCGCCAAGTCCTTTTTTTAAGTATTTCTCGGGGGTTGATATTTTTATTTCAATGGTACGATTAAAATTTGGAAAATTCGTTGACTTGGCTCCTTTTTTGATATCACTCCTTTTCAGTGCTGAATTTTTAGATTTCTTCTATTTTTTTTTATAGTTAAAGAGACTTGGCTGGTATTTTTACACGGAGTGTTTTTTCTGGTTTGATCTACTTTACAGCTATAGAAAATGAATTGCAGTAAATAATCTTTAATTAATAATTATACCGACTTCTTAAACCTGGATAAAAAAAATCCTCATTAAAGTATACTGAACTAGTCACGATTCTGTCTCAAAAAAACAATTGACAATAATAATTATCTATTCGAAGAAGTCTCAGACTTAACACGCCAGCTTCACGTATACATCAAAACAAACTACTGAAGAAAGCCCCATCACTTCAGGGCACAAAATTCACTAATTAGCCTAATTCCAGACGTGGTATAAATGCTTGTGGTGTGTTCCAGTGAGCTCCAGTACAATGGCGACGTCTGTGAAGTTGTTTGTGTTAGTGTTGGCCATCGCTGCGGCTGGAGCTGCTAAATCTCCGACGACGTTCGACACGAAATATGACAATATCGACATCGATGCCATCATCAAGAGCGACAGACTTCTCATGTCCTATATCAAGTGCATCCTGGATAAGGGCAAGTGCACGCCTGAAGGTGTTGAGGTGAAAAGTGAGTACTGCTGTAACTATTGTAGTATTGTATATTAAAGGGGATGCACTGTGACCTTCTTATTGTTGTTGATAACAAATTGCTCATTCTGTATCGTTCATCACTTTTTACAATTTTGATATCTTAATATTTAAAGAATGAGGGTAACGATAAGCTATCCATTCGGTACAAATTGTCTCTTCAATAGTTTGAAATCCGCTGATTGGTTCAATTTAAAAAAATATATTTCGATTGGTTGGTCTGATCAATTAGAAATTTTGACAAGTCATTACAACCATCATTTTCCCAAGTCATACTAAGTTTAAGCCATATCCTCCCATTGGTTAAAATTTAAAGCCATCTTTCCTGTGATTTTGAAATTTAAACTAGAACCGTTTGACCGATCAACGTTAAACTTTGCATTGTCATTGGGACCAACATTTAAGGTATTTTTGCAAATTTTCAGACTAATAAATAGTTATCTTCAAAAGTTATTGTCATTTTAAAGGCATTTATTTCTACAATCTTGAAATATTTGCAAGCTTATGCTAGGAATTTTAATTATTTTAGCAGAAGTTTTTTGATGTTAATGAGTTTCCCAATTGGTTTGAATCAATAATTTATAAGATCATGTCTTAATTCATAAGTTGTATTTGGTTTTTTGTGTTTTATCCTTTTTCTTTGTGATTTCTTTGATAATTTTTTAAGATATTTCTAGTTGTGTCAATCATTGTTTAATTTATCTATCTGTCAAACTTGTACGTCAACTCCTGAAGAAGCTTGTAGAAAGCAAGCAAAATATCGACTGATTTTAATAAATAATAAAAGTTGGTGAAACGTTAGATGCAATTTAATATTTATTGATTAAAAGCCAAACTTATCAACGGAACGAACCATTTGAGTTTCTTTTAGTGTTTTTTTTTTACATCTTACATTACACATTTACATTAGGAACAAGTAGTGAGATATTTATCGACCAATAAGAATCCAGCTGAATTAAAAAGATTTTCTCACTTTCTTTACTCACTAGAAGTGACTTATTCAGGAAAAGGGCATGATAATAGATAGGGGTATACTGTTCTGTTGGCTAAGCCCGTGTCCCACTATAGATTACTTATCTCTTTATTCTCATTTGGAGTCAATCGATGTGCATTCAAATAATAAGTTGAATAGATTTGAAAGTTCAATTTCCACGATCCTCTGGACATCTACCATTATGACAACATTTCATCACATTGCTTGTGTAAAGCATGTGGCGTTTTGAAACCCGCATGCGCAATGTGCTTTTTAGCGCTTGAGTTGTAGCCAAGCATTTATAAAATTAAGAAAAATAATTTTTAATCAAGGGAATTTGTTTTAATTACTCTCCCTACTTATTATTTTATTTATTTTATAATTGATAACTTTTTATTTGGTGAGGAAGTGAGCGATTCCTTGCTATGTATAAATCGCTAATTTTTCTTTCACAATATTTGTTTTCATCTAGTGTTTTCCTTGCTTGCAGAGAGTATTCCAAGTGCACTCGTGAGCGATTGCTCTCAATGCAGTCCGAAGCAGAAGGAAAACGCTAGGAAAGTGATCCACCATCTGCTGAAGAACAAGCCGAGCGTGTACAGAGACTTGGAGAAGAAGTTCGACCCCACAGGCAGCTACAGGAAGAAGTACGAGGCTGAGCTCCTGGAGGCCTCGAAACCCAAGCAGAAGGCGACGCCGACGCCGTCGCCGCAAACGTCGTCGACGACAGAGCCGACGCCAACTGCATCGACGTCGAAACCGGAAGCGGCGAAACCGGAAGAGGCGAAACCGGAAGTGTCGAAAGTCTAGACGTAGCAGAGCCGAGTAGCTCCTTATTTGATGACGAGACTAGAAATGAAATACTTTGACTTATTCAAAACTAGATTTAGATTAAAACGATGCTTCATTTGACATATTTCTATTTTATAGTTTATGAGAGATTTGCTTAATAGTTCCAAACTAACACTGCAATTCAGGACCCTTACCTAATATCGTGTTTTTGCACACTACGACCACGGTAAGACGGTCGTACAGTAGTCCCGTCCTAGTCCCAATTTAATATGCATTTTAAGGTCACGTGACTGGTGCTACGACGGTCGTAGCAGCGTCGTACCGCGGACCGCTATTTAGCAGTCTTACCGTGGTCGTAGCATTGTTGTCAAGACCGTGTGACGTCAAATCAGCTGTTCTCATGGCAACCAAACCAAAAACTATTGTAGGATAGTTAGGCGACGGAATTTTATGCGAAAAACCAACTAGGAAAGATAGGCGACGGAAATTTAGGTGACAAGAATTCAACCAAATATAGGCGAAAAAATTTTTCATGGAAAGTACCAATTCTTGTCTCAATTAATTGTAACAAATTTTCTCCAACATTTTCTGCCACTACCACATTTTCTACCTGAAATTGTGATATCTAAAATGTTAAATACATAACACTCAGAAATTCATAATAATAACCAAATTGTTTTGTAATTGATAAAAGATCTAATAGAAACAAAATTAAATAAAAATAAACAAAACAGAAAAATATGATAAAAAATAAAGTAAATGATCGAAAAAATCTAACAAAAATTAAAGAAAATTAAGTGAAATTGAATAAAATAAAAAAATTAAAATATTAAATCAGAAAGACAAATAAAAATATAAAAAATCATAAGGGTTATAACTATTTGACATTTTTGTGTACAAAATAAATTTTTGTTTCACATTGTGTGTGTTGTTTTTAATGTTTATGATATTTTTTATTTTATTTGAGTTTTTGCTTTTGTGCACCGATTTTTTTTTAGTTATTCACCCCTCGAAAAAATCTAATAAGAATACGAAATTTTTTCAAAATTATTGATTTCAGGGAAGTTATCTGGTATAAATAGTGGTATTTTTCTTCTGCACAATATTCTTGGATCACAACATAGCTATATTGATCGATTATTTGAGTAGTTGATTAACAACTTCATAAATAGTTATATACCTAAGTAATTTTCCATGAAAATTTTTTTCGCCTATGTTTCCGCCCTGGTTGAATTTTTGCCGCCTAAATTTCCGTCGCCTATATTTCTAGTTGGTTTTTCGCCTGAAATTCCGTCGCCTATTTTTCCGTTTACCCCAAAAACATCCACTACAAAAGCCACAAAGTCAAGATGGCGGTTTACGTACTTGCGGCTGGGGCAGGGGCGGATCTAGCGTCTTGTCATGGGGGGGGGGGGATTTTTGAAAATATGGGAGGGGGTCTGGGGGTACCCCCAGTCACGGGCGTCCGCAGAATTTCTGCGTGGGAGATAGGCAAAGATAACAATTGTACCACGGGCTAAGGGGGGGGGGGGGGGGGTGCACGTCCCCCACCTGCCTCGCAAGTCGATTTTTGGTTTTTAAACACTTTGAAATCAAATTTTGAGACTTGATTGAGACGAGATTTTAACACATGAGGTGTATTTTGTTGAACAATTCAATATTTTTTAAACTTTGACACTTTGGGGTTGTGCCCCCCAACCTTGACCCGCAGGGTACCTATTTTGGTTTGTTGACACTTTGAAACAATTTTTTTTAGATTTTTGTTTAGCAAATGGAACTATACGTAAAACCCCACCAAATTTTCATGTTAAGCACATTGTGCCCAACACACAATGGGCACATTGTTTGACAATGGGCACATTGTCAAACATCAGGCAGGGGGGGGGGGGATGGGGGGATTATCCCCCCTACTCGAGCAGGCTGACCCCCCCATTCACCATACACAATTAGTGTAAAGTCCAAGAATCACTTAAAAATTGTTTAAATTCTAAAAAAAAACGCCCTGCGGGTAAAAATAGGGAGTAATTTGTTGTAATTTACAGAATCACAGAATCGATTCAAGTCCAGAGTCCAAACTTTTCAAGTTAAATCTTGGATGGAACAAATGTGCGAAGGTTTGATTGGTTCTTTAACATTTAAATCGACCAATCAAATGCATTAGCTTCGCTGCGCGCGCATTTTCAATGACGTCAATGAATCACTGCCTTCTGTATCATTCGCGTGACGTCATAGAGCTACACTACGACGGTCGCAGTGTGCGACCACGCTAAGACCTTTTTATTAAATCGGGACTAGGGAATTGTCTTATCTAGGTATTACACTACGACGGTCGTACTGTAAGACCGTCGCAGTGCAAAGATTTTATTAGGTAAGGGTCCAGATGGGCAGTTTTCAAAATTTCAATTTGATTTGTTTGCATCCCAACTACAAATCAATACAAAATCCTAGGTATTAAAACAAACTATAGCATGCAGACAAGTAGAAGTAAGCTTTTTTCGAGGCTGTTACACTGTTTCACATTTTAACAGATACCTACTCAGGTTAATTCCATTGAATTGGTTATTCAAAGTACTAAATGAACAACTCTTTCAGTATATAATAAGTACATCATAATGTCTCATTTAAGTTATTATTAACTTAATTTATAGCTGTAATGATGTAGAACCACTCAGATGCTATTGTATGAAGTCTGGTTGATCCAAAGGCGGTGTAATAACATAGCTAAGTGATAAAACATCTCTTGCACAAATATAATTTTCTGTTTATTGCAGTTGAACTTGTTCTTTTACGTTCATATCTTCACCCAATCCCATGACACTAGAGCATCTATGTGACCTCTTTGGCACTTACTGTTAGGACAATGCTTTTGAATTAAATGCACCGCACCATGATCACTTGCAACTTTGTCGGGTTTGTTTTCAATAATATGGGTGTAGATCAATCAGAAACTACAGTAAGCGACAGGGCAAGTTGGACCCCAGGTATAATTTCCACCCCTGCTGAACCTTCCCCCACCATGCTACCACGCTGGCTGACAGCAGTCTCGGCGAACAATCAGACCTGTCAAAACAAATTGACATGGGTCGATATCCAACCACCTCATTAGTTACAAATATTATTTTGATGCGTTTTTGCTCAAAATGATTTAGTTTTTGTCAGATTATTATACTGCCGTAAAATTGAATGTCATACCTCTTTTAAATTTAAAAAATGGTCAATATTTGACTAAACTACGGAAAAAGGTGTATCACTGCAAATACAGTTGGAAATTCGATTTGTCGCGGTTTATAGCCCATAATAAAGTTGCGTTTGTTTGTTTGTTTGTTTCATGAAGTTATATAAACGATCGACCAGACAGTGAATAATTGCTAGATTGTACGACGCAACTCCAATTGCATTCATTCAATATTATTGGACAAACATTGATTCTTCAAATCAAAAGTTGTGCATGAATAATTCAAATTATAGTCGCAAATTTTAACAACGAATGAAGATGAATGAATCGCCGTGTTTCCAAGCAGTTTGTGTGCAGCGTCTGATGATTTTATGTTACAATACACAATTTGAATATCATGTCGAATTGCATTTCGAATTCGCTTTAAGCCTAAGATACAGAAATGCCGCACAACGCGGCTGCCTTCACTATCACGTCTTTCACACCAAGTCCAGAATTCTGCTTACGCAAGTTAGCAATACACTGTCAAAACTAAACGACGCTCTTGGCTTGACACTGGCTTCCCTTTCGATCGAGCACTCAAATATTTGTCGGGCGATTGGTCACGAGCTTAATGGTCTGCCATGGCGAGTAAAAAACACCCACTGATGCAAATTATTGTCGACAATATCGTCCTCGAGTAGAATCTCAACCCCCAAATTTAATGACAGTCAATAAGAGTCGGCTGTACTAAAAGGTAAACATTGGTGATAATATTACCTGAATATCGCTATAACTATCGAGTCATTCAAGATCCGCCGTCACATCCTCATCCCTTAGCAATGATCAGATATTAGACCATCTTGCAAGATAAAACTTTATTTACCACAAATAAACTAATAAATTAGCTGTCAAATTATTACGTTTCTTTGATGATGTATTTGAACATTATGATATTCAAATTGTGTATTGTAACATAAATCATCAGACGCTGCACACAAACTGCTTGGAAACACGGCGATTCATTCATCTTCATTCGTTGTTAAAATTTGCGACTATAATTTGAATTATTCATGCACAACTATTGATTTGAAGAATCAATGTTTGTCCAATAATATTGAATAAATGCAAATGGAGTTGCGTCATACAATCTAGCAATTATTCACTGCCTGGTCGATCGTTTATATAACTTCATGAAACAAACAAACAAACAAACAAACAAACAAACAAACAAACAAACAAACAAACAAACAAACAAACAAACAAACAAACAAACGCAACTTTATTATGGGCTATAAACCGCGACAAATCGAATTTCCAACTGTATTTGCAGTGATACACCTTTTTCCGTAGTTTAGTCAAATATTGACCATTTTTTAAATTTAAAAGAGGTATGACATTCAATTTTAAGGCAAGATAATAATCAGACAAAAACTAAATCATTTTGAGCAAAAACGCAACAAAATAATATTTGTAACTAATGAGGTGGTTGGATATCGACCCATGTCAATTTGTTTTGACAGGTCTTGTTGTTCGGCGAAATTGCAGGTCGCCAGCGTGGTAGCATGGTGGGGGAAGGTTCAGTAGGGGTGGAAATTATACCTGGGGTCCAACTTGCCCTGTCGCTTACTGTAATGCACTGCATGGTATACTCCAATGCATTATTGCATGCGTTTTCCTCCTGCATTTAGGACAAGAAAAATGGTAAAATTCCTTAAATTCCTTGCTTTCTAGTTAGGATAAAAATGTTTAACATTTGAAGCTTTTGGAAATTCCTTGTATTTGAAATTCCAATCATTCAGCTGAATCAATTTTGATCAAATCGTGGGAATATCTATTTTTAATAGGAATGATCTTTAGATGGTTGGACTAAAGACAAACAAACACACAATGGTCTCAATTCATCATACATATATATTATTAATTTTCAGTCAGAAATGGAACAAAACATGACATGTTGCGTGTAGGAAACCCCTGCCTACGCAGTGGTGGTGGGCACCGCTGTGGTCGCCTCCGCCTCCTGGAGCTCCTTCAGCTGGGCGTCGTATCGGGTCTGGTAGATGCCCGTAGGATCGTACTTGGCCTCCAGCTCCTTCCACGCTTCATGGTTGTTCTTGATCAAGTGGCGGATCACCTTCTCGGAGCCTTTCCTCTGGATCTCGCTGCAGTTGGCGCACTCGTTGGTCAGCGAGTCGGGCAGATTCTCTGTGGATGAGCACGTGATTAGTGGGACGTACATCATTCACTCACACCAAGCCAGTTAGTTGGCACGCCTGCATTGTAAAGTACATCATTCACTCACACCAAGCCAATTAGTTGGCACGTCTGCATTGTAAAGTACATCATTCACTCACACCAAGCCAGTTAGTTGGCACGTCTGCATTGTAAAGTACATCATTCACTCACACCAAGCCAATTAGTTGGCACGTACATTGTGACGTATAGTCAAGGAAACTAGATGGTTCATACTCTATCTCTCTCTGCTCCATATAAAACATGTTTATGTTATGGGTCAGAGAGAGGCAGAGTATGAACCATCTAGTTTCCCTGACTGTACATCATTCACTCACACCAAGCCAGGTTGTTGGCACGCCTGCATTGTGACGTACGTCATTCACTCACACCAAGCCAGTTAGTTGGCACGCCTGCATTGTGAAGTACATCATTCACTCACACCAAGCCAGGTTGTTGGCACGTACATTGTGACGTACGTCATTCACTCACACCAAGCCAGGTTGTTGGCACGTCTGCATTGTGACGTACATCATTCACTCACACCAAGCCAGTTAGTTGGCACGTACATTGTGACGTACATCATTCACTCACACCAAGCCAGGTTGTTGGCACGTCTGCATTGTGACGTACATCATTCACTCACACCAAGCCAGTTAGTTGGCACGTACATTGTGACGTACATCATTCACTCACACCAAGCCAGTTAGTTGGCACGTCTGCATTGTAAAGTACATCATTCACTCACACCAAGCCAGTTAGTTGGCACGCCTGCATTGAGCTGGCGACTACTGGACCAATCCTTACAACTCATCATTAGCTAATGTTTTGTGCACATTGTTTGAGATATCTATTGCAATTCCATGTAGAACTCGATGATTTATTTTTAAAATGTGAGCGTATTGCTCAACATACATAAACTAACAATTTCAAAATTTAAGAATTACAATAAGTTCATAAATATGTAGAAAAGTGGTGTCTGATATGTTGAAACATAATTTGGTCTTCTTATTGTTCTTTATATTCCTATGAGTTATATTTTGAAAGATTTGAGGATATAACATTGTGTGTCTATTTGTTTTGTAGTTATGTAGGTACTGAATGCATTATGTATTTATTGCATACAATTTCCTTCAACTCAAACTGTGCAATTGAAACTATTTCACGGTATACATTGCCAATTTATACACACAACATTTTCGAGAATGAAAGTTAAAAACTCTTTTGTCAATGGAATATGATGATGATGAAGATGATGATGATGATGATGATGATGATGACGATGATGATGATGATGATGATGATGATGATGATGATGATGATGATGATGATGATGATGATGATGATGATGATGATGATGATGATGATGATGATGATGATGATGATGATGATGATGATGATGATGATGATGATGATGATGATGATGATGTGAGATTTCCCATGTAATGAACAATTGGAGATATTGATCGATTCTCGAGCATCATATATCTCCGAGTTTTGTACAAAATTTCATATGAAGTTCGATGATAGTGTTATTCAATAGAAACATTAGCTGGAAAATTGAGCTGCATATTTGATATTTTTTATCATAGATTATAATGTGGTATTTTAGTGTTCAGACCTGGCTACATTTTGTTTCCGTATTCTTCAAGTATACTGACATGCATGAGAACGCCATCTTGCAGTGCATTTCAGTGAAATTCACGAAAACATATTGAAATTATGTTTAATTTACCAACAGTGCAGTGAAACCTTTGACGTCTTTTTTATGCAATCATTATTCATGGTGCATTATAATGGTGGTTATTAATTTGTTATGCGACATGAACAATTTCCCAGCTCATTTATCCACTATTGTCTATGCAATTTAACTGCAGCAATGAGTTGCAGAACAATGCAATGCAATCACCTTGATGCAGTTATCTTGACTTCTTCGTCACTATAAAGTTTTTATCATTCTGTTTCTATTTATCCGCTTCGACTTCAACTCGGTCAAATAACCAAAAACACTTATATTCACGAACCATTTTATTCAAGGTTCCTAGATTGCTAAAGTTCCTTGCACTCTCAAGCTGACCTTGTAAGAGCAATACGTTAATGTCGATTTGGAAGCATGAAATTGACATTATTAGGTGCCAAATTTTGAACCAATGCTTTCTTCATATTAATCAATCTTAAGGAAACCAACAATTTAACATTTGCAAGTTAAACGGAAGATGACTGTCGACATATATCATTCATATAAGTAATTATGGTTCACATCCTGTAATTATGTGTATTTCACAATCTAATAGGTTGTGACGTACGATTATATATTATTTTATACGTAAAGGGTCTCAAATTGCGAAAATATTTACCAAAATGGGTTACAGTAAAATAATTTACTTATGCGGTAAAAATTAAAAAGTGTAAATGTAAAATTGATCGCCAATGCGTTTGGTACTTCCGATGTTGCAAGTGGTGTATAGTTTTTTTTTAATTGTACTTACTTTACGTTGCACTTTTCTACAACTAAGCTAATGTGCCGAATAAATTATCATGAAGTTGATATGGAGATGTTGATGAAGATGAAAGTGAGAAGGAGAGTGTTGTGGCCTATAGTATGGAACCTTCCCATCATTTTCCTCTCGATTTAGGGAACCACGTGCAATTCTGTCAGTATAGTAAGGAAGACCGCGGGCATCGAACCCGGACCTCCAATTACAAGTCCAGAGCGTTAGCCCTGAGCCAACTTGCTCCGTGTGTGTGTGTTGACGGGAATAGTCATTTCAAATTCAATCTTTGCATTTGAAAATCTACTATTTAAATCTACAAATATATGAACGACTACAAAGCATCCATCGCTGCTCTCAGTTCCAGCTTTTCCTGAGTAAACTTTAAAGTGAAAAGTACAACACTATACACACCTTTGCATACACAATTAAATGAATACGTTCTTAAAATTTGTTTTGTATAATTCTAAATGTAGTACTCACTTTTCAGTTCCACGCCGTCAGGAGTGCACTTTCCCTTGTCCAGAATACACTTGATATAAGACTGCAGAATGCGTTCATTCTTGAGAATCTCGTCGATGTTGATGTTGTCGTACTTGGTGGTATACTTGTCATCCCTCGGGACCCTCGCTGCCTGGACCACAGCCACCAAGAGAGCAGCGCACAGAACCACTTTCAGAGAAGACATGTCGCCGTTGTTGTGTGTGCCTGCTCTTAGGTACCCTGTGTATTTATACTAATCTGTTACGCCACTGACGTGAGGGGATAAGGGGTAATAATGTAATAGGACAACAGAAAAGTGAGAGAAAACAATGTAAAAAGTTTATACATTTACGGAAACAGTGTGGGTTTTATTCTGTCTTGACCTCGATGTTGAGTGTATTGAGTAGACATGGTCTCTGCTCTGGCTTAAGAAATCTTTAATTAACAGGAACTTTGTTATTACACCTCTCGTTTAGCAATGACCTTAGGATGAGTTGTCTTTGCATCTACTTATTGCACTGGATTGTCAATAGCTAGGATCACAGATAATTATTTTATTATGTCTAATAACATGAGTAAGCCTGATTATTTGCTATTAGAGATACGTTGTTTTCTCTGGCATTAGATAGACGTTGTTTTCCGTGGAACAATGTTTTTCCATGAACGCTATGACTTTATTAAGACAATTATCAAGTGGTGTGAGTAATATGGTAATATGAACAGAACGAAACAAGTAATACAATTTTGCTATCGTCTAAAAGGTAAGAATACGTTAATTCTGTGAGTTTCTCAACACTGTGAGTACAATTATTTTAAAATTACCTATTTCGTGTGAAAATGTGAATGCATAATGAAATAGACTTAGGACACTTATGTTCATATCTCAAATCTACCTGGACACTTTCGTGGCTTTATTAATAACATGTATATGACGTTAGTGGTGTATTTTCTGAAGGTAAAAGCAAGGAGTCTCAAAGAAATAGGTATGATATATTTTATAACATGCTGGATAGTTGAAGATTTAGATTAGTGACATTCATTTAAACAAGGAATAGAGACATTCAATGTTGATTAAAATTTATCAAAATTTGAGATTGAAATGTTTCATAGTTAGAGATTTGTACGGCATGGGAGCAACAAACTATGGACCAACACAGTTTGCGGTACAACTGGAACTGACATTGTTCCGTCATTGATTATCTCTATGGAAAACTAAGTGTGAAGTACCGAACAGTATAAGCCTTTGCTGTGATTATAGATTATAGCACATTGTGACAGATTGTGATATTGTGACAGTGATACATGTAAATTGCCGTTGATTTAGTAAGTTAACATGTTAATAACTACAGTAACAAATACACACAAATTTAATATTACAATCATATACAAATAACATTACTTTTGGTTGCAAAAGAACCAAAATAACCTTCTTCCATTTCAGAGAAAAAATCATTTTCTTAAGTGCTCAGTCACGTCAACAGTTCTGGATACAACATACTGGATTTTATTCTATGGTTATTACTTGACAGTCATTATCATCATCGAGTCACCATCATTACCATCATTAATTTCATTGTCATCATTATCTTTATATTTCCGACTATCATTCAAATTACGATGTAGTGTCAAAAAGGTGACTTGAGAGGATGTAATAAACGTATTTAACATTTGATTTATTGCATTTGAAGCTTATGAAGCTTATGTATTGTACTAATTAGTGCCTACAGAAGCTATCTCAACTTCGTGAATTAAAATATGAAATGTGAATGAATAGAATAGGTAAAACAGGGTTTACCTAGGTGTGTTGCTTTACTGCCATTTCAGTTAGAAAACACACATTGCTATTATTCGTAAACGCTCATGCTCTTTTCATTTATACAAACTTAAATTTACGTTACCTTTCAAAATCATATGATCTGTGCATACTGTGCTCTTGCTGAATCTTTATTATTATGGAGCGTTGATGTGGGGTGTTCAAATGTGTGTGTGAGTCATAAAGTGTTCAAATACATTCTTGTATTATGCACAGTAATATTGTTTAAAATTATTATGTGTAGATACTTGAAAAGTTGTAAAAAGGTTATAGATTTGCAAACGTATAATTAATTGGTCAATTGAGACTTCAAATAATAGACGTGGCGTAGCATTTTGTTTTAATCATCTTTTATAAGGGATTCGATAGGTTTACTACTGCAGTACTATTTTAAGATGTAACATTGTAGCTGTTATTGATTACATGGATCACTATTAGGTATTATAATAGTATAAAACTTATACCGATACCCAACTATATCATCAAAGTGTGCATTTTCATTTTCCAAAAGAGGGATGAGCGAAGTGAACCGATCTGACACCGGTTCTGTCGGATATTTTTCATTTTTTCTTCATATCATCCTGATTCCTTGGAAGTTTTCCATAAAAGCCCAGTATCTCAAACTTCTATTAGTATTTATACTGCTTATTTAATCACGATCCCAGTTATTTTTTTTGTATATTTTTTGAAAATATATTTGAATAAACAAGTTGACTTACTTACTCTTACTTTTCTGCGCTGATTTGTTTTAAATAAATAAGACATGAATGGTTCTTTTACCCGAAGTGTTTTAAGGGGATAATAGTGTCAGCAAAACTTAAAGTTAACGATGTTAACTCAATGTTTCTTGTCACAGTATCATGATCCATGAACATAGGTCATGTATAGGACATTTGTGCATTCATCAGCCATTGTTTCATTGAATGACATTTGACAGCGGAAATGCACAATGAAAGTTTTCAACAGTTTTATGGTGATTATTGTATGAGATAGTTTATTTACAAAAAACCAACTAGGTATACATTTTGTTTTGTATACAATAATCATTAATTAATTAATTAACTTATGAAATGTACATTTGCGTGAAACACCAAAATAAAACGTTTTCATTTATGTAGCAACTTTTCTCAGATGAGTTGAAGGCGGCACATGCTATTAAATCAAAATATATAATTGCTTAAACAATAATCGACAATAATCACACATTATCAAGGAAATTTTTTACATAGAACTAAGCATCTAATTGTCTCTTAACGCTACGGTAGGCACCAAACATATAATGAACGTATTTCCATCAGAAGGCCAACATATCTTTTAATATATAAAAATTCATCAAAATTAACATTCGGTCTTATATATAAGACACATCCGACTGCTGTAAATCTACTCTGCTCCTGAAGCTCAACTCAAGATGAACATTCGACTGGCGTTCTGCTTGATTGTCGTGATTATTGGAATTGACGCTCAGAAATACACGGAAAAGTTCGACCATATAGATGTCGACAGTATACTGAAAAGTGAAAGATTGATCAAAAATTATATCAAGTGTTTTTTGAATAAAGGACCGTGTACTCCGGACGGAAATGAAATAAAAAGTAAGTTGTTTTTTATTCATTTATTATATTGTTGCAACGGGAAACCCGGAATATATATTTTTTTTAAGTGTATTGGGCAATAATAAGTATTCCTAATTTTGTGTAATTTGTGAAATTAATACAAGTTTTGTGAAAATTAGTTTTTTTTACTTATTTTTATATTTTTTAATAATTAATTGTTGGAAATAGATTTGAATAGGAAAATGAAAAATAATTTTACTTATATTTAAATTCAATTGATTTTCTTTTTATCTTCGTGTGTTTGTTTTGAGAACGCTGGTTTTCCCCAATTAATATAGTAATTTGATTTCGAATACACATTTTCGGTGGTGTCAATACACATGCGTCGTTACACTGTTTAACGACCATGAAGAGAACTATCCGGTCAAATCGTAATCTCACAG
Organism: Leuctra nigra; assembly: GCA_934045905.1. Lineage (NCBI taxonomy): Eukaryota > Metazoa > Arthropoda > Insecta > Plecoptera > Leuctridae > Leuctra > Leuctra nigra. Next base: position 30,153,372 of record OW203762.1, read on the forward strand.
TTCCATTGCGTGCAGAATGTTTGCTTTAAACAACGCAAATAAGTACCTGTATGTTTAAAATGCAATCGAGCAAGTATTTCACGCCATTGTTCCTCACAGCATTTCGAAAACCACCAAAATGCAATATCCTACCGTGTGAGTCTCTTGTGCTTGAGTGAAATGACGGGTTATAAAAGCCGTACTTGGCGGAGATCTTTTAGACACATCGGTTTCATAATGTGTAAAGGAAATGTCCGAAATCAGATTGCAATATTTTTATTATCTTTCAAAGGGCATATCATTTCAAACAAACTCTTAGAGAAAATATTAGCAATACAAATGTTTTTCAAGACAGATTTGATATCAATTCTATAAAAATGTCACCAGATATTTTAGACAGTACATCTTTGACAAAAAGATGCAGGTCATTTTAATGTGCAGTTATGAAATTCCAGTATTATTCCATTATTTGCATTCATCATAACAATACAAATAATATAAGAACGAAGAATCTTAAGAGATTTTGCAGTAAAATATTACTCATTAAGTATGAGATTACAATAATTGGAGAAGTACCTCTGTAGTAATGGACATTTTAGAGCTCTCAGCTTTTAACAATAGCTTTTTTACGGACACATTTGATTCAGAAGAAAATTATAATTTATTCTATAACATGGCCAAATTCTTGGAACAATGGACAACCGAACCAAATCGAAAGAAACACATGGTAATCACTAATCAGACAAGATCTACCGAGATGACATTATACAACATAATAACAATCGTTTTTACAAAGAGGAGTATAACAAATTTCATTAAGACTTATCGTTGTAATACTTAAACAAAACAAAATATTACGTTATTTTTTTTACAAGAAAGGTGTTTTGTTGTTCCAAAATGTCAATTCATTAATTTCTATAAACAAATTACAATGTTAAAGACTTTTCACTCAAGAGTTTTTGATATTACTCCAACTTGTGTACGCACAATTTCATCTGGCTTGCGATCGTCCAACCTTCAATCAAACCTATCGACAGTGGATCGTTAACTATTATATAATCAATTATCTTTGACTCGACCTTGCTGTCGATAAGTATATAGTGAGTGCCTATTGTGCCTATACGTTATTTTCCGTCGGGAAAGTTCGATATCGATCGCTATGCCGCACAGCGATCATGTAAATTTTGTCGACAGCCGATGAACAATTATTATGGGAGAATATCAGTCATAACCGATCGATACAAACCTCCCATAGGAGTTCTCAATCGACTATCGAATGGTACATGACCCACGAGTAATAGTGGGTCATTAGGTGAAGACAGATGTAAATGGTGCTTGGCTAAAATGGGATATGGAGAAGAAGGAAGATATGAAAATACATGTCATAGATTCTCATTGTAGATAGAAACATTGAATACATGTGTTACACCGTATTGAGGGCCTAACAGAAGGTAATCTCTAATTTATTCAATTATTAACATTCGCCTTGAGGGTAGGTTACTGTGTCAATAAGCATGGATCTTTAGCATGGAACTTCATGCTACATGAGCAACAGCAACGATCTCGACATTCTTGCTTTTAATTACTTACTTACCTCTACTTAAAATACTAGGAATTTACATTTATTTTAAAGATATCTGCAGGGCGATTGTATAACTTTCTTAGCCGAGATAATGGATCGTTATCTATACCAATTGATGATAGTAAACTAATAATATCATTGTAAATCATTTGAATTGTGCAAAAGCTACGAGGATATGAAATATAATTACATTATTTATCTCAGGAAGTCGACTTTACGCACTTTGAATTGCTGTACCTTCTGATAGGCTAAATTCAACGTTGGGCTAAATTACTTTCATCAATTGGTATCGATAACGATCCATTATCTCGGCTAAGAAGTTATACAATCGCACTGCTGATCCATAAATGACACCGCAGAAACCCAAAACAGGGCGTGTAAGTAATTAAGTAACATATTGCATGGCAGTGGTGACGGTTTATTCCGATGAACAAACTGTCACCATCTGCCATGCAATCACCCGATGGTTCCGAAAACCTCCACGACATTAAGTAACATATTTGCTTTTGTGCAATGTGCATTTGAGTTCAATAGCAGTTAATGATTTGATTATATGCCCTTGGTTCACAGTTCATACTTTTGTTGAAAGAAATATTTCGTTTGTTTTTATTTTGGTACATTGACCTATTATTTTTTTTAAGTGTCAAATTTATTCTTAAAATAAACTATTAATGGTGTAGTACTCATGGATCTCTTATGGGCAATTACAATACTTTTTATTTCTGCGATTTTCGTTGCACATTAGGCACGTAACCCTACTCGACCAATCATCATCTACCTGCGTCAAAAAACTTTCAGTATAAATCTCAACTTTTTGATCTGCGTTGCTCGCGTATTTTCGAATTTGACGAATCCGATATTATTCTCCTTGCTCATAGCACTTTATATAATGTTCTCTGAGTTATTACAGGCTTAGCCAATCAGCTTTTACCTTTATGAAGGTTCACATTACTGCCGATAGGTTGTACAGAGTAGAATATTCGCACCAACAGGCATGCGCAGCAAACAGTAGAACATAGCAAGTCATGGAAACTATTTTGTTGCTGCAGTTGCACTATAATGTGTTCCAATTTTTCGAATATCCTCCCTCCGCTACAAATGCATGGTACACTAATTAATCGAGCTGTGATTTCTGAATGTTTCAGGACTTCTTCCAGACGCTCTTGAGACTGAGTGTACCAAATGCACTGAGACGCAGAAGAAATCAGCTGGGAAAGTGACCGACTACGTGCTGACACACAAGTCAGACCAATATGCCGAGCTCGAAGCGCTCTACGATCCCACCGGCAAATACAAGAAGAAATACAACGACTACTGGGCTGTCCACGATCCCTCAAGAATGGTTCCCTAGGATAACAATTATTGTAATGTTGAGAAATAAGTCAATGGGATCATGGGCGTTCACGGGGAGGGTGTCTCCCTTAACTTCCAAAAGGTCCACAAATAATCAGAACATATAATATGAAACTAATTTAAACACATCATAATTGGAAAGTTTTGTAAGTTCTCTATGCACTTAATTTCTTTAGGCTACTTTTTGAAATGTTTTTCTATGTGATATTTGTTGTTGTTTTCTGAAATGTAGGAAAATATAGCTCAAAAGGAAAGAAAACAATTCTTGAAATTATTTGTTCGTAGAAAAAGATTAAAATTAATAATACAGTTAAATGTCCCGTATTGGCATGAGCAGGGTTCCGGTTACCCCCCCCCCCCCCCCCCCCCCCCCCCCCCGACACATATCCCAGGCTATATGGGCACATAAATGACTACAAATAGCTTTAATCGTCTATGAAAAAATTATTAAATTAATCAATCTGGAGATTGCATTTTCTGCTGGCTAACGTTCCTCTTCCAAAATCTTAAATTAATCCATTGCCAAAGCTATGTTATGGATGGAAAAATAGAGAGAATATCGATGGTCCAGTTCAATACTGAGACATCTCCAAAATCATAGTTTTGAGATAAATCGAATATAAGATTTCAATAAGATGTCTCAGTACAGAACTGGAGAATGTTTTAGAGATACATCAGCGATCTCGTGGAGGCAAATGAAACTAAAAGATATCTCAGTACAGGACTGGATAGAGCTTGAAATTCTGAATCCAATGATATATAATTTCATTTTTCCATTTTTTTGAGATGTCTCAGTATTGCACTGGACCATCGATATGTGTTACAATCCATAAAAGAACAATCAAACAATTCGACTTCATTCTTCTTTCATTTTGTTTTCATTATTACAATCTCTGATGGAAATGTTGGTGGAGGCAAGCGTTCGCATAATGTAAGATGAGAAGCATTTATTAAACTGTAATCAGAAATTAAACATCAGAGTTTATTTTTACCTTCTGTAATAATCACTCCTTAAAAAATTAACCTCTCAGGGTTAAAAGTTTCCACTTCCTTTCAATTCAACGATCAGCTCTCAATGAAATGAAGACTTTTCTTTGCAGATGAAAAGACAATTAATTGTGATGCAAGATTACTTTCATATTTGCTGTTTCATGTTGTTTATCTTTATCATACAAAGAAAATTGATTGAAATCTAAGTTAATAAAAGCAAAGTTTCTTAAGAATCATTGAACATAAACTACTTTGTATTCTGAATGATAAATACATTTAAAAAAATATAATCATTTTGAAATTATTTTTGCAAAAAATACTCTTTGAATTTATTATTTCTAATTTACATAGAACTAGAAGTCTTATTTGTTTTCAAGGCTGATGAATATGCAAACTCATAAGTCATAGTCTAAGGAATTATTACCGATAGTAAGTTAGTATGTTCTTAGTACAATTCATATAAATTCAAAAAGAGTACAAAAGCAAAGCGTTGTACACGTATAGAATCACATACATCTTAATTATGTGCTTCTGTTCAACCATAGACATTGCTGTGAATAAAGGACGTCACGCTAATTTTGACACTCCCCCCCCCCCCCCCCCCCCCCTCTGCCACTTGTCACACAGTGTCACACTTTTAGAACCCCTCCCTAAAAGGACGTCTCAAAACATTATCTCCCCTAAATAGAATCTGTCTGACTTCAAAATTTATCGTTTTTAGCGAAATTTCAGGTCCCGACATATCAACTAAAAATTAAACAAAACTTGGCGCCCCACTTGCTCCAGACCCCCCCCCCCCCCCCCCCTCATGATACGAAGCTCGCATCATGGACGAAGTTACGGATAGTTCACACAGAGCGCAGCACATTGTCTATTGTCTTAGTGTGACTTTAGGCCGAAATGGGTTACCTATCAGTAACGACTTTAATATTAGATTGTAACTTCGTAGTGCTTCAGATTAAGAAAATTATCACTTCCCTGGCTAAAACAATGTTTGGGTAATCATTTAAAAATAACTCATTGCTGGATAAAACTACAAAACGTCATAATACAAGGTAAATTCATACTCAGGCTCATCATGCTGTCAAAGTCTGCATTCTAACAACTTATGACCGCATTTAACCTGTTCTATGAACTGATAAGTATATATTTAGATATATTAGCAGTTCATAAACATTAAAACTACGAATTAAAGCAAGGAGAAACATTTTATATGAGAAAATAACACTAAAACTGAGCCGCCATCTTGGTAACCCATCTCGGGTAAACGTAGTTTCCCTGTTGTCTATTGCTCGGATGGCTGGATATCAAGGTTCTACACTTCTACTTCTGTCCTGGAAGGAACTCGTTTGTACTCAATAAGTATTAAAAGCATATAGAATCAAACCATGTTAACTGAATGTTAACTTAATTTTTTATGGCACAACACAACAAACCTTTTTTTATTTTGTACTTTTTTGAAAGTAGAATAATTCCTACTCTTTATTCTCAACCAGAACAGTTGCAAGCAGGAGTTAATTTTTTATTCTATTGGCTTATTTACTATTTATTGATTGGTGTTTTTTTTATATAAATGATGAAGGGGATATTTCTTGTTTTATTATTGAAAGAGCTCGCTATGAAGTGAGTACACAGATAATAGATTACAGTCATAATATTGCCTCAGTCATGACTGAACAGAACTACAAGCAGCATTCTACTGTAATTCAATTAGCAATATTAAATATGATTTTAGTATCTCGACTCTTGCTTTAGTATAAGTACCGGTAAAAATTATTTCAGTCTACTTCCCCCCTTTAGCAGTAGCATCAAAGCACAAAAGATGGCAATTCGTTAAGTTTCCAAAACTCAGCTATCACAGCTATTATCGCTATTAGCTCAGATCAGCTCAGCTAATGTTTTCTTATAACATTCACATATTTCATAATCACTGTAAAATTGTTCGAAACGGACTTGATGTGAGCTTTCAAGCTCCTGTTTTATCCTCGGACGAGCTTCGTGAGGAGCGATGGCTGCAACAACTTATTTATGACAACTATTTTTGAATTAATGTAGCGCCAATGTAGCGCTACGTATTCAAGTCAGTTACTTCGTACAAGGTTTACAAATTAATTAAATTAAATATTGGGAAAATATATTTTGTGTGGGTGGTTTACTTTATAATAGTTCTGTAGAGAAATATGATAGCTTATCAAGAAATTGGAGCTTTAATGTAAGCTCCTCAATATTATAGTGTGTATTTTATATTATAATTCCTGCAAAAGTAATTTGTGTAAAAGTAAAAGTAATTTCTCATTTGTGTGTGTGCATTTGTTATTGGTTGAGATTTGATTTGATTTATAGTTATTTTTCCAAACGTAAACATAATTACATAGTTACATAATATAGATGTTTTATGTCGATATCTTATCATAGATGTGGTATATACATGTGATGCATAAATAGATGTGAGTGTAATATACCTCTGTAAGACAAATCTAATGATCTTGTATGGGGAATATTTCTGGAAATTTTGAAACAAAGTTTAAGCACGAAATAAATAGTTTTCTTGTCCTTCATTTTGGAATCAGTATCACTGCTTTTTTCTACCGAGAATATATGTTTTCTGGCAGAAGAGACTTGCCTGTAGCTTTTATACGGCGTGGTTTTGCTGGGACACAGTATTATCTGCGCCAGCCGAACCGGTGTGACTTGTTTCGCAAATTTCATTTAAATTCAACTGTCTACTTACAGAACTAATATTTAGGTAAAAATCTCATACTTCTCGAAAATAAATAAACATGTTATGCAGAAAAACAAATATCGCATGTTGTTGACAGAGGGGTTGTTTAGCATCAACAACTCAACAAAATAAAGAGGAGGTAAACAATAAACCTCCTTAATTGGTCTCTTAAACCAGTAATTAAAACATGAAGTTCACCTTGACGCCAAAGTGGTCGATCTGCATCTTCAGAAGCTCGCCTCAGTTACAAGAGTACAAGACTGGCGTCGAGTTGTGCAACATTATGAAGACATCCTTATCAGTGGTGATTTCCCTCCTCGTAATCTTCTTCCTAACTGAAGACGTCGAATCACAATGTGCGGCGAGTAAGGATAAGTCGGGCTGCTACTCCGAGAGATATGACAATGTTAATGTGGATGCAGTGTTGCAGAGTAGTAGACTTTTGAAGAGATATGTGGACTGTCTTTTGGATAAAGGGAAGTGTACGAGTGAAGGGCAGTTTTTAAAAGGTAATGCTATATTATTTGTTATTTAATGGTGTGGTACACTTTTATCATGTAACACAATAGTTATTTAGAATAGAATAGCTGGTCTTAAATCACGGAAACTTTTGGCAAGGAGAAATTATGAAATATTGTTACTTGTTAGGGTACGAAGGCTCCTCTCACATTTTTTCTAGACCAGACAATGAGCTCGAAATTATGAAATCTACCTCCGAGAGACGTTTACTGAAACGATTACTCCAGTATACATACATACAAATTATTGTAAGTCGAGCTTTACACATTGCATGCCATGCGTATACGTTCTAGGTTGAATGGGATATACAGAAATAGTCTCAATTTCAAAATAAAATTTATGTTTATTGAAGAAATTATACAAAATAGGCAGCTTTTTTATACTATCAGTAGTAGGTATCTTTCATAAAGTAATCCAGCTAAAAAATATTCATTTTCAAATGAATCTTTTTTAAAAGGAATCCCTGTGGCTATAAAAGGAAATATTCCTTTTATAGCCATTTTTGAAAGAAAGAAAAGATATTCACATAATCAATAATCATTTGACCAAATGTTATAGGATCATACGTTGTAATAGCACTAATTCCTCTGAGGTAATACTAAAGGCTGTTAAGTAATGATTAGTATTGTTTTAATACCAGCTAACGAGTGGATTAATATAATGAAATTAATTTGAAATGAATGTTTATTTTGCAAATTATCTGAGGTGGAGAAACTGGTCCTTAATCGCTTCTTGCAAACGTCCTTCATCATAATGCATTTACATCTTTGCAAGGATCAATAGCAGTGGACAATAATTATTACGAATAGCTAATTCTCACAATACTTGTCATTGTATTGCAACAGCTCAAATTAAGAAGTTTGTAGTCAACTTTTTGTTTTGATATTTTCGAAACACACCTACATACAAAACACTTGATGGGATGTTAGTTGTAAATCTCATTAATGAATATCCTGATGGGAAATGTCAAGAGCAGCATCCACCGTGTGAATATACAATATTTTGTGTGTTACATGTGTGTTTTAACAAAAATTTAGTGTAATGCTATCTTGTACCGTGCTTGTTAATGGCTATAAAATACAGTGGAAATGAGTGGCAAATTGTAAATTAAAAAAAAATGATTTAAAAAAGTAGGCAGCTGATTAGTTTATATTTTTTAAATTACTATCAATTAAAGTTATCATTGAATATTGTGTACCTACTATAAAATTAGCAAGGTTGCAGCATGTATTGCGTACACTCGTTATGGCTGATGCACAGCAGAAATAACCTCTAAGGGGTGAACAACTGGGTTGAAGATGTTTTAACATTTACTCTCCCTCTCTTCAGAGAGGATCGGGTTTATATTATTTACACTTCAGGGGCTGGATTCACAAAAGGTTTTAAGCCTTATTCCGGCATAACTTTATGCCGGTATAGCATTTTAACTACCAATATCTCTCTTTTCATGATATTACCATGTTAAAACTTGGTATATTATCATTATAAATGGTGATTTGTACAATTAAATTCATAAAGATATGCCGGTAAAACATGGTAATAGCTAATATTGATATAAAATTTTTAGGTCATAAAGTTATACTTCTTTGTGAATCCAGCCCCAGTCAAGAAGAAATTCATTATATATCAAGCAACCTGATGAAAAATCTCGAATACATAAAATACATACAAGAGGGGACTAAGAGGGGTACTATTCTTGCCAATTAATTAGTTTTAATTAAATCTAAGTATATCTAAGTACCTATAAAGATTTAAATATATACTGAAATAATTTATGAAAGTCTTAAAAGTTATAATTATTTTACCACTTGTTATAAATCATCCTACATCTCGTGATGATCATAATGATTAATTATGATTATTTTAGTAATGCCATTGCTCACTTCTCGTACGATCTTGAACGTCCAGCTTCTGGCTTTTTGGAAGAGTTGTTTACTTTGAACTGGTTCTACCACCTTCATGGGGCTAATATTTTAATAAGCTGGATTGAATCGATTCTGAGCGCAAAATAGTTCCAAGAAAATAGTTGCCCTGACCAAAACCGGTATTATTGAAATAAATTAGCTTTAAGAATTCGCGATCATGGCCTCTCTTACATCCAGCATTTCAATTATTTGTAAGTAAAATGAATAATTGTATATTACATTACCAAAGCACTGAGAATAATCAAAGCTGAGATGTTTCTATAGGTGTATGTACTAATAGTAAGCAGTACTTTACTAGTAAACATGTTAACTGCAGAAGATATATTTCGCTTTTCTTTAACTTTCCATTTCCATTTCTTTATAGTGATCTCGTGCACTGAATCAGTTTATTCAGTATTTCGGTTTCCCAATGGTTCTACCTCAGTCAGCCTGAGGATGCAGAGAGCGTCTGATATACTCTTTTTCACCAAGGACAACAACAAGCTGCAACCTCATGGGAACGCCATTGATTACAATTAATCTTCAAAACATACCTTCGCATACATCAACTCATCCATATCTCTTCATTTTTAGTGCTTTCATTTGCAAAGTAAATTTTAACGCTTTTTAATATCACATTATGGGTAATTGTTTTATTGACTTGAAGATTCTTTCCCATTTCTGAAAGAAAAAACTTGAACTTTTAAAAAGTTAGTTTTAAAATGGAACTCCCAAACATTGATATTGTCAACTAAAACTTAATTGTTAATTTGTCCTGATGTCTAATGCTCCTTCTCTTTGTTGTTTAGAGTTGATCCCTGACGTAATGCTGACGGAGTGTTCCAAATGCAACGCGTATCAGAAGAAAACGGCGGGAAAACTGCTGGGCTTCATGCTGCAGAATCGTCGAGATTGGTTCGACTTGGTCATCAACAAGTACGACAAGGACGGAATGTTCAGGAAGAAGTACGAGATCGACGACGAGGACTACGAAGATGAGAACGGAAGCTGAGGACGATGACGACGATAATACTGGACTCTCTCAAGTCAAAGACTTGACGTTTCTTCACCAATACAAGTGTGTGCCCATTAATACGTCTTGTAATATTTCTATCAACTACTAATAAATCTTTATTCATAAACAAAACTAAATCATCTTCTAGGTATAAATATAAACATTGCATTCAAATTAATAAGTGTCCCCATAAAAAAAAACACTTTGTGTAAAAATACCAGCCAAGTCTCTTCAACTAAGAAAAGAAATAAAATAATCTAAAGATTCAGCACTGAAAAGCAGTGATATCAAAAAATGGACCAAATCAAAACTATTTTAAAAAAATCTAAAAACCTCTTGACGTATCGTGTATATAAATAATAACGACATGTAGGCCAGAAATCAAATGTACCTTTCTATCTATAATATACCTATACCTATTTTGCACACAAAAAACTATGCGCCACTATACGACATGGCTGAGTAGAGCGACCGCTCCACTAATTACAGTCACATTAAAATTGCAATGAGCTCACTTCCAATAGTTCCTATATACCGGTTTCCCATATACCACCATGGGGATTTGGCTGGCTTCTTTTGACGCTGACCCTACGTGACAGAAAGTGCATGCAATAACATTAGATAGATTCTGTTTTCTCTTCAACAATAATATTTAAAATTCCTGGTATTACAAGAATATCGCCATCAATATTATTCAGATTTCAATGTTCGAATGCTTCCAAATTCTATTCAGCTCAGTGAACTCTAAAATAGCAAGTATGTTTAAAATTATATTACTGTTTTCACAAGAATACGGGATTTCACTATCTGCACTTACATTCCGGAGTTCGTAGGTTCGATTCCAGCTCCGTCCTTTCTGACTGGGATCAATGGGGTTGTTCACTGCCATTTGCTCTCACTCGCAGCGCTAGCGGCATTGGAGGTGCCTCTCTCTGATTGGTTGGTTTCTGAATCCAAGATCTCTGATTCAAACTCCCGCCAAGTTTTAAAAACCTTCCATTCCGCTAGATGCATTTTGATTGGCTCTCTCCCCGACAATTAGAACAGCAGCGCCATCTACAATAGTTTTGCGTGAACAACCCCATTCGCGGGTTAGCATTGTCGATGGGCAAATACTGAGAAGGTTCCCTCCAATTAGGACACCACTGCTTCCTTCCCACCTTCCATCATTATCACTAAGTCCTTTAGGTCCTTTTTATCCATGAACATAATAAATTACACGTTTGTGAATATAATTAATACAATATATTAAAGAAAAACTTCGTTATCTCTCTGTCATCATTATCAATCATCAGTCACCATTAGACTAGTTGCAGATCAGTGTGTGGTTAAAAAGGACAAAGATACAATCAGGATAACGATACTTTGCCTCTTTCAGATGTTCATTATTCGTTCGTTATGCAGATGACTTCCATTGTCCAGTAAAATCTGAAATACACGATAAATATACATAGATAGCAGAATTCTGCTGCTGGCCTCGGCCAAAACACTGCCGTATTTATGACCAGTATAAAATAATTACTATTATTACTATAGGTACCTAACTATGTTCAATCTTCCAACTGCAAATCCTGTTTTATGCGTGACAATTATTGGTTTGTTAGCTCCGATTGTTTATTTTCTTCGTAATCTTGGTAGGATCTGTTTTATAATTGATTTTAAATAAAAGATGAAAAAGAAGGAAGCCCAAAAATACGATTCGATTTTTCTACAATAGCAGAGTAGGTATTCAAGGTTAATATAAAATGAATACAGCTTTTGAGTAGAGTACGAATTATATTTTGAGTACATTTTTATATTTTTTTATTGTGTTGTGATTTTATGTATTTTTGTCTATGTAGGTCCATACACAAACAAGCGATGGTTGTGTTGAGATAGCTAGGATGTGATTGGTTGGCGGCCGATCACAGCATCGTCAAAAACGCGGGAATTTCACATTTTCGAATATTCGTTTATCATCAAATGCTATTTGACTTTGAATTCGATTACTTCGTCTAAATCGAATTCTGTCGGACACAAAAGCCCGGTGTACATTTCAATGATTCTTGAGGAGAGCTCAAAACCAGTAGGCAATTCGGACATCATCAATATGCATTTGTAACATGCAACAGTGCACTATAACTGTATTTGCAATTGATAGAGCTTATCCTCATGATTCCACACATGATTTCAAAAGTTGCAATGTACAATGATTGAAATGCACATCGGGCCTTCTGCTGGTGAGATACTGGGGCTGGATTCACGAAAAGTATTATCTTCTAATACGTATTATCTTTTGATTTAATACCAAAAACACCATGTTAAATGAAAGATAATACCAAAGATAGTACGTAATAGGACATAATACTTTTTTGTGAATCTGGCCCCAAAGAGGCCAAGTCTTGGAACTTACGCTTTCAGGACGCAAACGCTCTCGGCTGTCAACAAGTCCCATTTACTGTAAGAATGATGACCTTGAAATCTACCTTCAACTGTTTAGCATAATTTTGAATAAGGTTTTATGACTGTAAAATATCATTGTTTGCAATAAATTGCTGGATGCCAATCAAATAAGTAGCTTAAATTAATGTTTCAATGGCGATCATTCTTACAGTAAATGAGACTTGTTGACGTCCTAGAGCGTTTGCGTCCTGAAAGCGTAAGTTTCAAGACTTGGCCTCCAGAATCACATCAAATCAAATGCATTTTATTCTGTATAACATACTTTTGTATTACGTATTATATTTTTGTGTGTCTTGCATTTTCCTTGTCTACAAGAACTATAACACACAAACATAAGTTTATGTTTGATTTTATTTTATTTGATCAAATTTGATTTGACTACATAGTGTTGTAGAACAAGTCATGACACAATTATTTAAAAAATACATATTATATATTTATAGTCAAAAGTAAGAAGTACATCAAGGTAAGTGGAAGTGCTCTAGATATTCTGCAACTGAATAAAAACTTTTATCAATAAAAATGTGTCCTATCATTTAGTCGACGTGGACATCACGTAGGGGAGATGTGGCCCTACTGACCACTGTTGTCAGTAAGGGTGCTTCACCCTCAGTTAGACCGCTTCACTACTTGCACAGCATCAGATGTCACACCGGGCCAGTACGTAGCGTAGTCTTGCAGAACGGTGCCCCTGAAACAATCATTTCATACAATATTTCATATACCACTTTAACATGTGTTTTCAAAATCATCTCGTATATGAAATAAATTAATCACAAATATTTACTCTATCCTTGGAGATGGCCTTACATAATGCCATATCATTATGGCTGCTGTATTTTTTGGCAGAGTTTTGAATCAGATATTCAGTTATTTTTTACATCGCATTCATTCCCATCGTGCTGCAAAATTGTGCTCTTTGACAGTGCATTTAATTTAGCAACTAATCGAATTAAAATGAAATGGTATTTGAGTACAAAGCAGATAGCAGGAGGAGCAAGCACCACCAATAAAATAAGGCAAAAATCCTTGAAGACAACCCACTCATTTGAAGTAAATGCAACTAATTCTCTAGTCATCATGATACACCCGTCACGAGAGGCGTCGTGAGGAGCCGCGACGAACACTCACTTGAAGACGACGCTGCCGACGTAGTCTGCCGGCGCCTGCCACTCGAAGTCTACTTTGGTCTTGCTGCTTTTGTCCGTATGCGTCACAGTGTTCTGAAGGAGAAACAACAGTTGTCTTATGTACGATGTAGCAAGAAGCAACAGTATTAGTTTGGATGTAGATTGAATTAAAATACTCTCTTTGGACGATTCACAAACTATTTTTAATTTTTATTTTTTATTTTATTTTTGTATTTTGTATTTGGTATTTTAATTTTTACCTTAATTTAATTTTTTAATTTTTTTATTAATTTTTTAGATTAAAAATAAAAAAAGTTTGTGAATTCGCCAAAGAGATTATTTTAATTTTGTATTTATTTTGTTTTGTTTCAACTTACAACTAAAGTCCTGCATGTTATTTTAAGGTCATTCATGCCCAATATCCAAACCGTTCATTTTGATAATAGGTATTAAAACCACAATTATAATTCAAGTGAGAGCGACACCGTTCAATTATTTTACAAAAATATATTTATTGACAATTACTTCCCTATTTCATTTCTTGGATTTTACTCGACCCATAGCTGGGTTAACTATAGAGAGAGAGAATAAATTAATTAGCACTTAATTGCTGTAGATTATAACATAACAGTAAGATTATAACAATGCTCACAACAGGCTATAAGACAAATTATTTGTAAATCGTATTTCTCTTAAGGATACAAAATACATGTGAACCAAGATATTACTAGGAAAACGCTCTGAGTAACGCGTTGATGAGCGAGCACGGATACACGCAACACCTCGAACCGAAATTATATTTATCGAAAATGTCATTAAAAGCCAATAATTCTTGAATTTCGTCACAGACTTGTATAAATATCTCCAAAATTTCCAAAAATATTGGTCCCAATAACCTTGCTAAGTTTTAAGTTGATCGATTAAACCTTTGATTGAACGGTTCCTTGTTAAGTTTCAAAAATCACAGGATATCTTTCAAACAATATACCTGGAACCACTCATATGATATGATATTACTGTGGACACAATATCAGATCAATCTGTTAAACGGTCATTATTAGTTTCATTTCGTTTGAAACTTTCTGCTCTAACTACCTTGCCTTGAACTAAAGATTCGATGTCGCCGTGAATTTGACAGCCAACACACAAAATGTCCCTAAAATTACAAAAACTTTTGAAAATAACTACAAATTAGACTGAAAATTGGCAAAAATACCTTAAATGTTGCTACCAATTACCATGCGAAGTTTTTAGTTGGTCGGTCAATCGGCAATACCCGCTGCACGAGAGCGGGTATTGCGTTGATTGTTTGAGTATCTCCTTGCAGCAGTCTGGTCGGGGGTCTCTTTGCTCCTTGATGCTTTATTATTAACGACATTTTGTTTCAACCTTTTAGATTTAGCTTCGTCAGTTTCTTGATCTTCAATTTCACGCAGACGCTTTTTCGCCTTTATGGCTTTCATTCTAGCAGAAGTCTTTCCATTTTTCGGCATGTTTAAATAGGGATAAGATAGGTAATGAAAAAGTAAGAAGTAGAGTACCTACCTAATTAAAGTACAATAATATTTGTGTGATCAATGTTTGAAATGCACGAAATGTGTGCTCAAAGACGTAATGTATTCAATGTCGTAATGTTACGAAATGAATCTTGAACAAAACTTCGCAAATATAAAAATAAAGTAATCACCTTTCAACTAATAAGCGAAAGGAATCAAAGTTCCACACAAAAAACGGATCAGGTAAAATAGTAACTACCTAGTTTAGAAACGGAATGAATCCAACGTTCCACAATTAAAATAAGACAACGTAATGTTTTGAACTGAATGAATCAAAACTTTCAAAAAAAATAGCAACCTTCAAGGAAATGTCAGGCTAGACAGAAGCTCAGAAACGGAATAAATCCAACGTTTCCAAGAAGAAAATAATTTGAAATAATCAATCCCCTGGACAAAAACTGTAGATACCTAATATCTATGCTTTAAAAGCGATTCAATTTTACTAATACCTTCACAAAGTACACCAAATTGCCAAAATTATCAACGAAAAGAAGCAAAATGCAGGAGAGATTTGGAATGACGTGTGAACGCTAGAAGAGAACAAACGCCACTCAATGATATTATTGAAATGTGAGCTTATGTTTCTAATCCCTCCTGGATGCAAAATCAGCCAAGTAGAAACACGGGAGGCACGGCCATTAGAACTACGAATTGACGAAAAGACAATCAAGGTCCTTAAAAACTCGAAATGATTTGTTGGAAACTATGATCCAAATTGAATTATTCAAATTTGATCAACTCAATAAACATAAAAATATCTGCTTTTCACTAAAAAACTGTACATACCATCAAAACACTCTTGTACCTAAAGCAAATCAGATTCAGTTGCATTGGAAAGACATTCATTTTCAATGTTTCATTTCTGACAGCTATTAAAAATGTCAATAAGTGCATACTTTCTTGACAGATTCGGCTGAAAATTTGTAAAATAAGTGACATTGTTGGTCTTACTGACCATGCTAAATATGAGTTTGATCACATTTCTCGAAGACCATTTTCATTTTTTAGGCTATCAGGAGATACTTATTTTAACAATGAACCAATGGATGGATTTCAAAAAAAAATTGGGTCTGCAAACAGAGAAGGTTGTCTTTACATGTGTGCAAAATTTCAGGTCGATCGGTGAAACGGTGCGACTTCCATTGCTTCCTTTAGCATACAAAAACAAAAACAAAAAAAAAACAAAAAAAAAAACAGAGGTCCGTGCTAAAAGAGCCAAATGGAGTCGCTCGCTTCGCTCGCTCAATTATTGTGAGTTAAAAATTATATAAATTATATGTATTACCTTTTTAAGTATAGGTACATACATTCTTTTCTTTTCGTTATGTAACTTTAAAATTATATTTATTATGCAAATTATTCTTCATGCTACTAACCATTGGTAGAAAACAAAAACATGACTCCATGGAAGTTTTCCACAGATACCCAGTTTCTCATAATTCGAGCTGAAAAGTTGCGCACGCCGGTGCAATGAGACATGGGGACAGTATCGTCACCGGTGGTATGACCTATGACACATCTGTGCGTTATGTCTTATCTGCCCGTCCGACCGGGTAGCTCAGTTGGTAGAGCTCTCGCCCGGCAAGTGAGAAGTACCGGGTTCGAGCCCCGGTTTGGTCGGATATTTTTCAAAACGCACAAATAAACCTATAATCTCCAGTATTTACCTTATGAGAACCATGATGGAAAAAATTACAAAGTTAACTACATGAAAACAAAATGTTCTGATACTTTTCCTCGGAGACAAATCTGAATTTATCTACCCCTGAAAATACGGAAGTTGTCAACTGTTATCGCCAAACTGTGTTTGGTTTTAATGGTTTTAATGTGTTTTTATTTTTTAATACCAGGGTTCCAAGAGTTAATGGTTTTTAAATATTTTATCGCATTGAAGGCAAAAACAAGTATGTACCTGCGTTGATGGCGGGCAGTCTACAGTCTGGGCGTTGACCGGTACGCTGACGAACTTTCCTAGCGGCTCGTTGGGCGCCAGCGGGTTCCTCGCCTGCATGACGAAGCCCTGGAAGGGGCTGGACTGTGGTGACGTCACCGACACGATCAGAGTGCTGCCCTGAGCGACGCTCGGCGTCTGCGCCACGATGCTGTAGATCAGTGGCGAAGACTGCGCAGCTACGCCGGGATGCTTAGGAGCTAGCGTAGCGCAGGCAGACGCCGGGGCGCCGCTGCCGTAAGCGTCCAGCGTCGTCGCCGTCGACAGCAGCACGACGAGGAAGTGGAGGAGCATTCTGTGGGACAAACGTGTGTGTCAATTAGGATGACTCATGGGGAGTCAAGATACTTCCTAATCATGGCGTGGATTCAAGTCATTAGTGTTGAGGCACAAGCCAGATATTTGGACTGTGCTAACATCTGTGAAGATGTTCAGTATTTTCCAGAGCCGGGAAAAACCATCTTGCCGTTGGGCCAATCCCTCCCCCCCCCACCCCCCACGACACCACCCCACCAAATTAAACCCGGTTTACCATTTTTGCATACAATTGTTAAGACTTTGTGTGTTTTCTGTTTATTTTTCGAAGAAAATTCAGAAAAGTATATAGAAATCCGAATGGCTGTAAAGTCAAAATGTTTCCTACAAGTTGAGATTTTCCTCAAAGTCAGGTATCATAATATAGTACAAATTTTGAAAAAAAAAATATGTTATTTTCATTGTTACACGTATCAGTGCTAATGTACAACACTCTCCCTACCCTGTATATTTTCAAAGCGTAGCATTTATAATAAACACCATGCCTACAACCTTCTTGACTATCTTACTTTGTCAAATCAATCGCAACGCAATTGTCACACATAAACAGAGATACTAAATAATCAATCTCCACCAGTGTTACAAACAGACGTCAATGCTTGCCGCTAGGTACCTACGTGTTGTATTTATTTGTGCAGTACGCAAAAATAATTTTACGAAGAACCTAAATATACGCCACTAGTCACTACAACGCTATTACGATAACTGAATAGAAAGATATGTAAAACGTGGTTACCTTGAATTATTTACCTAAAATATTAACAAAGACTCTATAAACTAGCTTTTCTTGTAGAAACAACTTTCATTGACAATGACAGCGTATCGACAAACTGTCAGGTCCGAGAATCACGGAGACACTGAGTGGTGCTGCCCTTGAATATTAGATCCTGTACTTTCAATGCTGCTGCTGCATTTGGTTGCCAAAAGCAGTCTTCGTTGATTGGTCGAGCGACGCATGCGGAAGATGGCAACCATTTGCATCTGTTCTAAAGCCCACTTCTATATGCTAATGACTTAAGTACTTGCATCAAGAAGTCGTCCTTGTCGTAATACTCGAGAAAGACTCAATATGAGCCGATTCATTTTCTTTTAGGATAAAACAGTTGAAATATTTTTAAATGATGTCCAAAAATATAATCCCTATAAAGAGCATTCAGTCTAAAAACAGCATCCAGTTATGAGTTATGCAGTAAGCCAGCTCTAAAAATAAAGATATTTATTATAGTTATTATCCAGGTTCCCTCCTTCAACAAAATAAACATTCCACACAGAAAACTAGTGACATCAAATAGTGTTCCCAGTCTAAACGTTTGATTTTTTAAATGTTATAATGTGTAAAGTAACAGTATAATAGTGATAAACCAGAAATGTCTTCGTCTAAAACTAAAAATCAATTAATAATTTATAATTAATTTGGTAATAAAAAATATTTTTGAATATATGTGTTGCCGATATATTTTATAAGCGAAGAGTAAAACATTTCTCCAGAATTTTTTAGACTGAATGTTTTTATGGAAATAACTTTTATTATGCCAAAATAAGTACAATCTAGTATGTATAGACTATTTGATTCGATTGATGGTTTAAATCAGATGGAAATCGTCTTATTCAATAACCAACACTGTCTATTTTAGACTATATAAAAATTCATGTTTATTAGATTCCAATCTAAATTATAATATTTTATTGTTTTGTTCTACTGAATGTATTTTATTTTTTAAACTCATTTATTAAGAACATACAAATGTAATACATATATTGCCCATAATTCATAAAGCTACAAGTAGCTCAAATTATTGCGAAATAAAATGTTTCCACGGAGTTTCAAGAATTATTCTATCCCAATTATATAGGCTTACGAAATAATTTATAAATTAATTGATTGATTGATTGTTTAATTATAAATTTCATGGCAAAGCTGGATGGCTAGAGAGCGACAATAGTGCACACTCTTTAAAGAGTATGTTCTACCAGATATTATGGGTGCAAAAATAGTAGGAGAACAAAATTGCACAATATAAAGAACAGAAAACACCTCAGTTCAAGAAGGTATTGTTTATAAATTAAGTATAAGAACAAAATTTATCAAGTCGAGTTGCAAGTTGGTGACAAACTTGAAAATAACTAAGACATTTTCAAACAGGTAACCCGCAATACACCCGTGTGACATTGGTTGCATAAGCTTCAGGGATCTGACAGGACAGAACTCGGGCACCTGTAACTCTTGCCCAGCGCTCTACATGCTACTCGACTGAAAGCTGAAAAGTAGGGACATTTTAGCTTTCAGTCGAGTTTGGGCACAAGAATTGTGTTGAAAAGTTCGTGTCTATAGTCATGAAATCGACTAAAAAATTAGATGGGTAATTATTTCTCACTTTTCTCAAATTTAAATGGTTCAAAGTTTATGACAATTAGGAAATATGATCCCAATGTTTACCTTCGAGTGCAGCCGACGACTCTTAAGACCAGAATTTTAAAGTTCTAGAATAGGGCCCCATAAAACATGATTACTATTATTACTATAACTTTGTTCAATCTTCCAACTGCACAATCCTGCTTTCTGCTCCATTGTTTATTTTTCTTCGTTGATGTTGGGTACGCATCTTGGTAGGGTCTGTTTTTCATTGATTGGAAATAAAAAATGAAAGAAAGAGAAGTCCAAAAATACATTTCGATTTCTCTACAATAGCAGCGTAGGTATTCAAGGTTGATATTAAAAAAGATACAGCTTTATATCAGAAGGGTAAATATTATATTTTGAGTAGTATAAAACGGTCCATATACAAACTTGCAATACTGTGTTTTGATGGCTGGGATGTTCTTGGTTGTCGGGCGTCATCCAATCACAGCCATTTGTGAACTACTTTATCGTCAAAATGCGGGAATTTCACATTTTCGAATATTTGTTTATCATAAAATCACTATTCGACTTCGAATCCGAATACTTCGCCTAAATCGAATATTCGCACATCACTATTAATTCTATACTTCCGACACAAAAGCCAGTTGTACATTTCAATGGTTCTTGAGGAAAGCTAAAAAAACAGTAGGTAATTCTGACTTTATCAATACATTTGTAATGTGCAACAGTGCACTATAACTGTATTTGTGGACTAAACGACTAAGGTCAATTAACAATTTGCAATTGGGAACTCTCTATAGTTAGAGAACGGATTAAAAAGGTGAACTGTTGGAAGTATACATGTCAAGGATGTAGACAAACTAAACATGGATGAATAGTTTTCAAGTAATTGTACATAAAGATAAATAGAAATCTCCGAATTGTTGACTTCATGGGGCTCAGCATTGCCTTGGCAACAAAGTATTCAATTCACCATGGTAACAACTAACACATTGTTGTGGACTTAGAACTGACATCACCGGGCTCAACATAGATGTTCCCGCCAAAATTTTAATGTTATATTTTATGATTAAAATTTTTATTTTTTTCGTGTAAAAAGTGAAGTTGTCATTACTTTTTGTTTTGATATTTACAAATTTAGAATAACATTTTTTAATGAGACTTCCCAATTGATAGAGCTTCCACATGACTCCGCACATTTATGTATTCAATGCATACTATACTTATAGATAGCGACACAGTCCGTGCCACCGTGGACTGGTTTGAGATTCAAATATTAACATTCTTTCCTTGGGGTGGGGTGAGGTGGGGGTCTGGGGGAAGTGTAGGTCTAGTCTCTTTAATTTGAACGTTGCTCGGACAACACTTGTGTTGTGATGACTGGGAAGTGATTGATTAAAGATAAGGAAATGCACATAGAAATGTGAAAAGAATAAGTAAGCTCAGATCAAGATTATTGGAGATGCCGCTGCTGATCGCCAGGGACCGCTTCACTATTTGCACAGCATCCGACGTCACTCCCGGCCAGTACGTAGCGTAGTCTTGTAGTACGGTGCCACTGGAACGAACATTTCAAACAATATTTCAGTATGTACCTAGTCCGGTAACAAAACGTCGAAATGCTATTCCCGTGGAGCTTTTCATGAGATTAAAGTTCCAGGGGTCCTAGAGTGTCTTAATCGCGTTGGTGCTAAAGGCTAATCAAATGCACCACTGTTACTGTACTACTTGAACATGTGTCCAGCATTTGTATTCAAAATCATCTCCTATATGAAATAAGTTCACAATCACAAATTTTTACTCATTTTTATTAAGTATCATCCTTGGGAATAGCCTGACATATTGGCATATCATATACTTATGGCTGCTGTATTATTTGCAGGTTTTTGAAGCAGATATTCTGTAATTTTTTAACATCGCATTCATTGCCATCCTGCTGCAAAATCTTGAGCACTTTGACATTGCATCTAATTTAGTAGCTAATAGAATTAGGTGATTGATGAGCAGAGTGGTATTAAAATGGATGGTTTGGGGGGAACTAACATTAGGTACCAAAAAATTAGGTAATAGTAAAAAATCTTTGAAGACAACCACTCATTTGAAGTAAATGCAACTAATTCGATAGTAATCGTGATACACCGGCGCTTCGGTTGAGGCGCCGCGACGAACACTTACTTGAAGACGACGCTGCCGACGTAGTCTGCCGGCGCCTGCCACTCGAAGTCCACTCTGGTCTTGCTGCTCTTGTCCGTATGCGTCACAGTGTTCTGAAGGAGAAACAACAGTTGTCTTTAGAACGGAGTAGCAAGAAGCAACAGTGCATTTATTTGCTTTGTGTCAACATGCAACTAATGGGGTTGGGGGAAGCAAGCAGGCAAGGTCAAGCGTGGCAGCAGCCAATAAGAGCACGTGATTGATTGACCTTTAGTACTCGCCACTTTCTACTTTCAGCTAGACTTGATAATGTCCAGCATGTTTGTTATTTTAATACTGTAGTACTCTTTTTACAGGTCCTTGATAATATCCAAAAGTCATTGAGAGCATGCATATCTCTATTCAACATTATAAAATATATCCCAATATTTCGATCATCTATAGAAGTTTTCAATTCGAGCGTATTATTGCACTATTTTGTTCTTCCTTCAGAAAAGTGGAGTGGGGAAGGTCGGTCACGGGAAATCCAGGTAGCTGTCAGGGATGCTCAAAACGAGGGGTTTTGAACTGAAAGAATTTCAGTTCGGTTTTCTCCTGATGTAAGATCGCTGAATAATAATCGAAATATTGAGATTTATAATAAAAACTAAAGTTTGTGAGCCGTAATAAGAATTTTGGTATATTTGCCAGCTTAGCTGAAAAAACAATACGTTCATTATTTTTAAATTTACATAATTTGAGTGATTAAGTTAGGACGATATTAAATAATTTAAAAAATATCATATATAGTGAATATTGAAATAAATATCTTCTGCATATTTACCTAGTCATAATGAGAAAAAAATTACAAAGTGCATGAAAACAATTGGCGTTGATACTTTTTCTCGGAGACAAATCTGAATGTATCTGCCTCTGCGGAAGTTGTGAACGATGTTATCGCCTCATTGAAGATATGTACCTGCGTTGATGGCGGGCAGTCCACAGTCTTGGCGTTGACCGGTACTTTGACGAACACCCCTAGCGGCTCGTTGGGCGCCAGCGGGTTCCTCGCCTGCATGACGAAGCCCTGGAAGGGGCTGGACTGTGGTGACGTCACCGACACGATCAGAGTGGTGCCCTGCGCGACGCTCGGCGTCTGCGCCACGATGCTGTAGATCAACGGCGAAGACTGCGCAGCTACGCCGGGATGATTAGGAGCTAGCGTCGCGCAGGCAGACGCCGGGGCGCCGCTGCCGTAGGCGTCCAGCGTCGTCGCCGTCGACAGCAGCACGACGAGGAAGTGGACGAACATTCTGTGGGGACAAACGTGGGTCAGTTGTGGATGATTCATCATAGGGATTCAAGATAATTGCATTCAAGAGCTTATTAAGGGGGGGGGGGAGGCTCCCTCTACCCAAAATCAGGGGCTACATCTAAAAAAAGTCACACTTAATTAAAATAATATGTGGACAAAACACTTTAAAAAAAGACAGAGCATGTCGAAAACGTACCAAAATGCAATTGGAATTGAGTTAATATTTAAAAACATTTACGGGGCTGTGCCCCGGAACCCTGGATACGCCCTTGATTGCGTGGATACAAGTTGTTATTGTTGACAGGCACCTTCACAATCCAGATATTTGGGCTGTGCTTATACATCTGTGAAGTTAACGTCCGGAGAGGCCCTCTCGTGATTTACAAGTTATAATTGTTATAACTATAGGTATTATTTGTTGTAGCAATATTTAATCAAACGGTTTCGTTAATTTTATTTCGTCTCGAGTTTTATAGCAGAACGTCTACAATGGCTACGAACAATGATGCCCAGTTTTTAAGCGAGTGTCACCACGGTACTCTTATGGCACTTTCTCTGCGTTTTTTTTTGGCCTGCACTGCCCAGGTCAACCATTCAACCGATCGATTTGAAATTTTGCACAATACTATAAGTAATGTAATCTATGCGGTCTCTGGGATCGTTTTTGAACAGGATCCTGTGATTGGATGATAAATGAAAATGGCCTGAAGCTCACCCCGTTCGACGTATCAAATCACATTTTTTCACTGTTTTTGAGGCCTTCTTATACAAAGAATTATACATTTCGTATAAATCCGTTGATTAATTAAAATTAAAATGAATTAATACTGTACGTTTTGACATTTAAACTAGAACCTTTTGACTGATCCAACGTTTTAGGTAGTTATCGGACTGATCTGTCGTTATTTTCAAAAGTTATTTTCATTATATGGACATTTTATTCTATAAACTTGAATGTTTGCAATTGAATGCTAATAATTAAATTCAAATATTCTATCACTGCGTTCTGGATGCTTCAGTTCCAAGGTCTGTAGAGCAGAACGCGTTACAAAGAGCGTTTTCCTAGTGTTACAAATGGATCTTTTCAATATTTGATTTCAGAATTGTGTTGTTTTTGTCCTGCATTTGATTACAGAAGTATGAGACCGGCATTGCTCTGGCTTTGGGTTTCCTGCGGGTATTGCGGTCAGGATGTTGATCAACTCCATACATGTCCATACAACTAATCTCGAGAGCAGTTCCTTGCAATGGATTAGTGGCATCACTAGACGTTGCAGCATTTCCAGAGACAAGACCATCTTTCCGTTGAACCAATCCCCCCCCCCCCCCCCCCACACCCCGAGCGAGAACTTTACCATTTTTGCTTGTAAAGACTTTGTTGCTTTGCTGTTTAGTTTTCGAAGGAAATTCTCCATTTTGTTTGAAAGTGGAAAGGAATCATCCGAATGGTTGTGAAGTTAAAATGTTTCCTACAAGTTGAAATTTTGCTATATGTCATGTATCATAATAATATAGTAGGTACACATTTTAAACAAAATATTAGGTATTTTTCAAATATTTCATATTGTTATGCTCATTTAACAACCTTCTTGACCATCTTACTTTGCCAAAACAATGGCAACAATTTTCACACAAAAAACAGACATCCTAAGGTTGGGTAGGACCAACTTGTAAACTATATCGATGGTTACTGGAATTTAGTGAATCCTATTCCAATAGCCTATTGGCTGTGGGAATTCGCGCCAACTTGATTCATTATCTATTTTCCCACTAAAATCGATAGTTGGGTAATCCAAAGTTTGTCCTACCCGACCTAAATAATCAACCAATCCAGTGTTACAAACAGATTACGCCAATGCTTGCTGCTATATTTATTTGTGCATTACACGAAAATAATTTCACGAAGAACCTAAATATACGCCACCACAAAGCTATTACGATATCTAAATAGAAAGATAAGTAAAACGTGGTTACTTTGAATTATTTACCTACAATATTAACAAAACACTAAAAACTAAGTTTACTTATAAAAACAACTTTCATTGACAGCGTAACGACAAACTGTCAGGTCCGAGAATCACGGAGACACTGAGTAAAACAGACTTCGTTGATTGGTCGAGCGTCGCATGCGGAAGATGGCAACCATTTGCGTCTGTTCTTCTAGCACACTTCTAGGTAATGAGTTAATGACTTAGACTTGCATCAAGAAGTCAGCCGCAATATGAGCCAGAAATTTCACAACTTAAAACCCAAAATCGATTAACAATTTATATTTTATTACTTTGTTGATAAAAATAAATTTATTTTTGAATATTTGTTTGCCGATATTTTTTGTTGGGAGACTATAACATTTCTCCAGAATGTTTACACTGAATGTTTTCTTATGGAGATAAATAATTTTTTGGATATAATATAAACGATTATCACATATATGATTGACAATCGCTGTAATTACTTTAAAATTACCCATTTTATTATTCTATTAATTATATTTATTATGACAAAATAAATACAACCAAATATTTATTGACTCCCGATTGACGGAGTGAATAAGACGGAAATTGTCTGATTCAATAACCAGATATTTGGGAAGGGATGTGCGTTGCGAAAAATCATCAACTAAATATTTACACAGCCTATATTAGACTCTGTAAATCGTGTTTATTAGATTCCCAATCTCAAATATATATTATTTATGGCGAAATAAAACGTTTTCACCTAGTTTCAAGAATTATTCTATCCCTTAAATAAGTTGCCTACGACAACTATTTATAACTGCATTGATTGATTGATTGATTAATTTTCATGATCAAGCAGGATGGCTATAGAGAGCGACAGTGTTAAAATATGCTATACATATATTATTGGTGCAAAAATAGTAGAAGAACAAATAATATCGATGCACATTGCACAATATAACGAGCAGAAAACACAAAATTCCAGAAGCTCCAGTCCAGTCAGTATTGTTTATAAATTAAGGCTAAGATCAAAATTTATTACGTTGTCTAGCAAGAATGAAACATATTAAAACATGTAAGCCCGCAGTACATCCGTGCTACAGTGGTTGCATAAGCTTCAGGGATCTGTTGACATCTCTGGCACCCGTCACTGCTTGACTAAGCTCTGTCTATGCTCTCACTCAAGTAGCCCAGGTTTGACTCACTTTATCACAGCTTTCGATTATCGTTAGCACAATCAGGAAATAAATGTTAATAATATCTGGAATGGACCCATGCGGAACCACTTGAGTAGGGCCCGACCAGCCTACATTCTTCCGCCTGTTCAGTAATTTAAGTTTGTTATTTGAAATTCGAATGTTGAGTAGAAAAACAACGTAATGAATAAAATAAAAGGATCACACAAGATTACACCGATTAGTACTCTGTACAACACAGAAACTTCTAAAAAGACTGCCTTTAACACATCCACCTAAAAGGATTAGGTATAGATATAAAAGGAGAGTCAAGCTATAAAGACATGGATTGTTCTCGTGGAGATAAAACATGTGGAGATTGTCTCTGTCTACTTCTCGAAAATAAATAAACACGCAGATAATTATGCAGAAAATATGTCGTATGTTGTGGAAAGATGGGGTTGTTGAGCGAGCGTAGCGAGCGTCACCACGGTACTCTTATGGCACTTTCTCTGTGTGTTAGTTTTTTATGCCTGCACTGTCCAGGTCAAACCGCACAACCAATCAATCTGAAATTTTGCACACATACTAACGTAATCTATGCGGGCCCTGGGATCGTTTTTAAAAGGGATCCTGTGATTGGTTGAATTTTTTTTTAAATCTTTCGATTGGCTTTCAATTTGAAATTTTGCCAATCTTACAACTTACAATCTTACATCTAGTCCCCAATCTTACAAAGTCTCAACCAAATCCTCCCTTAAAATTTAAAACCATATTTTCTGTGCTTTTGAAATTTAAACTAGAACCGTTTGACTGATCAACTTAAAACTTCGCATGGTGATTGGGATTAACATTATCTGTATTTTTGACAATTTTCAGACTAATCTGTGTTTAAATCCAAAAGTTATTGACATTTTACGGACAGTATGCGTGTTTGCTGTCAAATCTTTCGAAAATGTTTGATCACGGCAACTTCTACTCTTCAGTTCCAAGGTAGTTAGAACAGAAGCTTTCAAAAGCATATTAAACTATTAATGACCGTTCAACAGAGTGATCTGATATTGTGAACACACACTTATATCATATGAGTGGTCCCAGGTATATTTTTTGAACGTGATCCTGTGATTTTTGAAAATTATCAAGGAACCGTTCAATCATAAAGGTTCAATCGATCAACTTCAAACTTTGCATGGTTATTGGGACCAATATTTTTGGAATTTTTTGAGATTTTTATACAAGTCTGTGACGAAATTCAAGAATTATTGGCTTTTAATGACATTTTGCGATAGAGATAATTTCGGTTCGAGGTGTTGCGCGTATCCGTGCTCGCTCATCCACGCGTTTCACAGAGCGTTTTCCTAGTTAGTTTCAATGAAACAACAAAATAAAGTGGAGGTACCAAGGTAAACATTAAACAATAAACCTCTTTGCATAAACGTACCACGAAGTTCACCTCGACGTCAATGTGGTTTTCTCTCCTACCTGCCTCAGTTTCAACAGTGCATCGAGTTGTGCAACATTATGAAGACATCCTTATCAGTGATGACTTCTCTCCTCATCATCTTCTTCCTCGCTGAAGACGTCGAATCACAATGTGCGGCGAGTAAAGAGAAGTCGGGCTGCTACTCCGAGAGATATGACAATGTTAATGTGGATGTAGTGTTGCAGAGTAAAAGACTTTTGAAGAGATATGTGGACTGTCTTTTGGGTAAAGGGAAGTGTACGAGTGAAGGGCAGTTTTTAAAAGGTAATGCCAAAAAAAATTGTAACAAAGTTTCGAAGCTTATATGGCAGGGGTCGGCAACTTTTTTTGGTGGAGGAGCCAATTTCCCAAAAATTAATAAATTTACATAATAATGGGAGCCGCAGTAGAGGCAATCAAATATAATACACCGATATATAATATAAATTAGTATTAAAATAATAAATTGAATGACTAGTTTATTTTGATATTTTAACGAAGCCCCCCAGTTGTTGCCCCCCCCTCCCCCGCGCAGGGCGTCTTTTTTAGAATTTCAACAGTTTAACAGTGATTCTGGGACTATAAATTGAACAAATTGAATCAAATAACCTTCCAATTGTTGCCCCGCAGGTCGTTTTTTACTTCTTCAAATTTTCAAATTTTTCGATTCCAGATCTTTATTTAATTAATTTATAGAGCCACTCGAGAACCACTAAGGAGCCGCAGGTTGCCGACCCCTGTTCTATGGTAACACTATCAGTTGCTATATTATTTGTACCATTTGTACCCATGACATGTATCATGTCACACTGTACAGTATACAATTCTCCAGGAAAGATTTACGGACGGTTCTCTTACGGCTCTTTCAGGCGTTTTTTTTTAAATTTATTTGTTTGTTGGTCCATCGTCTGTCTGTCTGCCTGTCTGTCTGTCTTTTTGTCTGTCTGTATGTCTGCCTGTCTGTCTGTCAGTCTGTTTGGGTGTCTGTTGTCCCCCCATTGTTCCATTATTTTTGTATCACATATTTTAATAAAAGATAAGTTTAAGCCTGATTTACTAGGCGCAATATCTTGTTCAACTTCTGTGTCACATTCCTCTATTTCAACCAAATTTGTAAGTTTACATGAACAATTTCTTGTCATACAGTTTGAGCTCAACCTTCTATGAAGATCTCTATGAAAGAGGCCCTAAATCTCTTACCACGGACGTCCTTCCCCATCAGTCATTGCATCTACAACTTTACAATGATCAATAAAAATGTTAATTGTTCCCGATGTACCTGGTACTCACAACAATGACACTGTTCTTAAGGTTACTTGCACTCAACAATAACCTGTAGCTTCTCACAATATCCTGACATTGAATTGCAACAGCTCAAATTAAGAATATTTAATTTTTATCAACAACTTGTTTTGAGATTTTCGAAACATCCACCTACAAAACTCTTGGTGGAAAATTAGTTGTAAATCTCATTAATGAAGTCCTATGTTGGGAAATGTCAAGAGCATTCCCCCGTGTGAATGTACAATTATATTTTTAATATGTGAAACTGAATTACAAGTTAGTTTTAAAACATAAGTGTACAAAACATTAAACCGTGCTTCTTAAAGATTCATTGAAATTTAGTGGCATTTGTATTTGTATTTTTTCATTTTTAATCGTCACATTATGATCACAAAGTGATATCAGACACGTCATTAAAACATATAACAAAATAATAGGCACAATCAAGATATAAAAACAATAATAAACATAGTACATAAAAATGTATTAAAGAACATTATTTAGAGTGAGGGATCATTTTCCTTCACGGTATAGAACCGTTGGCCTACATGAATCTAAAAGTACCATTACATTTTAAGTCATCTTTAAGGGCCAGTCTTTCAATACTCTGCTAAAACCAGTAATTAAGTTAAGTCAGTCATTCTAGGAATGTCAGTGGCTGATGCCATGACAATATAGTCCTAATCAACCGTTTAAATGTTAGCAGAGTATTGAAAGACTGGCCCTTAGAGAGGTATGGATTGGCACCTGCATGAATGTATGGGATCTTTAGCAACAGCACTTGATCTGTGCTGAAAAGTTCACGATTGCGATTATATGATTTGCCCTAGCCATCAGATAGCTATTTTCAAAAACATAACATAATATAAAAAATATAGAGGCTTGCCTGAGTCATAATCCTACCCTTAAAAAATGGTACACATGAATCAGCATCAGCTAAGTATCAGCTAAGAATACTTTTATACTTAGCATCAGCTAAGTATTACCTGATTGACCACTTTTGCAGTACAAAGCATCTGCTTTTCATAGCACTGAACCGTCTACTGTACAAAGACAAAACTTGCTAAAAGAAGCTGTCAAGCACCTTCCTCTCTAAATTGATTGAGATCTACAAGCAATTTTTTTAAATATGTTCGAACTTAAAACTCGTAAAATCATTCGTCCAGGGTTATGAGTGCTATGCTCGCTTAGTTATGTAACAATTTTACTGGTCTTGAAATATTGTTTTCTGTAAAAAAAGACTTGAACTTTTAACAGTTAGAATTTGTAACTTATATACCTACCTATTAGTATTTTTCAATACTTTCAACTAAAACTCAATTGTTGTCGGTACAATTGTCTAATGATCCTTCTCGTTGTTATTTTATTTTATTTTATTTATTCAAAACATCTTGCAATAAAAATTGTACATTTTATGTGGCAAGGTACATTTTATGGTACATTTTATGTTGTTTAGAGGTGATCCCTGACGTAATGATGACGGAGTGCTCCAAATGCAACGCGTATCAGAAGAAAACTGCGGGAAAGATTCTGGGCTTCATGCTGCAGAACCATCGGGAGTGGTTCGACTTGCTCATCAACAAGTACGACAAGGACGGAATGTTCAGGAAGAAATACGAGATCGACAGGAAGACTTGGAATACGAATAAGGATAGCCCATTGAAAATGTTTAATTTTCAATTTTCAGGGAAATGAACATTTTTAGAAATTTTGAATGATCCTTGAAAAACTCGGCACTATTTAAACAAAATAAATTCGACTTTTATTGGGCGAGCGTAGCGAGCGTCACCACGGTACTCTTATGGCACTTTCTCTCTGTTTTTTTTTTGTTTCTCTGTTTTTATGTGTGTGTTCACTGCCCAGGTCAAACCATTCAACCAATCGATCTGAAATTTTGCACATGTACTTATGTACACATGTACACATGTACTCATCTACTTATGTACTTTGAAATTCAAAGCTATGAGCTCTCAGGGATCGTTTTTGAACAGGATCCTGTGATTAATACATTTATTATGTGATTTTTGAAATTTAAACTAGAACCGATTGACCGATCAAGCATGGTCATTGGGACTAATATTTTAGGTATTTTGCGAATTTGAAGATAAATCTGTCGCTATTTTCAAAAGTTATTGTCATTTTAAGAACATTTTATTCTATAATCTTGAAATATTTGAAAAATGTATACTTTTCAAAGTATTCAACTACTTCAGTTCCAAGGCCTGTAGAGCAGCTGATACTTACAAACGCAAGTATCAGTACAAAGGCTCGCTCATCAACGCGTTATACTGAGCGTTTTCCTAGTGGCCTACTAATTTTCTTGTATACACTCCATGAATATGGAGTAAAAAAAAAAAAAAAAAAAAAAATTAATAAAAAAATACACTCCATGAATATGGAGTGTAGACAAGAAAAGGAGTGAAAGATGCTTTACCGGAGTATTAATATTTTTGTTATAAGGTGTTTCTTTATCAATACCAATGTTTGCTCTCCCATAACTTTTATTAATAGGTATTATTAATTTATTTTTTAAATACATCTTTCTTCACAAACATAACAATTAATCCATTAGAGTGTAATGCAGTAAAGGCCAAAAAATACAAAATAAATACAAAAAAATTTACATGACATAAATATAAATATAAATAGCGAAGTTCCTACTGCTCACGCCGCTTTCCGCATCCCAATCTCCACTCACCTCTCCTGCCTCTCCATCCCCATCTCTCCATCTTCCAGTCCTCTTGCATGCATCGCAACTTCTATTCCTTCCAGATCTTCCTTGGTCCAGGCTTCCAGGCTTTCCTTGGTCTTCCTCTTTTCCGCCTATTTAGAATTCTGTAGTTGAAATCTTATGTGTCCATCTTCCAGTCCTCTTGCATGCATCGCAACTTCTATTCCTTCCAGATCTTCCTTGGTCCAGGCTTCCAGGCTTTCCTTGGTCTTCCTCTTTTCCGCCTATTTAGAATTCTGTAGTTGAAATCTTATGTGGCCATCTTTCATCTGTCATCCATGAAACTGAACAAAATATTAGGTCTCAATCAATATAGAATGACAAAAATTTAAAAGAAAAATGAAATATAAACAAGGTAAGTGGCAAGAAAAGTAAGATTGTAAATGAGGAGGTGAATGAAAAGTATTATGCAGCCAAACATTCATGTGTCACATTACTGAGCGATTTCCTTCTTTACAATACATAACATTCATCAGGTCGTCTGTCAACATTATTAAAACTGGCAGTCCCGCAGTACATCTGTGTGACATTGGTTGCATAAGCTTCAGGGACGGATAGCGTACAACTCGGACACTCACAACTGCTTGACTCACAAACACTCTCCATGCTCTCACTCAAATAGCCCAGGTTCACTCACTTTATCACAGCTTTCGATAATAGCTATAGCACACATTTTAAGGAAGAGGAACAATGGCAATAATTAGGGCTAGAATGTTTAGGGCATATCCTGTTTCGTTTTTTGTTCAGACACGTCTAAAAATGATATGTTTCATGTGTTCCTGATTTCAAAAATATGTGTTTCATTTTGCCTGAAAATGCCTTTTTCTCAATTTTTTATTAATTCCAGTCCTTTTCTTGCTATTTTAAGGTCCTTTTGTTCGTTTTTAAATTATTGGGGAAAATAATATGTAATGTTGGTTGCAAGTTACAACAATTTTATGAATTTTGGTCTAGACCACAATGCATAAACTTTCCATCCACCGTTTGGTCCATCAACAATGGCCATCAACAATTGACACGTGATACATGACACATTCATACAATGATTTTAAGCTAATTTTAATATATCCAAGTCCAACTCCTAAACCGATCAATCGAATAATATGTTGGCGAATATTACATTCCATAAAATTTCATTGGTCCATTTTCGAGATTTTGTGGTCCTTTTTTTTAATAGTTTTGAAGTACTATTTTCCTGCCTTTTTGGACGTTTCCTAGGTCCTAAACATCCTAGCCTAGTCATAATATATGAACCAATAGCACTCCAGTATTGCCCGACCAGCATTCGATCTTCTGACTGTTCAGATTTTCACGTTGTTTTTGTTGAAATTCAGTATATTGAGTATTTAAAACACAATTACGAAAATTAGAGGAATACACCAGATTACACCGAGTATCTGTTACAGTGAAAAAATATATCCATAATAACTAGGAAAACGCTCAGTGTAACGCGTTGAAGAGCGAGCACCGACAAGCGCAACATCTCCAACAGAACACAAGATACTCATACTTTATTAGTGATTTCCATTACAACTTCCATTACACTTTAGAACAATTGAATGACAGATCAATAACGGAGGATTTGATGCTATTCGATCATTTTTTTGACAGCTATTTCTAAAACTCTTAAAATGGTAACAAGTCTGTAAATATTGGACCAATTGGACTGAAAACGTGTAAAATAAGAAATATTGTTAGTGATAAGAAGAGATGTGCGTTGTGAAAAATATCCGACCGAACCGGGGCTCGAACCCAGGACCTCTCACTTGCCAGGCGAGAGCTCTACCAACTGAGCTACCCGGTCGGACGGACGGACATTAGACACAACGCACTGATGAGGGTTAGAGATCTCCTAGGAGAATGGAATGTCTTAATTAATCGCATTACAAAATTTAAACTTAATCGGGACATTTTGTTTTTGACAATCAGAAGATATTTTTAAAACTTACCTAATTAGAGGATTTAGCTAGAATTTTGTCAAATCAAATCAAATTGAGATCAATTAATGATCAATTTGATCAGATCAAATTATCAACTTGATCAGATCAAATTGATCGTATCAACCAATCAAACGATTTTTTTTTAAAATTGAACCAATAAACGGATTTCGAACAAATGTCGGTCTGCAAATACTTGAGGGGGTCTTTACATGTAAGTCACATTTCAGCTTGATCGGAGGAAAGATGTGGTCTGAATGTCGCCAACATTTCGAATAAATAAAATAAATGGTCCTTGCCGAAAGAGTCAAAATGAGTCTCACTTCACTCACTCAAAATAATGTACAAGTATTTTTAGTTCTAGACTAATTTAGAAATCAGGATCAGTGATCAGTGAATCAGAATCAGAATCAGGATCAGGATCAGTTTCAGAATGAATGGCAATTTCACGATATTGACGGCTCTAATTCATTAATGACATAATCCTACTGTTGGCAAGGTTGGTAAGTGTTGGTTGGTTGATCCATAGAGCAAAATTAAGATTTTTCACAACAAAGTGGGATTGTCCATTTTTGAGAACCATTAGGCCGAAAATCTGTTTGGAACATATCGTTACTGCGTATAGAGAACCACCTGCTCGATCTTGCTATTGATATCGCTTGCAGAGATCCAGCACAGTACGTGGAACATACTTCACACCATACAAGATTAGAATACAGGATTAGATGTAAGAATGGCCAAGAGGCTAAATCTCGCCATTAAAAGAAAGACATGCGAATTCATGTTTCAATTTACATAATTTTAATTAAAGAATATTATATTCCAAATTGATCGCTTTTACAGCAATTACTTTTGAGAATTGCCAGCTTGCCACAACACAATAGAGCGTCACTTTGCCAAAAGAATATTCGTATTTGAACAGTGTTGTGATCTTCCCCGATAATTCGTATTCAAGGTTTACAATGGTAAAACATTGAAGTGTCATCACCTGTAGATATATTGTGTGAAGTATGTTCCGTGCGCTGTGGAACGATCAGCTAATGGTGTAGGTATAATGTAACCGTAACTACAAGGCTGTTGGTGCTACCGCACCACCGTGATTGTAAAAATATTTGCTCCGAATTGTATAAATAAATTAATAATGCATTCGAAATATAAACTTCATTTAGAAGCAACAAAAACAGAACAAAATTTTACAGCTTTTTATTACAAAATGAATCATTAAAAATAAAAACAAATATCAAACACACCCCAAGCCTGGAATGTGTTTTGTCATCACATCTTTGTTATTGTGGAATGGAACTAATCAATAATATATTATAAAATTGTGCAATTCACAAAAAAAACAGATAATAGTATTGTGTCACAATTTTGCCACAAGCATGGTTTAATGAGTATAATAGTGTATGGATAATCTAGTGGAGCGGTCGCTCCACACAGCCAAGTCGTACCGTACACTCACAGTATCTCAACATACCGTAAATGCCTATATAAACTGAGGAGCAGACCAACTACTTTTACTGTAAGCAACAACATGGCATTTTCGGCCTACTGGATCTCAAAATTGGTAAATCTCACATTGTTGCGAAATATCTTAATTAAGAGCTATGGCCCACCCCACTACATATACCAAATTTGGGAACAATAGGTTATGCCATTTGCGCGCTAGAGGACCGAGAAAACAGTGAAATTACATCACTTTCTGATTCTGATGATGATATCAGGAAACGTTGCTATCACCGCCACAGCCTAAACAGCTGAACCGATCAACCTGAAATTTTTACCACATATGCACTTTTGGCGTCTGATGATACCTTGCCTCTTGTGATTTTTTGTGCCGCCATTTTTAAACCGGAAGTGACGTCATATATGAAAAACGGCTGGACCGATTAGAACGAAATTAGCGCCATTCGGTTGAGATGGTCATCTATATGAAGTATGTTACTTAAAAATATAATTTTCTTATATTCTAAACCGGAAGTGGCGTCATAAATTTGCAATATTTAGCTTATTTCATCAAATTATACTTTAAATACACATATCATTATCTTACATTGTAACAAAGACAATACAAAATTATAATTTCAATACACAGTGTTCTCGGCCGCCATTCCTGAAACCGGAAGTGACGTCATACATCGAAAACGCCTGTACCGATTGCCACTGAACTAGCTCCTGTATATTCATTCTGCAATCTATTTGAAAAATCAATTGGGATAAATGAATATACAAATTAACGGTACCGGAAATGGCGGCAGGAACCACTAAATGAAACCGGAAGTGACGTCATATATTGAAAACGGCATGAGCGATTTGACGGAAATTAGCGCTATTGAATTCAGAAGGTCATTCATGAAGTATCAACTAGATAAAACTAAATTGTTTTCTTATTACCTATACCGGAAATGACGTCATAAAAATGCTAAATGACGTCATTAATATTCTAAAGGACACTAAATTCACCACTTTATACTTTTAAATAGATATTTAGTAAACATACATTGTAAATAATTATAAATTCAAGGTTGCAGTGCTCTCGGCCGCCATTTTCTAAAACCGGAAGTGACGTCATATAACGAAAACGGCTGTACCGATTGCAACTAAATTTTGGAATTGTGTAGGACTTATAATTATGAATTCAATACGACATTAAATTCGGCCGCCATTGTTAAAACCGGAAGTGACGTCATATATCGAAAACGGATGTACCGATTGCAACCAAATTTTAGAATTATGTCGGACTAATATAATTATGAACTAAAGACGACATTATTTTCGGCCGCCATTGTCAAAACCGGAAGTGACGTCATATATCGAAAACGGCTGTACCAATTGCAACCAAATTTTGGAAATGTGTAGGACTAATAATTATGAATTAAAGACGACATTATTTTCGGCCGCCATTGTTAAAACCGAAGTGACGTCATTATCGAAAGCGGCTGTACCGATTGCAACCAAATTTTGGAAATAGTATGACTAATAATTATGAATTCAAGACGACATTATTTTCGGCCGCCATTTCAAAACCGGAAGGGACGTTATAATATATCGAAAACGGCTGTACCGATTGCAATCAAATTATGCAATTTTGTAGGACTAATAATTATGAATTCAAGACGACATTAATTTCGGCCGCCATTTCAAAACCGGAAGGGACGTTATAATATATCGAAAACGGCTGGACCGATTGTAATTTCTTAGTACCTATCCTAATCGGTTGAGGCGTATTTTTTTAAAGAAATTAGTCCTTGCTCGGACATGTGCTACAAGCTGTATGAATAAACTAACAAAAGAAGTGATATCCCAGAAAAAAACACTCCGTGTAAAAAAGGCAGCCAAGTCTTTTTACTTAAAAAAAAATCAACACCGAAAAGGAGTGATATCAAAAAAGGAGCCAAGTCAATGACATTTCCAAATATTTAATCGTATCTTTGAAATAAAAGTATAAACACCGAGAAATACTTTACAAAAGGACTTGGCGCATCGTTTTTTTAAAGACATTTTTCTATTCATAAGCATATGCCATTTATATACAACCGTAATTTAGAAATTTTAGAATAATAGGGACACAACTTTCAATTACATATTATACCTACATACCTACTGTAAAATATTTTCTATTTGAATATGTACGCGATGAAACTTGTTGCCTATATTTGTAATAAATATACAATAGTTATCTTCATATTATTGTTTCGTGGTCAACATAATTAAGTCTCATGCGTTATACCTTCTCACAATGAAATACATTTCTATTAATCAACATTTTATAACAATACATTTCACAAAGTACACAGTGAAGTCACATTGAACAACTATTAAAACCATAATAATATATACCATATAATGGTATAATATATACCATAATAATTTACTGCCATAATATAATAGTGTTCTATAAATAGTTAGTAATTATTTGACAACTTTTCATGATTTCCTTCAGTCATGATCAAATTATGAAAAGATATCCTTCTAATAT
Organism: Leuctra nigra; assembly: GCA_934045905.1. Lineage (NCBI taxonomy): Eukaryota > Metazoa > Arthropoda > Insecta > Plecoptera > Leuctridae > Leuctra > Leuctra nigra. The sequence goes on from OW203762.1 coordinate 30,191,166, forward strand.
CACCATATTAACAGTGCTATAAGAATATATATGAGCCCACTTCCTTGTTATTTAATTCTACCTCCCTTATTATTACTTCTATTACAGCATGACATCTTTCTTCTATCGCCATTACAAAATTATAAAATAGCCATTACCAAAAGTAGCTTGATTCATAGATACTGGCTCAAATAAAAAGAGGAATATGTACCTACTTGTTAATAATCTTTCCACTTTTAGGATAGAATGATGTCTTTAAAAAAACGATGCGCCAAGTCCTTTTGTAAAGTATTTCTCGGTGTTTATACTTTTATTTCAAAGATACGATTAAATATTTGGAAATGTCATTGACTTGGCTCCTTTTTTGATATCACTCCTTTTCGGTGTTGATTTTTTTTTAAGTAAAGAGACTTGGCTGCCTTTTTTACACGGAGTGTTTTTTTCTGGGATCAACAATTACTGCAAAAAACACGATCGATTACTGATTTCGAATGCTGTAATGTAACTTAGAATGTATCAATAGTTTATGATCCGGTTTCTAATCGTCTTTGTCTACAGCTCTTCTGCTTGAGGTGAAGATGTAAATAGGGAGCAGAATGTTTGGGAGAGGATGCGTAGTCAAGTAGGGAGTTCGACCCAGGGGTCTTACAAGTTACAAGGGGTCTATGCAGCTAAGTTACGCTATGCTTTCCATTACTACTTGACTATGTCCATGATATGTGATTGTTATTTAAATTTTTACAAAACTGTTCAAATCGGGGTACAATCGGGGGTCCATTCAGCACTTTTGGACACTTTCTCTGTTGTTTTGTGTGTTTTTTTGTGTGTTTTTTGTGGCCGACGGCACAGGCCACAATTTGTATTCGATAGAGTTGAAATCTTTCACACATCTAATATCATTCTAACTTTCGTGTATAGTTTAGTTTTGAAAGCTGCCTTCTTATTGGTTCAAAAATGAAAATATCTTCCAATTGGTCGAAAATCAAAATGGTCAGATCAACTTCAAATTTTGCATAGCTATTTATAACTACCATTTTCTCTTATTTTACTTATTTTCAGCCCTATCGGTCAAGAAAATATACACTTATTATTGATATTTTTTACTGTTTGAAATATATTAGTATCGAAATGAATGTGAAACTTGGGCAAAGCAACTTGGATCTGATTTTCTTTATGTAACCAGAGAGAAGGGGATAATCTCAGTTTCAATAACAAGCAGGTACTTTTATGTTGATTGAGTGTATCATATTTCAATTCAAAATGGATGTTATGTTTTGTGCGTACCAAAATTTCAATTCTAGATGTTGTGCGTTCGGGTGCTCGCTCATCAACGCGTTACACCGCTCGTTTTCCTAGTTACTGAATTTGTTTTAAATCTTGGTCCTTATAGAGAGTGACCGACCTAGACTTAGGAAATGTCGTGCCTATTGAAACTGTTTTCTTGCAAAACGAAGAAAGTAGGTATTACACTGCTCGGGACAATGACTAATGTAACGAAACCAAGCTATGCTTTCGTTATTACCTGACGCACCACCTACGCTATGAATGACCGATGCTTTCAATTGTTACTTGCATTATTCAATAGTTGCCCAAACTCTTGCATTCTTGCAGTGCACAGTGAGGGCACTGTTTTGTTGTCTTGTCACATAAATATATAGTTTATTACTTTCCTCAAGGGATGCCTGATTGAGCGGCACCCATTCAAGTTAAAGTCAATTGTCAGAAGCTATCAGTCACTCTGCGCTAAGAGTTACATTGTCATTGTCACACCTGCTATCGGCGACCTTCTTGACCAAGCTGCTCTCTTCTAGCTGACCAATCACAGACAGTATTACATTGCCTTAACCAATAGTAATTGATCTTACTGTAATACTGTCTTGAGGGTAGTTTTGGCGTCGCCGATGGACAGGGTGACGCTAACAGTTCTGCTGGGTATCTCAACCTAATAAGGTGCATCCTGCACTTGCAGGGCGCGCTTGGCGCCCTGCTCAGTATAATAAGTGTCAGTTACATTGTACACTCGAGCCACAGTTGCCACCATATCATGTAAGTAAACTTAATAAACATCTTTTATATACTGGTAATTATCGCTTATCTTGTGTGATAACAACTATCCCCTGATCGAGAAGCCAAGAAGTATAGAATCCCCTTTCCTCTGAAGCCTTACCGCCACGTTACCATCTCTTTGTTGTGAAGCCACGCTACCCTTGTCTTCCTTCACTGCTATTATCATTGATAGAATCCTTACATCCCTTCTGTCACATGATAACAGAGATAGAATTCTACAACATCCCCAATTCCATCACATTGGTGATCAGCCGTGGGATACTTCTACTGAACAGCGTACGCTGACATACCAATTCTATCACATTATTTTGCAGCGCTTGGGCTTTTCTTTCTGAAAAGCGTGTGTCACACTAATTCTATCACATTTTGTGTTCAGCTTCCAAAACAGAGTACGTTGTTCAGATTGGCTACAAACACTCGATCAGGATTGGTTGTTATCTATTATTTTGGAATAGTATATTTTGCAACTTTGTGTTCTCCACTCTAAATTTTTTTCAATCAATGATAGGTAGGTGTTAATCATTAAAAATACTTGTTTTTGCATCGAGTCAGTGCAGGTGTATTAATAACACTGTTCACGCCAGCTGATTTTTTTTTCTCTCTCTCATCAATATAAGTTAAAATGTTACGATCAGTCTCTTCCATTAAATTAGTACGAGTTGTCAGTCAGCAAGAACTTTCAGACTGAAAGCGAAAGTTGTTCATCATTGTGCACCCTGTGACGAGCAATAATCTTCTTTCCCGAGAAATTTCAAGTTTGACTATAAGAATGAGATTGAGAGTAAGAGAGCTAAACAATGAGTATAAACATACTACGTAATGTTACGATCATTCTTTTCCATTAAATAATACCAGTGGTCAGTCAGCAAGAACTTGCGGACGGAAAGCGAAAGTTGTTCATCCAGGAACTGCAGCCCTGCGAGCAACGATCCTCTTTCCCGACGAACTTCAAGTTAGACTATGAATGAGATCTGCAATATCTTCGGTTCAGAGGCAGGGATCCACGTCTCTACGGGGAGATATTGATACGCAGAGTCAAGCACCGTCACTTTCGTCTTTCACTGCATTAGTGCAGATTGTTGCATATTTTTTTGTTGCAAGGTAGAGTTTTTTTTTTCATATAACTGCACAGGACACGCCCCCGACTCACACCGCGAGCAGAGATTGTGACTCCAATCGAGAGTTAACATACCAAGTCCTCGCGCCGATCAGAGATTGTGACTCTTCTATGAGAGTTAACAACAAAGTATTTGTCGCGAGCAGAGATTGTGACTTACAACCGAGAGTTAACAGCTATGTACTCGAAACGGTGCAGGTCATGCAAGTGCGAAATCCCGCAGTCATTGAGAAAAACGTGGACGTCGAACGGTCCAATATTTTTTTTTCACTATTGCCGAGAGCTGCGAGCAAATGTACGTGACAACAGGTCACTATTGCCGAGAGCTGCGCGCAAATGTACATGATAACAGGTCACTATTGCCGAGAGCTGCGAGCAAATGTACGTGACAACAGGTCACTATTGCCGAGAGATGCGAGCAAATGTACGTGATAACAGGTCACTATTGCCGAGAGCTGCGCGCAAATTTACGTGACAAAAGGGTCACTATTGCCGAGAGCTGCGCGCAAATGTACGTGATAACAGGTCACTATTGCCGAGAGCTGCGAGCAAATGTACGTGACAACAGGTCACTATTGCCGAGAGATGCGAGCAAATGTACGTGACAAAAGGGTCACTATTGCCGAGAGCTGCGAGCAAATGTACGTGACAAAAGGGTCACTATTGCCGAGAGCTGATCAAGGAAGATTTCGACACGAATGGTACAATCATTGAGGGGCTCGGACTGCATCGACTCGCACATACGATGATGAAGTCACAGCGTCCGATGGCCACACTCGAAGATGACAACGATGTTGAACAGGAAACTTTTTTTACGTGACAGTAGGTCACTATTTTCAAGAGAGAGATTGTAGAAGAAGCAACATGCATCAGGGCAGTGGGTTGACGATTTTGACGGAGCTGTATCGTAAGTACAGAGCAAGTTGACGCAGGAGGCTAAACATTGCATCTAATGTTCATTACACTGCATTTGAAATATTTTGACCGAAAGTTTTAATCAGTGGAGAGAATTAAGATCACATATTTCAGTTGCAATAATATTTCATAAAGAGTATAAATAAATTGATGTGGGCTTGTAGTAACAAATCAAAAGATACTAATAAAAAAAAGTAAAAGATAAAATATACAAAAAATACGAAAAGGAAGGTAACAAAGAGACAAGTAACAAGGGCCGTTGACTGAAAGGGAAGCATGCACAAAGCTAAAAGGTATGTCTTACTTTACCTGATTCTACATTTCTTTCAAAATACCAGAGCGTATTTATTGTGTGTCCTAAAGATTCTTTCAGGCTAGCAAAGCTGTAAATTGTCATTCTTGTTTCGTGTGACATAGGATTGTATAACTTTTAGATTTTTTTTTGTCAAAAGACGTATTGTTAAACGTATTGACATCATATTAATTTGTTTGTTTGGAGCCATACACCGCTATTAGTAGGTACATAATTAAAGACACTAATCATCAGTTAGTATAAAGTAGTGACTCAATTGATTATTGTTCGATATTTGTTCACACAATTAATTGTCAGTGTCTTTCGCTTGCAATCAGTTAATCTTGCTGATCCACACATAAACTCAGGTGTGTAGACGGGTCTTGATCAGTAGCACGACGTTACATTTACATCGCAAGGCATGGGTAAGGGACCCTTACGTTCGGGATACGAACCCGATTACGCCGGAACAGGAAGTTTCTGGCCTGCGAGGACGAGTAGTTCCTCTTTTTGATTGTCGTGGCTGAGGTCGTTGGGAACGAGCCTTCTTCTAGCCCATTTCGACATTGTGCTTATGTTATTGTGTATTCGCGTGGTTTTGAGGACATTGCATCCTCCTTCGAGAAGCCTTGGGTCGCGACGTCTACTGATCTGATCTTTATCAAGCGAAATTGACACACATTAATCATATAAACAGGTATCATTAACGTGTATTTTCATAATGGTGTACTCTTCGTACGAACCTACTTATTCTTCTGGTGGTAGTCTAAACGGACTTTCAAATTGTGTTACGAGGATCATTCTATTGTAGAAAACATGATTTCAATGCAATTCTTATATTTGTACTAATCGTTGTTTCTTACCTCAAATAGGTTATAAAGAAACCAGTGATCATTCCAAATCACACGACGAGTTTCTTGTTAGCAACATTTTGGCTCTAATAATGAGAGAATGAATTAACTTTGTTTTGAGATTTTTTTCTTGAACTATGACAGTTGGTCCAGTTTCAAAGGGTTAAAGTAATGTAAATTGAAGTATAATAAATCTACTGGTGGAAATATGTACGCATAAAGAATTAAAGTAGGATTCAATTTAGTTATATCCACGGGGCTATTCACACTTTATTCGCCAACCGAGCATTGACACCTGAAGACAGACCGTCGTCTAAGTTAATGAAAGGGAAAGTCTACGACGAGGATCGGGGTGTCTACAAAACAACGCGGGCCAGCAAGACAGTCTACCTGCTCCATTGCCAAGGCGCAACAATACAAGAAGCACGGGATGCGTTGACCCCGGGTGTTGATACTCCAGGAGCCATTGTCATGCCAGACAAGGTTATTTTGTAAGTGTGACAGTTCTTATAATGTTATAGGTATAGTTAATTAGATATAAGTAGTTATAATAAATCAGAACAATGCCATCAATAACAGATGAGAAATTATGATAAATAAGATAAAAGTTAAAATTAGCTGATAAATAATGTCAGTGTACTTTGGCGAGTACCCATGAATAATTGCATTAATATGTCTTTAATTACGCAACCTACAGTTTCTCTCATTTTTCAAGACGATACGTCAAATTGTGTTGTAAGTGCGTTTACTTGTGTGGAAATATTCGTTCTCAGACGCAGCCAATGACTAGAGCTTTGATGAGGACGCCAACATCCACACCGCACAGCCAAGCAGCCGAGGACGGAGGGATGGAGGTCCAGTCTATGTCGCAGGGCAGAGCAGAACGTCCCGCCTGTGCCAGTTCATACACAGGGGCGATCACCCACTACACCCTGCTCACGTGGCGCCTGTGCACAAGCCCAAACACAACGGCGTTCACCCTCCGTACAGTCCAAGTACAACCCTGAATCTCGATGACATAGAAGAAGTAATTCGTGTGACATCCACCCCCTCAAGCTGACTTTGGTTCCCCTCAAGAAGGACATAAATGTGTGCGTGTGTTGGTGTTGATGATTCTCAATTAGAGATTAAATATAATTATAATTATATATAAATAATATATAAATATAAATATATATCTGGTGCGGACTGACATTGAATGCGAACATTTACGTACAATCAATTTATTTATGTTCATGCCACAATTTGATTGATATTTGTTGTTATTCGCCTTTCTACATTGTTTAATTATTAGGATGTTCAATTCAAATTAATTTTAAGTTGAATTAATTCTCATTTGCTTTCTGGAAAAATTACTGAGAAAGATGATATCTAGAAACTATTGAGAAGTTTACTAAATGATTATTCGATACATTCTTTGTATGATTCTCTATGGTCGATAATCTAACACTACGTAACTAGTTATTAGTAATATTGAGAGTTTGGGGTAGAAAACATCCTATAACTGGATTCATAAAATGTTCAAACATGTGTTATGAACTTAGGTGTCACTTCAATTAGTTATATTTTCAATATTAAAGATTTCCAGAAATTTTCAATTTATGCAAATCTTTCCGATTGGTGGTAGGTGTAACGAAACCAAGCTATGCTTTCGTTATTACCTGACGCACCACCTACGCTATGAATGACCGATGCTTTCAATTGTTACTTGCATTATTCAATAGTTGCCCAAACTCTTGCATTCTTGCAGTGCTCAGTGAGAGCACTGTCTTGTTGTCTTGTCACATAAATCTATAGTTTATTACTTTCCTCAAGGGATGCCTGATTGAGCGGCACCCATTCAAGTTAAAGTCAGTTGTCAGAAGCTATCAGTCACTCTGCGCTAAGAGTTACATTGTCATTGTCACACCTGCTATCGACGACCTTCTTGACCAAACTGCTCTCTTCTAGCTGACCAATCACAGGCAGTATTACAGTCTCTTAACCAATAGTATATGATCTTACTGTAATACTGTCTTGAGGGTAGTTTTGGCGTCGCCGATGGACAGGGTGACGCTAACAGTTCTGCTGGGTATCTCAACCTAATCAGGTGCATCCTGCACTTGCAGGGCGCGCTTGGCGCCCTGTTCAGTATAATAAGTGTTAGTTACATTGTACACTCGAGCCACAGTTGCCACCATATCATGTAAGTAAACTTAATAAACATCTTTTATATACTGGTAATTATCGCTTATCTTGTGTGATAACAACTATCCCCTGATCGAGAAGCCAAGAAGTATCGAATCCCTTTCCTCTGAAGCCTTCCCGCCACGTTACCATCTCCTGTGTTGTGAAGCCACGCTACCCTTGTCTTCCTTCACTGCCATTATCATTGATAGAAACCTTACATCCCTTCTGTCACATTGATAACAGAGATAGAATTCTACAACATCCCCAATTCCATCACAACTAATCTCTTACAAAACGACTGGTGTCAATAAAATATTACAAGTATAATTTGATGGAGGAAGAATTACTTTTTTTTTAGATGGACTTCGGGGCTTCTACATCTGGGGCTGGATTCACGAAAGGTATTATCTGCTAATAAGTATTATCTTTTGATTTAATTACCAAAAACACCATGTTAAATGAAAGATAATACCAAAGATAGTACGTATTAGGAGATAATACTTTTGTGAATCTGGCCCCTGAGGTACAGTAGTTCGTACTGGGCGCTTCAAGGAATCTCCAGTGATAGGAATGCAGAATGTGAGATAGGTAATCGTCGATATTGTTTCATTTTGACAAAATTGATGTAAACAGGGATAATATTTATTATTTTTAATCTCTCTAATGAAAATTGAATATTTTTATATTCACTATCAATTCATGAATATATTGAATATTTTTATATTCACTATCAATTCATGAATATATTGAATATTTTTATATTCACTATCGATATATTCAATTCATTGATATTTTTGATATCATATTACCATATCGATACGAAAGAGATATTTACATTTTAAATCCAATGTCACTCTATCACCAGCGTAAGGAAGACATCCAAAATGCAGTCGAAATATTGCATGTCTCGTAATTTCAATTTATTTTACATTTATTTATCAGTCCAGTCGTTTAATATTAATTTAAAAAAATGTTGCTTTTCCAAGAGCATGACAACAGCGACATAGTTACAATAATTGTACGACAATTAAAATATCTAATATGAAGGTCACGAAGGTCACTTAGGAGAAAAACTCCTCCATGTCATCCATTTAATTTATCAAACATTTGTTTCATTCAATCAAATGTATAAAATAGTAATTAATATTAAACACACTATAAATCCTCTTAGTTGGCGAACAGGTTAATTTCATCTGAGGTGACCTTGATCGTGTTGTAATCTGTTGGACAGCATGTGACATTGATCTTCCAGCGTCACCAAGACCTGCACATCGTGCTGTTTTGCACGTCTCCAATTAGATTCTAATCCATCAAGTTATCTTGTCAACAAAACGCTGGTATAAAAATGCGTATCCCTGACCAAATTCGATTCATTCTTGTCGGCGAGTTTATCGTTCCGCTTCCTGACTTTTGCTGAAAACTTCTCATTACTACGATGTTAAAGTGGAAACACTAGAGTTCTGCAACTTTAGAGTGTAATTAATACTATAAGTGGCTCATGTTTTATTTTAACACTAATAAACGTACATTTCTTTGTTTTAAAACGTGAAGGTTAATTAAAGTCAATTGATTCTCATCATATATTTTTTTTAATTCAGAAAATATTTTGTGCACGCTAGTTGCCAAGGACGTCTGAAAGATCGGACACCGACGGACTCAAGTAAACAAGCAGTCGCCGGCGCATTTCATCTATGGCCGTCCACAAGGAAGGGTCAAGACACTAAACAATCTTTGCGTTTTCGACGCTGGCGTCGTAGTCGTTACTCGTGTTGTGTTAGATGATTCTTCAGCGATGTTTCGCTCGATAGCTGTCTTGTCGATGCTGATGGGCGTCGTTATAGCAGGCGTCGCGGCGGCCAATGAGTCGGAGAGACGGGCGTCGCGTTACGAGCACATGAACATGGACCTCTTCTTCAATTCGAGAAGAATGTTTTCGCATTATGTGGATTGTCTGTTGGGGAAAAAGAATTGTCCACCAGAAGGGCTTGATTTGAAAAGTAAGTACATCAGTAAATATCTATTTTTATTTTGTTGTTTTGTTATATCAAATGTTATATACACATATTATCCTCTCGTAGTGTGCGTTCTTAAAATAATTATTCGTATTTTCTTTTTTAATTAATAAAGTAAACTTTTGTTTGGAACAGGAGGTAAGTTACATTATTTGGTAAAAAAATTATGTAGCAATTTTCTCAATACCTAGGTAACATTTATGTACATTTTCATACAATATTCATGACTGTACAATTTATTGGGCGAGCGACTCCTTTTCACTCTTTTGGGACGGATGTATCTATATTTTTATGTTTTTTTGTATTTTGTTTGTCTGCCCCTGTGGCGGTACAGACGTCGCACCGTTTCTCCATTGAGCCGAAATTCTGCAGTAACGGACCAGCTTTTAGGTGGTTTGTAGGTTGATATTTGAACAAGATCGTTTGATTGGTTAAATATAGAAAATGGAACCTTTTGACCGTTAAACTTCAAATTTTGCATGTTCATTGGGATGAAGTTTTTGACGATTTTCAGACAAATCTGTCAAGAATTATTTTACGTACATTTTATTGTTTTGAAATACTTAATTATCAAATTCATTTAAAGAAATTAAAAAAGATATATCACTGCTCCATTGACGCATGCTGTCTTCCTAGCTATTTGCAAGGTATATTATGGAGCAGCAACTTTCACACGAATATTGATTCGCATGCAATACGAAGGCTCGCTTATCAACGCGTTACACACAGCGTTTTCCTAGTTATATTAATAATATGTTTTCCAAAGTAATTATTTGGAATCTCATTTAGAAAACCTTTTTGGACGGACTAATAATATGTTCTCAAGGTTATAATGTGGTTTGCGGCATCACCGGGGAAAAAATTAACTTTTACACACACATCTTTATTTGTAGTAATTAAGCAACAATTTAACTGTTTTTATCGTAAATTCTTCATATGTTTGCTTCCGGTGTAATTATTTCAATTGTTTTGGGAAAGTTAACCAAAGCTCGAAATATTACAAATAAAATGCACCATCTGACCTTGCACCATCATCTCAATGTTGCTCTGGGAAACATGCAAACAAAACCAGTTAGAAAAACGATGTAATTAATTGCCTCCAGTTCGCCTGTCTAGATGTGTTTACCAATTAGCACTTAGTTACGGCTCTGTGTGTCTAATTTATGCGCCTTGGAGCAACAGACACGGCCAAATCAAGTGAAAGAGTTTATAATCGATAAAATATCACGATTCAAATAAGAAAAATAGGCTAGATACGGAAAAAAATTAAAAAATATGCGTATTTTGTAATACATGATTTCTTACATCCTATTTGATTATCTTAAAAATTATACAACTTCTTAGGATATTTCTACTTATTTTCTAAACAATTCATTCGTTTCCTGGAGATGGACAGATAAAGCTGAGCGAGGCCCTTATCAGGGCCACCATAAAACATAAACTACATCACTATTCATCAAAAAGCCGGTATTCCAAACAACTATTTATCAACTTATCTGATGCAGATTTTGCCGCCGGTGCAAAGAATGATGAAACAAGGTGGATTTATAATGGCAGAGGCCTATAATGCTAGATAATTACTAACATCGAACACTGGCGGTATAGCAATGTTTTATCGTGGGACTGGCGGCAGAGGTTTTCAAATGGCACATGCTACACGACTGGTCAGTCAAGAATGTGCACAGACGATTGCTATCCAATCATCAGATGATTTGGCATTGAGAAGGCATCTTTTGCGACTCAGAATAATAATTGGGTATGGTGCCTGCCGTTATTAAAATTATTTGCACACATTGTACGAGGTAACGAAAGGGGACGTTATTATATAAGAAGCAATCGTGGGATACATAACTTACCTACAATTTCATAAACGTAAATCAAGTTTCACCAATGTCGTTTTAATCAACAGATTATTCCCTATCAATTGTGTCCGTTAAATTCACCAAGAAAGTTAAAACTTAAGTTTTAGTTGTGACAAAGCAGAGGTTAAACTTGTTTGACGATTAAGCGAAACGTCTTTCATTTCATGTGGGTTGGAACACGTACAAATTTGTATTGTTGTTAAAAGACATGTATCTTTATACAATATTGCTGCAGCAAACCCGATGCTAAATGTGGATATTATAAGCGAGATCTTATTCAATTGACTTGGCTTCTGAGAGCCGTTGCTGGAAATTATTTTCGGCTCTACGGTGGAAGATCCGAGTTGGTTTCTGAAGTTGGCCCTAATAAGGGACGCTTGTCACGACGTTGCGACATTGTCAAATGATGAGAACCACATCTACCGACACATGTGGGCCAACATCACAAAACAAACATTTGAGCTTCCACCAAAGAATCCTCCAAATTGCCAATAACAACAATAATAACACAGTGTATCTGAGAGATCTTACAGAGACAATCAAGAATTGGAAGCAAACGTCTTAACTTGGGAGTCATTGCATTGAATTTGGAAAGATAGGTAAATGGAATTGTGTTTTTTTTTTCTTATAAGAATAATGCATTGTGTAATTTTATAGTAAACTTCATACAAAGGTACTAGAAAAGTTACCTCTGTTTAATAATCGTAATTACGTGTTTAAACACTGTCTAGTTTGTAAGAGTGCATGTCTGGAGAATTGCCGTGACCTGTTTAGCGTTCTGTGCACAGTCGGTGTCTTAACTACCATCTCGACATTCTCCATTGCTTTATTCACTTACAGCCGGAAGTAAAACCTTCAAATTTGGAATTTGCTAAAATATTTCCGCTATGATTCGAGGTCATAAAGTTCGCGGAATGGAAGGGACTCTAAATACATCCCCTAAGATGTTAAATGTGTCGTTTTCCTATTTTCCTCACCTTTCTCCTCATAGCTTCATTGAGCAGACTGTAGGTATTTGTTTTGTGGTTGGAAGTTGCACACAGTTTCCCCAAAGTAACATTTATTTTCCAGACGAATTATTGCAGCAGTGCAGTTTATCATTATGTAAACAAATTCGACAAAAATAATACTGTACATGAACATTTTGCACTTGAACAAAAACTTGTAAAAGACTGCCAAGCACTTTCTCACCTAAAGGGATTCAGATCTAAAGGGGCGGGCGAAGGAAAATTATGTTCGCACTCAAAATTCGGGGCATAAAATAAGCATACAAATTTCAATCATTAACTAAGAATATTAAATGTAAAAATATTATTAAAAATCGAATTTTAAAAACAAAACAAAAAAGCTTGGCACAATGCGTTAAAAAGAGGGCACAAGAAGATCGTGTAGTAGGTACTATAGAAAAATAATAAATAAATACGTGGTTGATGCAAATTCAATATCTCAAAAAAATCTAATTGAATTGAATTGGAGCTGATCCACCAAAAGTAAACAATGTTTTTAAAAGGAATCTGTAGGTTTTGATTCCTTACCTGCTTAAACATTGGATCACTGAACCTATAAAACAACACACATGATTCATCCACAATAAAGTCGATTGAAAGTTTCGAAGTTTCGGAAAGCAAGATCAAAATGTTTAAACAAATCATTATCAACACATTTATCCCTCGTATAATTTCACAGTCGTAAATTTTGGCTAAAAATAATATTGTCATTCCGGAACACTCTTGACAGAAATGTTTGTTTACATCATGGGCGCCATCTTGCACGGCCACTGAGATGTCATGATGCTGCATCACGCTGTTCAGTCAGTAGCGGATGCAATAAAGAAGGCGGTGATAATCGAGACACCCGAGCGTCAATGCACGGATCAGACGATTGGTATACCAGAGAACAACCGTTCGACTGATTTATGGAGAATTTAACATTGACGAATGGGATTGTTATATACTACACTTTTCAAAAACATTCAAATTCGAGCGGCAATTTTGAAATCTCGAACGTTATGTGGTTTCAATACATTCACCGTCCTTGGTTTCAATAAGTTTTCTCGACAAAACTTCTTGTGTAAAACTTGTGTTGAGAACATCTTATTATCAAATTAGTGTACCTTTGAACAAAACGGACACGTATAAAAAGTGACGACTACATTTTAGAAATGCTTTTATAAAATCACTCAATAAAAATAAAATGTAATCAATGAAAAATTCCCAATGGTGAAAAATCATAAACTAATTTTTCTAAAGAAAATATTAAAATAATAAACAGATTTAAAAATATGCGTGTGTGCAATATGACATGGTAATTTGTTAATAACATCTGTCTATTACTAACAATTGCTTACAGTGTTGAATCCAGACATTTTTCTCGGGAGGGGCACATGAATAGTTGGGGGTGGCATATTTTTGGTAGTTTTTGGATGTTGGTGTTTCGGGGAGTGGGGGGGGGGGGGGGGTAGAGTTGTACAAAGCACAAAGCACTTATTATACGTACCATATTTTGAAAAGTCACAGTGGAAAACAGGGGGTTCGGGGGCATAGCCCCCGAGAAAATTTTTGATCAAGGTCATTCGTTTAGGTACAATTTTGAATCACAGTGCACTTATAGCTATTTTGGGGAATTATAAATTGCATAATATCAAAAAAAAACGGTCTAAGAGATTTAAGAATAGGTAAATCTATATTGAACATATCAGGACATATTGCATGTCCTGAGCTTGAGTTTGCGCTTTTTTTTAGATGAAACCCTGATTTCGGGGGGCCCCACTGAATACGCCCTTGCGTAACTACGTAACTAGCAGACAAGCTATTCAATATTTACTCACCATGTTAATCTGAATAATATGAACAACTTTTCTTTATTTAAATATTTGTGCCGGGGGGGGGGGTGGCACATTCATACCTCGGGGGGAGGGGGGGGGGAGGTATGCCTGGATTCAACACTGATTGCTTAATCCCTATAAGAGTCTTGAAGGTAGTGCAAGCATTGCATATTAAATCCTTAGAGTGCAAGGTTCATTGTGGAGTGGGAATGTTCATGATGAATCTTATCACTTGTCTACATACTGTCTGCACTGTAACTATTGACAATGGCATCTCCAGACACTTAACATTCCAAGACGGAATAAACTCGTCATACTATTAGCAAAGTCAATATTAAAACAACACTGACAGCACAATGTTTCAGACGAGATAAGTAACAAAAACTTCAAACATATGCCTCTAGAGAACGTCAAGGCAATTTACTATGAAATGATGTAATGATAGGTATGGATATTGATTCACTTGCTTCTGTTACCAAATGTGTAGCTAATGAATGAGATTGTCTGAGCTTTGGCGCTTTGGTTATATTGTCTGTCAGACAGCTGGAGTAACGTGGCTCAGTGTATCAATGAATGGTTATTAAAGGAACGTAGAAAGGACAGGACAGGCTTAATTGGAACTATCACGGCATCAGCCATAATTATGTACACTGAGGTGTGAACACTAATTACTTAAATTTCAAGAATTACACGAAAATCAAAACTCAATGATAAAATAAAATAAAAATCCCAAAAAATCGCAAAAACAAAGATCCCAAAATAAAAATAACATCTGAAAAAAATACAAAATCTTACATTTTTAAAAATAATTCAAATATTTAAATAAATCACAAAATCATAAAAAGTAGGTAGACAAATCTCACAATAATACCAATAGAAAAAGAAAATCACAAAATCTTAAACAATTACAATGATTTTTTTTAAGTAATACAATTTTAAAAAAATAAAATAAAATAAACATTGCAAACAAAAAAGTGAAGATCATGCGTTCTCGGGCATGTCGACACGGCATGTTCAGGACTTCCTCCATGACTTATTCATTGCTCAGAACCTGACATGGGCCATGTAATGCTGGGCAATGACCCATGGGCATAATGCGTGCTTCTATAGGGAGCATAGTCTATTACTTGGCTTCAAACGCACGAAATCCCTTCTATTCAGTAGCAGATCGATCATTGCTACATCATGACAAAACTCAAACGTAAAACACTACATGACAATGTTTATTAAATGAAATAGAGATAAGTGTTTCTGTCCAAATTTTTCGGTGCAAATGTATTACTAGTGAAATGTTCTTGTAAGGTTAAATCCATACAGTACTGTTCTCCAAGGTGTTATAAATTTACAGATTTTCAGAGAATTCCCAAATTGCTAATTATAAACTTTAATTAATTTCATAAATGAATACCAGAATTATCCTCAAATTATATTTCTTTAAAATGATAATAACTACCTGTAGAGTAAAATGATACTTATTAAAAGCAGTTACATACTTTCAAAATCCGTCTATCATTTAGACGGGGAAAACGGATTTTGACGTCAAGGTGCAAATGACGTAGAAGCCCGGTGTCTTATTGAACCAATATGTTCTCCTCCTCTATATGTTAATACAATGTTTAGATACCGGGTTTTGACGTTAGTTGTCCCTCGAACCATTCTTAGGCTTTAGATAATTGACTGGATACACATCTTTGGAATAACGGTTCCTGGACGACAATTCACATAACAATAATTTTATGTTCATCGAGATCTTATACTTTCAATAATAATTAAATACGTAATATTTTTACCATTTACTAACACTCAAAACTTATTTTTGTCGAAATTGTGAGAATACGCTCACATCATCTCAGCTCACCCACCTTACTGGCACTCTTCATGATGATTGATGAACAAGATCTAATTGCTGCTGATGTTACAGGACAGATGCCCAGCCTCCTGAAGACATATTGCCAGAGCTGCACACCCCGCCAGAGAGAGATCATCGTGAAGATCTTCCTGCGCATGCAAGAGGACTACCAGCCTCAGTTGAAAGCTCTGCTGAAGAAGTGGGATCCGAGTGGCCAGCATTACCAGCGCTTCCTGGGATACGTGGCCACAGAGTTCCCCGACCAACTCAAGAACAGGATCAACCGGCAGAACAGACAGTGATTCAGGACACAATCCGGTCGGCGATGGTGCAATGTCAATGTGATGATTGAATAGTCTGACCTTTTCACTTCAGATTTAAAAGTTTGGTCTGTTCTAAATTTAAACATGGTTGCGTAGTCTTATTTTTTCGGGTCAAACACTGATTTATTAATCCCGATGAGATAATAATTAAGAAGTGGATATGTGAAGGAGTAGATCCGGTTTCATATAGTGTTTTCGTCGACATATCATTATTATTTCACCTAATCTAGCAATTAAAATAATAATTATGTATATATTTATTTTTGGAAGTTGATTGGAAGTAATTTCGCAATTTTGAGAGATGTTTACATTTCTTTGACATGAATGAATAAGTTGGTTTGACGTCGTCTTATGGCGTCATTCCCACGTCACAGCATATCCTCTAAGTATAAGTCAAGTGTGAAGTTCACAACAGGTTTATGTCACAATACTCTAGCCTTAACCTTACCTTTGATTGGGTGATTGGTTACTAACATCATACAGGTCTATCACTGCATACGACACTGTATAAACCACACTAAATGTTAGAAATTGTACTTGTATAATTATTAAGAGCATTAAAAGGTGAACCTCTATAACAGGTTAACTCTATACGAAATTGTAAACAGACGTTTTTAATTTTTCAGTAGACTTCATAAAAATTTCACATGTATAAATTAATAATAAGTTAACATGTATACTATAGACGTTATTGAAATATCTGTGCAAGGACTGGAGAATTTTAATTAATTTATAACTGATAAAATAATGAGTGCCTCTCATTATCCCTGATCCAGCTGGAGAAGGATTTGCGATTGCTCCCCCGCACCTATCTTCCCAAAAGAGCTTCCATTCAATAATTTTGTAAACGTATATTTGCATATTATTTGAAACAATCAATTCAGAGCTCCATTTTTTAGATCAATAAGTACCCTTTCACCCCGGCCATAAACCTTCAAATATGCAATATATTTCAAGCTAACGAGCGTCCTGCCAGTCTTTATCAGGCCCACGTAAACTCATGGTCACTCGGGCCCTTCTCGTTCCGTCCCTACTGGATCTCTGTGTCCGTGCTAGAAGTTTCTGCTGGACCTTTTCTACGGTCTAATCTTCTCATATATTCTAAGAATCAACAGATACTTACTTTGTATTCATAAAACGCTGCATAAAGCCACGAGAATGAGCTATAGATATTGACACATGTATAAAATACCTACTCATAACAAGTTGGTTTTGCATGGAACATGATAATACATACGTTTGTGTATCGTCTGAATGATCAATGTGCATAACTATATACTTACTATTCATACGCTTTATTGTATTATTCATTAGTATTATTGTTGTTGTTATTTAATAAAACGCCAAGACAGTAATACATATAATTTCGAAGATTTCCTTCCTGTTCTCCTAAAACCCATTGAATAAACGTAACTTCTGACTTCAGTAGAAAAAGTACAAGGCTTCTTCACGTCACGCTACAGCAACTTTAAGAGCGAGCATGTGTGTGTAAACTTGGTCTATGTTTTTATCTGTCAACAACCAATAAATATAATTGTCGGCATTTAAGAATATCAAGGATGTTATATTGTCTAAGCTAGTCTAAGTCCATCATTACTTTATTAAAACGAGCGATGGTCAGTGATGTACATGCTACATATTTACTCCCCAAGGTCAAACTTATTGTAGGTTTTAATGGAACCTACAATAATTGAGTGTGCCGACGTACCTATTTATTGGAGTCACGTAGTAGTATTTCCATGAAATAGTAATTAAAAATATTAGCAAAATCCTCCCATTGGTTAAAATTTAAAACCACCTATCTTGTGATTTTTTAAATTTCAACTAGAACCGTTTGACCGATCAACTTAAGGTGGCTGCATATCACGTGACTTTTCAACCAAAAAGCTACACTTTTTCATTTGGAAGGGTTCAGTTTAGCAAATACTTCTCACTCATCAGATAAGTAGGACACATCTGTTGGAACTAATCTACGCAGAAAAGAACTGCGAAAATAACTTATTAGATGATTTTACTTCCTTGCACCTAAATATTCTCAAATCAAGACATGAAGTTTAAGGAAATCCTATGAGTTGCCAAGAACAGCAAACTTTAATCTAATAAAAGGGCAGATATGCATCACAAACCTGACACAATTTTGCCAACAAAACATGCGCTCTTTCTTCATCTTTCCAACGAAATGTTGAGATATTAATTATATCCACTATTATGAATGTAATATTTAAAATAACAACACTGGGTTTTGACAGCTTTCAAACGCGTACGGATACACACGATTTTCATTTATTTTATTCTTAAACCACTGCAAAAGTAAATATTATTGACTGAAAATATTGATAAGCTCCAGTATGCAGTGAATTTACTTCATAAATCACCTTGGATTACTCAGCATGAACGATGTAAGGTATGTACTCATAGGTTACTATTTCTTTTGATCGGATGTAGAGAAATAAAGTCACGTGATATGGATTACAACTGATATCTCATATCTACCAAATAAGCCTATTTTTGGCAGAGGTATCAATAATCACTATTTACACGATACTGTGAAATATGAACAACTTCTCGTGTCTAGATTTTGAGTTATTGTAGTTATAAATTCCTATTTTTAACATGTAGTCTTATGGGGGCCATTAAAATCATGACGATTTCCATGCTATTTTAGAGTTTTGAATTTTACTGCGGTTCAACGTGTTTTCAAAAAACTGATTTCTAGATAGATAGTTGGACATTCTATTAGGAAAAAAATTGAAAACAATACCAACGTGTGCTATTTGTTATCAACCAAAAACTAAATGATTTCCCTATACCTCCTGTGTTACAGTTTTGTTCATTCTCGGAAGGCAATAAATTGAAACCTCGCTATACGACAGGGGTTGCAAGTTAAATGACATTTATGATTCATTTATACTTAAATATAGTTGAAATGTAGGAAAACGTTTCCTGAACTTGTAATTTCATTTTTTTTTGTATATGTATATTGAACCCTAAACCTTTGCATGGTCATTGGGACCAACATCTTAGGTATTTGTGCCAATTTTCAGACAATTCTTTCGTTATATTATCTCCAAAGGTTATTTCATTTGTTCTATTCGAGAAAATAAGGAACACGACTGACCTCTGGTGGATTCTTTGGTACTATTGGCTGAAAAAGTAAACTTGTAACTAAATCTAAATTTCATTTGTTTCTCCTTTTTCACTGCCCTATGGAAACACGACCATCAAAATAAAAAAGCGCATCTAAAAAGTTTCCTGCCAGAAGTGGCTCCATCACGTATCGCTTATTGGTTCGATAGTGCCATCGTGATGCTTCAGGTCAAAGGCCTGAGAGCAGAGACTTGCAATTACTTTTCAACGAAGTACACAGAGCGTTTTCCTAGTTTAAATTGCTTTTGGTTATGTTAGGAGTAGGATACATTCCCCAATTAAGATTCTTTTACTACACTTCCGTGGCGCCTTCTATTATCAAAGATGAAATCTTTTTTAAAATGTATGTGCTGCGTATGGAAAGGATGAGCACAGTTCTAAAAACGTTAAACATTATTATTATTATTATCATCTACTGGTCGAGGTTATAAGCACTAATTATTTAATATGTTCTAAAATAAAATCGACTCATGCAAATTAATGTTTTGAAGGACGTAGTATCAAGTGAACGTGATAATACATGGATATGAAAGACGAATAAACTGACACAAACAAAAATGTGTTTCAATCAGTAAAACGATAGAACTCCAAACGTAATTCGTATCTCAGTTTGACTCTTGGGCTTCGGTATGTGTTTTGTTTGTTTGTTTGTTTGTTTGTTTGTTTGTTTGTTTGTTCGCTCGTTTGGTTGTTTGGCTGTTTTTTGTTTGTGTTTTATTTTTAATGGTTTAGTCCGGTTGTTTAGGGTTACTGGAAAAGCCATAAATAATGAACCGTTTGTCCGGCAAAGTTTAAATTTTATAGGTCATCAAGAACAAAATTTAATTGAATTAAAACAAATGTTTAGAGAAGTTGGTCAAGTAAAGAATTTTGTGCTTTATGATTATGACTTATGAGTAAATGAGCACGGACCGTTGCTCGATTTTATAAATGAATTGTCTTATTTCACAGCACGTTATCTAAAGAAGTAAGTCGATTTTACATGATAACGATTACATGATACTTATAAGAAGTATCGCAAAACACTTACATGGCCTATACGTTCATCCATAATATTCTAAAATGAATGTTGTTGAAAGTTTTGTTTTTGGTTGACAATGTATAAGAATACAAGTACAAAACATCACTTGATTTTAAATTTCCGCCGTTCGTAAAGCTATTATGATCTAGATCCACTATGATCTAGATCTACCTCATTTCAAACTGTTTTTATATCGCAATGAAAGTAGTACTATCATCACTACGTACTAACACTTACTTAGCACTATCACTACTACTAACACTTACACAATGTATCAATTTTTATAATTTCACATTCACACATTTGCAAAAATACAGATGAAAACGTCATTCGAAAATACTTTTGACAGAAATGTTTGTTTACATCATGGGCGCCATCTTGCACGGCTACTGAGATCTTTGCTGCTGCACATTCAGTAGAAAATGCAATACAGAAGGCGCTGACAATCGAAACACCCGAGAGTCAATGCACTGATCTGACGATTGGTATACCAGAGAACATCCGTTCGATCTGGCTTTATTGAGAATTTAGCATTGACGATCGGAAATGATGATACTATACTTTCTAAAAACATTCGCTTTCCAGCGCCAATTTTAAAATATGGAACGTTTTTGATTTCGATGTTTTCTCACAACGGTTGTGTCGAAAACAACTAATTAATTCAATGTGTAACGTAGGTACTTTGATAGAAAATCCACAAATTAAAAATTATCGTGTTTTTTTATATCAAGGTATTGTGAGTTAAATAAAAACACCATAAATCACAAATTATCTTTGAATAACAAAACAAAAATCTATAAAATAAAACATTAAAAATATAAATTCCTATGGCATATCATTTTTTTGGCAATTTTTTTAAATGTAGTCATAGTTCTAAATTGATACATTTTACAAACATTTGAGATTCTCCATTATTGATATTCATTAGCATCACAGTGCTAACTGTGTGCTTGGGTGATGATGCGACCGCACTATCACTATTAGATATTTTTATGAATATTGATTGGGTCGTTTTATTTGCGGCAGTTTGTTTTTTGTTGTTTTTCGCTCTTTTGGCGCAAAAGGTCCTACAGATTTGGATGAAATTTTGCATAGTATGTACACTCGGCACAACACAAATTGATAGGTGAACAAATTTGAATGACTGCTGGTATGTTCTATACTAATCAAAGCTTGCTATCTTTGAAATGAAAGACATACCTACTAGAGAGTGAGAGTGAGACAAGGAGATCGCTTGGACCGACTTCTGATGGTGCTATCTAACATTTTTCAGTCAATTAGATTTATTGAATGATCAATTTTAGTTGTGCCTAATGACCACTTGTCGGGGTGGCTGTACCTGTAGTATTTTTAATAAAATATAACTATAATCACATTTTAAATATATTCCGCAAAATTACTCAATTCGAAATTTTAATTTATTCTGAAATAGTTGGTAAAATGTATCAAAAAGAAAATCTACATGATTGGTAAACGTATACGTCACAGAGGAGTTTTGTTTCGATATGTTGCACATACTGGTCCTCGTTTATCAACGCGTCACTCAGAGCGTTTTCATTGTTTAAACAAATTATCAAAAAATTGATGTTACCATAAGTACTATAGAATACATTGAGCTGTTACCCTGGACGAAGAATGTATCCCATATTATCCACATCTGTACCTCAGAAATAAAAGGCCCGAAAAGTAATTATCTCGATATTGAGTTGCACACTTTTGGAATCATGTAATCAAGCTCTATCAATGCAATTGACTGATGACGTGTACAAATAGATTTATATTGTAGTATTCTCTTTCAATTAACGAGTGTGAGCATTACAAAATTATGATTGAACTAAGGAATCTCAAAATTCATTGAAATATTATAATTTATTTATTTGTTAGCACTGAAGCCATTTAAATTAGTACAGATTTTAATAACACATTTTTACTTATAAATTACGAATCCTAATCCATTCCTCACATCTATGATTCAACCTATCTTATCTCCATAGGCAAACTATCATAATATATTTTATATCCTGCAGTATTGAACACAGACTCTTCCTTTTACAAGATCCTCTTGCAGGTATTGTTGCTTGAAGATCACTTGGGTCTTCCATATTTATGATAGCGGATATTATTTCGCCTTTCCGTTGCATTATTTTGTTGATATTTGCTTAGATCTCTCTCTCATAGGATCACTTAATGCAACGTTCTCGAACTGCAGTGTACAGTTTTACACAAGAGAAACGTCTCTCATATTGAATCACATCTTCTAGATGCGTCTAGAGTTATCAGTTGCGCATTGGGTCCTTAGACAGTCTTTATAAACCGCATTCGCATAGACCGCAATAATATTGCATACGACCAAATGCAACAAGGAAGTTTCACTGTTTCATTGTGAAAATTACGTTTCAGAAAAAATATTTTTATGGTGTACCTAAGATATGAGTTGTGCCTGAATTCAGAGATGGCATTGTTTTTGTTGTGTGATGAAAAGTTTTTAGGAAAAATTGACGGAATACTTCCAGATAAAACAGTAAAAACATCATATGACGTCATATTTTTCTCTATTGCCTTGGAAACCGAGTATTGACAATAGCAACATCAATTAGAGTTAGGTAGGTACATAGAAATGACGTAATAATGCTGAAATACGTCACACGCCGTTTTTCCAGCCAAATTGTCCCATGAAATATTTTTTTGGAAATTAAAATTTTAAGTCTTCCTGGTGATTCTGATAACCTGAGGTTGTCACTAATATTTGTACCTACTGAATTTATTACTTCGTATTTTGAATGTTCTGGGAATTTACTTCACAAAACTTTTAGCGATAAAAAATGTCACTGCCCTGGCTTCCAGCTATTCTATTCTGTATACATTATTTGAACACTGCATTTACGCATTGTTTTAATGTTAATGTGGGATGCAGAGTCAACGGATGTCCTGTTTAATATGCAGCTCACAACCCTTCTTTCATTTTCAAGTCCATTGGATTCAGATTCTGAAGACCATAGGCTGATGCCATTTCCTACTATCAGTGTCATTTGCTCGACGGTTGGGAATAACCCCCATAAGATAATAACAGAGAACTTAAATACAAGTAATACCTGGATGTATAAGGACAGCTCTAAATTAAATCGCTGTATATTTGGCAGGGTCAGATTAAAATGAGCAATGGGATTGAATACAAGGATAATTATTGTTTAATAGTTAATACAAAAACTAATTCGTAATGCTAATTCCAAGAAAAGTAACACCTTCGTGACCTCTGCAACAGGGTGCCATTTACCATTAATATTTAATATGACGCCATACGAAGTTCTTGGAATGATCTCGTCGATGACTTCGCCCATGTTGACAATGTGGGTCAGATGAAGACCAATAGAGTCTGGAGGGGGCTCCGCAAGAAGGGAAAGGAGATGACTGCTATGGCAACACACAGTGGTGACAGAGAAAGAGGAAAGAAGAGGGGATTGCCCCGTGTATTACCCATTCAATCCACGAAGAAAGGTGGGCAACTAATGTATATTAGTGGCATCCCTCATCAGCCTGGCAGTGTTCTCACTTCTGCTGTCGACAATGAGGTATCAGGTAGCCGTGTGTCTGTTGGTAGTCGTCGTGGGCGTCGCGACGGCGCAGAGGAGCAAGCAGCCGTACTCCACCAAGTACGACGACGTCGACGTCGACCGTATCATCAACAATGGAAGGATTCTAACGAGTTATATCAAGTGTATGATGGATGAGGGGCCATGCACGCCAGAAGGAAGAGAGCTCAAGAGTAAGTGTTCTGAAGGAATAGTTCATTTCTGCATTATTTAAAAAAGTAAAAGTACAAGATATATTTATTAAGGAAATCAAACTAGGGAAACGCTGGCACTAACACATTGAAGACAACACTCCACAATACAACTGTTGTCGTACATACAGCAATATGTCGTCATGGAGAGTTGGGGAGGGTCAAAGACTTCAAGGATTATGGAAATATTGCATCAACTGATTATTATAATTTTGTTTAAAGCAAATAAAGCTGCGTCTCTTTTATAGACCATTTTGGATCAGGGCATGCTTTTTTCGATGTGGTGCAATACGTTGGCCACACCGTTCGCGGATCGGACTGAAATTTTGCATACAAGCAAACACCACGAGTCCCATTTTTGTACAGTTTTTGTTACTTACCTAGTTGGAAAGTCTATTTGGCCATCAAGATGAAATTTTGCTCATCCAGAAATTTTGCCGACATTTACGGACGATTTCGTTCTGAAATAGTTGTAAAAATGATAAATCAATTAAGTAAATGCTAGATTATTGTACACATATGATTTAAACTTATGTCGTCACAAGTAATTCATTTCTAGAAGTTGTTGCATGCACCGATGCTCGCTTATCAACGCTGTACACGCTAACTCGAAAACTCGAAACAACTGTCGAAGAACCAGATTACCAAATCTTTATTGACCTTACTCCATCTTAGATCACCTTTTTATGAAACGTAATTTAAAACCGGTCATTGGCAAAAACGTAAATGGATATTTAAATTCAAACATCCACAGAAACAAATAAAAAATATTGCTTCAATCAATCATCTCATAACATTAGTGTCGGGGTCTCTCTTCATAATAATAGTATTCTACCTGTTCTTCGTGTTTCTGTCTGATTATGCTTGGTTTCAAATAGGTCCACCAGCCTTCCTCCTCGAAACATCATCTGGACAATGGTCATTCTTGCCCAATGTCCGTTTTTATCTACATTTCCTGTAATATACGTTAAGACCTTCATACCTTTTTGTAATCCATTAGCAATGACCTGAGAATAAATAAGTAACATCCCAACATTTCGGTGAGTGAAGATGGAATCACAAATACCACTTATTAAAAGCTCTGTTTCAATAAGATATTAATCAGTCAACGATATCACAATGCTATTTGAATTTAAAGTTTGCTCGAAAGTCAACAGGCATTATTCAAAACGACGAGTGAAATTTGACTTCGTAAATAATCTTTGGTGTGATAAAGAGTGACGTAATGACACGATCAATAATTGCTCAGCCGCTAGCACCTCCATGGCACATCCTGGAGCAACATTCAGGATTTAGCCTTCGTGTAGAAGATCCTCTGGTTCATGGTCGGACATGAAATTTGATCGCAGGTATTACCATTGAATGTTAGGTTAATGGAACTAGCACTTGAGTTGATGTTATTCTAAATCTAAGTGTGGTCAGAGTATTTCTCAATGGCAGAGGCTATTTGACACTTAGCTTAGGTGCTAAACACATTTTAAAATAATTTATTTGGTTTACATTCCAATACAAAAACAAAGAACTCCATTATTTTTATTTACATCCACTTGAAATCCTTGGTTTAAAATATTTTATACCAAGCATATCTTTTGAATTCAAATAAAACAAACTCAATAACTGGGATTACCGGAGAAAGTGTTTCACTTTCACTGGGAATTAACGTATTAACGACGACCTCCCTTCAACCAACCAAACCGGTCTTTACGACTTGTGAGCCTGAAGAGACAGAAAACATGATCTTATAGTGAGCTTCATTTCATCTTGTCTTACATGGTTCACTTCAGATCTCACCATTCATGTAACATGTCAAAGTGACCTCGATCAGTCGCTTATACACGGGGTTATGTCATACACCTTATTGTCTCATGGCCAATGCGTATTGTTGTCTATGAATATTGATATTGATTGACACATGAGTATGTCCAAGATGTACTGAAGGAGGGACTTTCCCTCTTACTCCCACTTTCTCGAGCAGTACGCGTGTCCGTCAATGACACTTTCGATTCTCTATGTATTGATTGATTATTGGGTCAGGCGGCTGTCAACAGTTCAATTGATTTGTCTTAGCAAAGGCGGAGAAGTTACTATCAATTGTGTCCTTATGTCATCAATTTTCTACAAAATTCAGAACTCTGTACTACGAGCCTTCCTCATTGCTAGCCTTGCATACGTATACATATTACTTTATTGTTTTATCTACCGACGAAAATAATAATTTTTCATGGAAAAAAAATAAATTTTATTTCCGAAGTATCCGTCGGCTCTTGTAAAATCATAAACCGAAATGTTTGATTTTGACATCAAACCTTCAAGACACTTATATTGTATATGAATCAAATAGAAAATGTCGAACAGTTGTATAAATACGAGTTATTTTTAAATCTATTTGCCTCATAAGAGCATTCATAATGATTGTATTAGATTAGAAGGTATTATAGCTTCTTTACCTGAATTGTATTAATTTTAAACGTTTGTGCGAGTTCATCTACCATGACATTGTGATCACATTGTGATCACATTTTGATCATTACATCACTTGCTTTGGATTGTGGGTATCTTAGCAATATGCAGTCTAGGTTAGAAATAATCTACATGTATAGGTAAGGTACGTATATTATTCTCAAAATTCGATATAATCTCCTAATCATTATCTAATGCAGTGGTGAAAAGCGCAAGTGAGAGTTTAGCTCCTCTTATAAAAAATAATAATGCATTAACTTAATTTATAAGTGTCATAATACCAATAAATCTCGCAATAAATATAAAATACCTTCGCTTTGATAAATATTAATTTCGCAAGTTGCTGTTAAACACATTTGGAAAGAGATTACTTTTGGAAGTTTTTTTTTTAGAAATTCGAACCAATATAAATTATTACTAGGAAAACGCTCGGTGTAACGCGTTGATGAGCGAGCACCGACACGCACGACATCGTCAATCAAGCACGATCCATTCAATCAAAGATAACTAACTATACATTATTTATTACCAATTTTCCTTGCAACTTTTCATAAACACTCTGGATCAATTAAATAACAGATTATTGTACTGATATTTTTCCATCAATCTCTTTGGACAGATATTCAAACACTTAAAACAGAAATAAGTCTGTAAATTCACACATTTTGATCACACATTTTGTCTTGACCGATTGGGCTGGAAATGTGTAAAATATTATGCTATCTAGTCAAAACGTTGTTTTCATAACTGTGAAACACAATCCATATCGTAAAATAAATTATTTTAGATAAGGTTTACCTATACCTATGTATATGAAATACCTACATTACATTTTGACTACATTATGTATTGCAAGTTGATTCACTAAGAAAAGAATCTGTCTTACATTGATATTGAGAAAAGCCATCTATAAACTTTGCTTTGCTACATAGAGCAACCCAGAATGCAGTGGAATTTCTGTTTTGAAATGTCATTTCTGACAGTTATTGAAACTGTCAATAAGTGCATCTATGTTCTTGACTGGTAGGGCTGAAAATTCGTAAAATAAGAGACAATGTTGGTCTGAACGACCATGCAAAATATGAGTTTGATTGATCAGATTAATCGAAGACCATTTGATAGGTCAAATGGTGGTGTGGCTATAGGCCGTTTTAAATTAAGTATACAAATGTCAGTAAAATGTCTATTACTCTTGAAGCTCATTACAGATTTGTAAAAAATCACTTATAATGCTGGTAGACATGACCTTGCAAAATTTGGTGATGATCGGTCAAACTATTGCAGTTATATACACAGAGTTTCCTTCATCCCCATTGCCAAGCTAACTATAACTACACATCAAGTTTCCGATGCAACCAATGGAGCGAACTTGCTGAAAATCATTTTGACCATAACGAGAATAGTAATTTAAGTTGTGTGAAAAAATTGGCCTGATCCATTACTTCGTTTGGCAGGAGACGCCAAATGCACAAATACACACAAAAACAGAGATTCGAGCCATAAGTTTCAAGTGGAGACGCTCGCTACGCTCGCTTGATAATACAATCTTTTATTTAGTAATGAGTAACATTACGCATGCTCATTATTCTGCATGGAAATAATTCTTCTGCCACTTAAAACTAACGAACATTGAAGTACAACAAAATCTCAACATTGGAACGAACTATAACGACACTGACTGTAGCGCAATTTTGACATTGAAGTAATTTTCCGCAAATAAATTGTGACTTTGAAACAATTTTCTGTAAATAAATTTTGACATTGAAGCAATTTTCGGCAAATTATTTGATCTATTTTAGCATATTAAGTACTGCGTTGTCCCTGAATCATAAGAAGAGATGTAAAACAAGTTAAGATGTAATAAAGATCAACAATCTTTCGTTAGCTTGTTATCCAATAATGCAAATTTAATGTCATCAATTAATTTTATTTACATTATATTATTTACCACTTTCTGACAAGAATGGCTAATTTGCATTATACAATATGTACACCATGTTGATACGTCTTTGTTCATGTCGAATTGTATTATTATATTCCAGTTTTACTCTATGCAGAATTAAATATGTTAACATGCGTGCCATAAAGATTCTTCATTGCTATGATTCTTATTTCTGTCTTGTTTTGACGTCATTCGTAACCTCTCATCCACCACTAGACAAGGAAAATGCTTGCTCTTGCCCTGTGTATTTCACATAAGGCCGGTCCCCCTGTTCGCCCCCATTCTGGCCTGGCCTTCCCACCAGTGCTGGATTCCCATACCCAATGAATTTCTGCATGATATCCTAGCCCAGAATAACCCCCCTTGGCAACAATCGCTATAAAAACGCAAACATAATTCAAGAAATAATCTTTGCATTAATATCACATTAAGTGAAACATTTTGTGTGTATTGTATGTATTCCATTACTTCCGTGGTGGTAGGTACAGACAGCACTGTATAAAATTAGAACGAAAATGAAAGTCAAAATGATAAAATGATCATTTGACTACGTACTTGTAATTAACAAATCTACCATTTATAGCGTCATATCGATTGACACATAAACTAAAAAATGTTTTTCAAAACCTGATGTTATGGAATAATTTGTGGTGTGTGGCATTCCTGTTTAAGATATGAGTTTGTTTGTCTCAGATTTTATATCATCAGACTATACATAATACTTTTTCCTCCAGCTATATTTAAGGAGGGATCTCCGAATTTCACTTATGTATAGAAATCGTTCAAATTTCGCAAATAAATAGATTTTTATGTTCTGCATCATAATATGGTAAGAAAAAGTGGTCAACGTGAACTAATTTTCGAGATATATCGCTTCAAAGTTACAGTTTCTTTCTCATTTTAACATTGCGACCATACGGAAAAAGTAATGCTGAAATTTTAAAAGCGTATTTGGCTATTTTCCCACCTATAGAAATTTTTGAAAAACTACTATAGCGTGTATCAGATGCAATATTTTGTTATAACATTTATAAATGTATACCTTCGTGGACGTTTTACCGAGCTATGAGGGTTTTACTGCCTTATTTTTACGTTTTTCCATCTGAAAAGTGCAGTTTTACATGTAAAAGTGTGTTGCCATGGTAAAACAGTCTTCTAGAAATTCGAAATTCTTTGCAAATTTGTAGAAATTTCCAGAAGACCGTGATTATATCACTCATCCCTCCTTAAATAGAAAATAATCATTTACCTAATGTCCTGAAATGTAACCTCGTCTTACAATTTTTCAATTATTTGTCATCAGAAAATAAACAAAGCTTTTAACACACGCATGGTGGTAGAATTTATTTTTAGAAAAAGTTCTGACGTCTGTGACATGACCCGACCCGCCTTAACTTCTGTTGTGTTTTCTGCAGAAACACTGCCCGACGCCCTGAAGACTGACTGTGTGGCTTGCAACGAGCAGCAGAAGAAGACGGCCGAGAAGATCATCACACACTTGCGAACAGCCCGCGCCCGTGACTGGGACCGCCTCACCAAGAAGTACGACCCCACCGGCGACGTCAGGCGACGCTATGAGGCACTCGACGCCACTTCAACCACAGCGCCCAAGACCAAGAAGTCATAGTTCAACGTACTCATCTCTTTACCTTTTAGATGCTTTGCACCAAGATAATTTAACTTGTATTTAATTATTTTGTAACGCCGCCGATGATTTACCTTTTAAGTTTTAGGTAGCTGACACTTTAATATTAATAATGAAATAAATTTACGTTAAGCTACAAAACGGTTTACTTGATTTACCTGTATTGTTAAACAATCATAAAATAGCAAATCTGTTATAGTTTGTGTGAGAATAAATTTTATTTAATACAAACAAGAATTTCAGGGTAATTTTGAAGTAGAATTGTGAGAAAACCCGGCACCTCCACCAGACTTTTGGTTAAAAGAGAGCTAAGCTTGAATAGCTATTCATAGACGTGGAATTTAGGAAAGTGGTAATAAGTATAGTCAAAGAAATTAGATGGTTACCTACACTCTATCTCTCTCTACACCATATAAAAACATGTTTATGATATGAGTCAGAGAGAGGCAGAGTATGAACCATCTAATTTCCCTGACTGTACATTGTCTGTTTATTTGATATACAATTTTTAAATAATTGATATTAAATCAACAATTAATTTATACAAATTCCCAAAACCGAATGACTTATTGAAGGCCGGAGTGAATGCAAGCGAGAAAACAGAACATTTGAATAACACTCTCAAATAATAAACACAAAACATCAAAATAAAACTATTATGATAACATTCAAATAAAGAATTTTATTTTAGCGTATTGTATTGCTTGAAGAAGATATATTTGATGCCGTGATTGTTTGTACTAAATTATATAATCCTACATCTGTTTGGTCCATAAGTTAAACACGAGAACGCCGTCATGGTGCTGTGCTACCCTTGTTTGTCGAGAGTAGAACGCCGTCCTAGTTCTACCCCCAGGATGTCTTCGGTGACCGACGTCCTGGTTCCCTGCCGTGGGTAGACCGCCTGGACGACCTCCTGGTTCTACCCCTGCCCTGGGTAGCCCGCCTGGACGACCTCCTGGTTCTACCCCTGCCATGGGTAGCCCGCCTGGACGACCTCCTGGTTCTACCCCTGCCTGTATCTCGCCTGGATCTGCGCCCACGCCTGAGGGTTGCGCTGCTGGATGAAGGAGATGAGGCGACGAGCGTTAGCGGCTTGGGTCGGCGTGCACGACTTACAGTTGCGGTTGATCACTTCCGGGATAGACACTGAAATAGAGCAACACATACGTCATCTTGTTTGTCCTACTCATGATATGAAACATAAGCAACTGCTCGAATCTTCCAGCCCACAAGCTGAAGAAAATATCTACTCTTGGGGGGCAAGACCCCCAAATTTGGCCCCGGCGGGAATTTTCTTTTAAGTAACTATTTTAGAGGTAATTTTAGGCATGTGGGAGCGAGATTTAAATAAATTTTAAAATTGTATAGTGAAACTAAAGTTAGGATACAATTAATATTGCAATTTTAAGGAATAAAATCGTAAATTACGGATGAATTTAATGGATTTTGAAAAAGATGTCAGGTCCGTTTCCCAAAAAGAAGCCAGGGCGCCGCCCTGGCCCGCCCGCGTCTTTCCATACCCTAATCGAGCCCAACTCATTGATTTGAAAATTTGCATTTTACTCGCATTTAACGCCGAATCTATTTGGTATAACCAAACATTCTAACACTCCCATTCATAATGAAGCAGCTAAGTGAGGTGTCTCCGCAATATTGGAGGTTTTACTCACGTAATTGTTGACAGTTTGAAAATAAAGAACATTGTTCGGAAAGTAGATTTAAACACTTTATAAGGAGATAGAAATTTCTGGGTAACAAAATTCGGACACGAGACAAAAATGCATTTGATTATAAGCAAGGCGAAACAAAATGAGCAGAAGAGGTTGGGTTTAATCAATAATTATAATAATCATGAAAATTAAATTATGACCAATGTTTCAGGTCAACCCCATAGCTGCCTACGCAAAAGTACCATCTACTTTTGAACTTCGCATTAATACCAACGAATGTTTTGATCATAATAGATTCTCTAATATTGTCAGCTAGGTTTATTGTAGGTCCAATATACCAATTTAAGATGGTTGCTAATAAGTGTTTTTGTGTTACAAAACAGGTACCAGGTGTTTAGGTGCTTAGGTAACTATACCTAAGGTACTAAGAATTTACAGTTGGAAGTCATTTGAAGGACGACATAACATAATTTGAATTGTTAGAAAATATTTAGTTCAGTTCTTTAGTCTCTAAACAGTTGTATTGAGTTGGGCTCGATTAGGGTATGGAAATACGCGGCCCGCCCGGGCCCCACTGCATACTGCTCTTAGTTCGTTCTCAGGAACAGTTTCATCAACTCACTGATAAAATGATAACTGTATTGTACCAGAGAGAGTAATATCACCAGTTTTATTTATAATCTCGAAGCCGAGCATTTCCGAGGTTCAGGTTCAAACTATACGTAAATTAAAATACTGTCAGGGGCGTATTCGGGGGGGGGGGGGGAGGGGGCACCTTAATCTAAACTGTATTTTAAAATAGTTCATCGAAACTCCATAGTATTCCATGATCATTTAGGGCCAGTTTTTCAATACCTACTCGGTTAAATTTTAAACAGTTGATTATCAATTGTCATGGTAACAACCAATTACATTCAGTTTAAAACTTGACTGATTTGGCAGAGGATTGAAAAACCGGCCCGTGACTTCTAAAAAACTTCTTCTGGATTCCTAAAACTTATGCTAGAAATATAATATTTACTTCAGAATTTACTTGACCTGCCGAAACCAGTGGAAATTATTCGCAATCTTATCCATCTTGATATTTTTAATATTTACCAGCAATGGTACCAACCATCCCACATGTGCCACCAATTGTAAATTTCTTGATACTTACGTGAATACTCGATTGGTATTATCATATTGATTGTAAGAGGGATTTGCGAAATGTCATTATAATAATTTCTGGCATTATTTATAAAAACAATAATTTCATTTGGTATCATTTTAAATACCCTCGAAAACAGTAATACCTTATCGCTGTAAACAATGCTGATAAGAGAAGAGCTAAGATGTGTAAGATGATAAGATCAAAGGTCAAAAGTAGCAGACATATTATTTGAACATGTTTAAAGCAAACCTAGGAACACGCTCTGTGTAACGCGTAGGTAATCGAGCCCTATGCAGCACCTCGAATATTAAACACTCACACCTATTTACTGGACATGCAGAAACCAGAAAACAAGGCTATAAAATGTCAATAGAATGTCAATAAGATTTAAATTTAAAGGGACTAGCTCAGCTCTTCAATAAGTTTGAATTTCGATCAATGCAAAAGTTTAATATTCATGGAAGAATTCTTTAATGTGTACGTAGGTTCGCATAAAATGAAGCAATGTAAAAGTGCAGTGCAATTAGAATGGGACGCTCGCTCCGTACCCTTGGTATTTCCCATCGACACATTTAGACATTACAAGCTGTAAGTAACTCGTTAGTGGAGGAGTTCTTACAGGTGGTAACTTGGAGGGAGGTATTAGCATAGTGATTGGCTTAGTCCACCAAGTTGATTTTACAGAAATATAATTGGAGGACGAACAAGAAAACATTCTCATCACTGTTTGTTTTATTTAATTTATTTGTCCTGCAGATAATTGCCATTGTGGCTTGGCAGGAATTTTCTGATGTATTTTGTGTGAATAAAAGAAATCTAGTGGAGCGGTCGCTCCACGCCAGCCAAGTCGTACGGCGCGCGCACACTCTCATATAAAGGCTGGAGCAAACCCACTTTTACTGTAGGCATCAAAGTGGCATTTTCGGCCTACTGGATCTTAAAATTGGGGAATCTCACATTGTTGGGAAATATCTCAATTTCGAGCAATGGCCCACCCTACAACATATACCAAATTTGGGAACAATAGGTTACGCCCTTTGCGAGCTAGAGGGCCGTGAAAACCGTGTTTTAGGGCGGTTTTCATAATAATAATAATAATAATAATCTCAGTAGTAGTAGTAGTATCCTGGAATTCAAATCCGGTAAACAGGCCACAGCCTAAACGGCTGAACCGATTGATCTCACATTTTTACCACGTGTGCACTTTTGGCGTCTGATTTAACCTTCACCCCATGATTTTTTTGTGCCGCCATTTTTAAACCGGAAGTGACATCATATCTCGACAACGGCTGAGCTGATTGGAACGAAAATAGTGCCAAACGATTCGGACGGTCAACTTTATGGATTATAAATAGCAACAGACTAAAATTTATGTTAACGAAACCGGAAATGACGTCATGAAATTTGAAATACATCGATTGGCATTTCGGCAACAAATTTGATCCGATTATTTTGATACTTATGTAACGTATGTACTTTTGATATCTCATTTGACTTGTTATAAAACCAACCGGAAGCCGCCATTTTGAAACCGGAAGTGACATCATATATCAATAACGGCTAAATAGATTTGAACGAAACCAGCGCTAAACAATTTAGTCGGTCAACTTTATGTATTATCATCAATAATATTTGCAGTTTTCCATACCAAAACTGGAAATGACGTCACACTTTTTAAGATTCTCACAAATTTACATGTTGATGCAATAAATATACTATTTCAGACAGCTTATAATAAAATGTAATCATGTTTAAATTATAATTCAAGGAGTCAGTGATTTCAGCAGCCATTTTGAAACCGGGAGAAACGCCATATCTCGAAAACTGGTTGACAGATCGGTATGAAACTAGCGCGAAACGATTCGGAAGGCCATCTCTATGGAATAGGAACAGTCAAACTAGAATGTTCCTATTTATGAGACCGGAAATGACGTCATTCAAATTTATAAATTATTATAATCCCCTCCTATACAATAAATCCCAGAAAAAACACTCCGTGTAAAAATACCAGCCAAGTCTCTTTAACTATAAAAAAAAATAGAAGAAATCTAAAAATTCAGCACTGAAAAGGAGTGATATCAAAAAAGGAGCCAAGTCAACGAATTTTCCAAATTTTAATCGTACCATTGAAATAAAAATATCAACCCCCGAGAAATACTTAAAAAAAGGACTTGGCGCATCGTTTTTTTAAAGACACTTTTCTATCCTAAAAGTATAGGAAGAACTCTACAAGTATATTTTCCTGAGTATATCACATTCATTATCGACGAATCATACTACGTTTTAATATAACTAGTACTCTTACCTACTGGCAGTTTTGGTATTTTGTCAATATTCAGAGGAAATAAACGGATAAACGAATAACGAATAAACGGAAGCGGCCTAGTCTATTCGTTATTGCCACTATTTCTAGGGTCATATTAATCAATCATACTTCTCAATATCGTGACTGAGGGAAATAGCGAAAGCGCTCATTACAAGAAGGCCGTCAATGAGATTTGTATAAGTGACTAGTGCACTGAGCCATGCTGCTCAAATAATTACTGACTAGATTTTTATCTAAAGTAATACGTTATGTAATTTATGAATTTTTTTGGTATAAAATGTTAATTAATAGCAATTAATTACACGGCGAGAAGGTTCAAAGTATAATGCTGTAGTAGGTATGTTGATGTACCCACAAAACTATAGGTACCTACCAATCACAAACACAACTGTTCTGTATTTATTGCTTGTAAGACAATGCTATGTTTCTTTGCGTACTTATATTTAAATTTAAAATATTTTACAGAATGTTCAATATTTAATTTGAAAGTTTTGTCCCAATTTTTCTAGGCATTTCTGAACTACGTAGTATGTGAGTGGCATAAGCTTAAGAATAGAAAAATGTCTTTAAAAAAACGATGCGCCAAGTCCTTTTTTTAAGTATTTCTCGGGGGTTGATATTTTTATTTCAATGGTACGATTAAAATTTGGAAAATTCGTTGACTTGGCTCCTTTTTTGATATCACTCCTTTTCAGTGCTGAATTTTTAGATTTCTTCTATTTTTTTTTATAGTTAAAGAGACTTGGCTGGTATTATTACACGGAGTGTTTTTTTCTGGGATATCACTTCTTTTGTTAGTTTATTCATACAGCTTGTAGCACATGTCCGAGCAGGGACTAATTTCTTTAAAAAAATACGCCTCAACCGATTTGGTTACTATGAAAAGTTGCGTTTGGTATAAGATGAAAATGATTATCCAAGAAGAATAGCTTAAGTTTCGTTATAATCGATCCAGCCGTTTTCGATACATGACGTCACTTCCGGTTTTGAAATAGCGGCCGAATTCCGGTATAGGTAATAAGAAAACAATCTAGTTTTATCTAGTTGATACCTTCATGAACGACCATCTGAATTCCTAATCCCTATATTTCCGTAAAATCGGTCATGCCGTTTGTAATATATGACGTCACTTCCGGTTTCATTTAGTGGTTCCTGCCGCCATTTCCGGTACCATTAATTTATTTATTCATTTTTCACAATTGATTTTTCAAATAAATAGCAGAATGAATACGCAGGAGCTAGTTCAGTTGCAATCGGTACAGGCGTTTTAGATATATGACGTCACTTCCGGTTTCAGGAATGGCGGCCGAGAACACTGCTACCTTGAATATATAAATTGTATTGTCTATGTTACAATGTAAGTTAATTATGTACGTATTTTAAGTATAATTTGTTGAAATAAGTTAAATATTGCGTATTTATGACGTCACTTCCGGTTTAGAAAATAAGAAAATAATATTTTTTTTATTGATACTTCATATAGATGACCATCTAAATCGAATGGCGCTAATTTCGTTCTAATCGGTCCAGACGTTTTTGAGTTATGACGTCACTTCCGGTTTCAAAGTGGCGGCTTCCAGTTGGTTTTATAAAAAGGCACCTCAGACGCCAAAAGTGCACATGTGGTAAAAATTTCAGGTCGATCGGTTCAGCCGTTTAGGCTGTGGCGGTGATAGCGACGTTTCGTGATATCATCAGAATCATCATCATCTTCAGAATCAGAAAGTGGTGTAATTTCACTGTTTTCTCGGTCCTCTAGCGCGCAAATGGCATAACCTATTGTTCCCAAATTTGGTATATGTAGTGGGGTGGGCCATAGCTCGAAATTAAGATATTTCGCAACAATGTGAGATTTACCAATTTTGAGATCCAGTAGGCCGAAAATGCCATGTTGTTGCTTACAGTAAAAGTGTTTGGTCTGCTCCTCAGTTTATTAGGCATTTACGGTATGTTGAGTGACTGTGAGTGTATAGTACGACTTGGCTGGGTGGAGCGACCGCTCCACTAGATACATATTCAGAAAGCTTAAAATGATACACATCATTTATAGTTATAAATTCTATGTGGCAGTGCAGAAAGTTCAGCAGCCATTTTGACAACGGATATGTTGCCATATCTCGGAACTTGGTTGACCGATTGGAATGAAACCTTTGCTATTCTTCATGAAAATAATTAAATTGTAAAGGGTGATTTTTTTTAAGGATATAGTAATTGTTCATTCGATTGTCACAAGTTGTAAGAATAAACTAAAAAAAGTAGTGATATCCCATTAAAAAACACTTCGTGTAAAAATAACAGCCAAGTCTCTTCAACTAAAAAAAAATATGAAATCTAAAAATTCTGCACTGAAAAGTAGTGATATCAAAAAATTAGCCAAGTCAAAACTTTATTTGAAAATCAAAAAATACTTGGCGCATCGTTTTTTTAGGGCATTATAGGTGTACTATGTATATGGATATTTTATGTATATTTTATAATTGGCCTATACTTCCAAGCTTTTTATATACACGATGCGCCAAGTATTTTTTGATTTTCAAATAAAGTTTTGACTTGGCTCATTTTTTGATATCACTACTTTTCAGTGCAGAATTTTTAGATTTCATATTTTTTTTTAGTTAAAGAGACTTGGCTGTTATTTTTACACGAAGTGTTTTTTAATGGGTTATAACTACTATAAAATAAGTAGTACGAATTAAACAAGCAAGGTAATCTTTCGGGCTAATTTATTTGTTAAGCTTGATTCACAAGGGTCATCAATACTTTGAGGTTTCAAATCATAATTTTTAATTTTAATTTGAATATGTTGTGAGTTGTTTTAGCTGATCTTTATACAAGTTTATTATGTTGACGTAGTAGTTACGTAATTTACGCTTATTTTAATATTATGGCTGGAGCCCTCTGCCTGAAAAAGTGAGAATGAGTATGACAAATAAACAGTGAGAAAATTGTTATTAACCAATAGGAATCCAGCAGACTTCGATTTCGATTCTTTAAGAATTGGCTGATACCCATTTTCTCACTACTTTTTCTCATAAATTTTAGCAGTTATTTCAGGAAAACTAAGGTTATTATCAATTATTGATCAAACTTAACTCATTGTCGTTTAAGAATTTCCACATATTTTGAACCGAATGAAAATTATAACATCCTACATTCCACGCATCTTTCGCTGACCAAGACTAGGTCAACAAAATAACCGTCAGGGAAAACAGAATCAAAGCTTACCTTTTAGTCGATTACCAATCTGATCGCAAGTTCCTTTTCCCAACAGACAATTGATCTGTTTATTGACAACTGCATTGTTCTTCAACAATCGATCAATATTAATCGAATCAGCATCTTGTGGACGTGCCTTAACAAAGACGAACATGCAAGCAATCACCAATACAGCAACACACTTCATCGCGAGATATCTGTTCACGCACTGACCAGTGAATAACTGTCAAGTCACAGAAATATATTATTAGTCTTCCAAGTAATGTCAGTATCAAAACAACCCTAGCCGGACCTTTGCTTTCACTTACAACCTAGACTGTCTCAGACACCAAGCATTTCAGAATTATATAGGAACCTGTTTGAAATATTTGGAGGTGGGAAACTAGCTTTTGGGGGTTGTTTGTTTGATGTTGTGAGAGCGTCATAGATGGGTTTGTTTTCCGAATATTTCAAACTTCTGGGGTTTGCCAGCTGTAATTATTGAGTCATCATTATGCGTGCAATAATTAGGTACTAATGGTATTTTTAGTTCTCTTGATCTAAGTTTGTGTCACGCAAACATATTAGTCACCGAATTACAAAAATAATGATTGAAACACATTAGTTCAAATAATTAAAAAACAATTTTTATTGATTTTGCACAGTTCATTGCAATATAACGATTATGTGTAACATAATCGAGGAACATCTTGTTTAACTTTACAATATACAAAGTGAAAATTTTACATTTTACACAAAAGAATTTTTCGCGTATACATATCTGTAATAATTAAGATACAAGCTGCTCATTCCATCCAGGTCTACATCATCACAATATAAGTAGTAATACAGTGTAGGTATTATTTAGATTCTATCTTTCCACTCATTGCCGATTATACCTACTAGAGTTAGGATATTCATGGAGTATGAAATAGCCAAAACATTCTAATTATAGGACCCAACAATTGTAAGAAAAGAACAAAAAGTAGGTAGGTACTTAAATATATTTTAAAGAATATCCAAAATTATGTTGACCTTATTATGAACTTTTATGAAAAGTGGGGAGTGCTTTTACAGATAATTAAATCGAAATAGGTAACCAAAATATGTTATGAAATGTATATATCGCTATTTAGTTGGTGAACTAACGTTCACTATAAATATAATATCAAAAGAATAGTCACAAAATGTGCTAAAAGAGATAAAAAAACATTAATAGGTAATAATAATTAGCTCAAAAATAATATTCATGGCACCTATTTTGTTCAATTAAGATATCTTGAAATAAAATTTACATAGAGAACGAGATACCTTATTAATTATTTGCAGAGAAAGTATGATACCAAAATGTTAATGCATATCAAATAAGCATTATTACTGATTATTGGATACCAAATAATAAAACCATTTCGACATGACAACAATCTAGTATTTGTGTATAAAAATATTGAACTACAGATCTTTCCTGCGTACATGAGACGAAATTCAACTGAAAATGGGATTGATATAGAGTTTGAGCACACTTGTAGTAACTAATAATAACTCAAATGTAACAGACATCTTCGGAAGCGGAGAATCTCTCCATTACAGATGTTCTAATCTCCAGAAACCCATCTAGGCAACCATACAAAATCTAGAGGTGCAGCAGGAAAGAACAATTCCAATCTTGTTCCAATCTTGTTGTACCTTCCAGGGGAGAATTTAAATGTAAAAGTGAACTGGTTCCAATTTGAATTTTCCCAAATTCTTATTTTTTAGCAATACAGTAGTTTTGATTTTTTTTAAAACAATTTAGTAGGTAGTTCAATCATGGTTCAATGACACTAACGCTGGTGGACTGTATCTTAACTTGCAATACAAACAGGTGACACAAAACGTTTGAATTGAACATCCTTTCCAGTAAAACTTGACCCTTCTTTAATCAATAACTCCTGTTATCACTGGAGTTGGATATACTTCTTTAACCCAATTGTAAGAAATAAGATAATAATATTTTCATATGTCATTAAAGGTAATAAGTTTGGTGCCCAATAAAATGTGAAAAGCCGACTGGAGAGACAAACCATCCATCCGACACCCATTCCGTTCAGTACATAATGCTAAAAAATGTTGTAGGTACTTACGTATTAAAAGTTAAGATTGCCTTTAGTGGTACGTAACAATTGGAAAACAGTTTGAAAGTAAA
Source organism: Leuctra nigra (assembly GCA_934045905.1). NCBI lineage: Eukaryota > Metazoa > Arthropoda > Insecta > Plecoptera > Leuctridae > Leuctra > Leuctra nigra. The sequence continues at coordinate 30,231,951 of OW203762.1, forward strand.
AGGTAAACTCTAGGGCTTACAATGTAGTAGAATCCTAATTTTACATAGAAAAATGCATATAATTAAGATGAAGACAAAGGTGAACGTTGGTGTTCCAGCCACTATCTAACAACGCTTGCGATCTACCTACACAGTCGAGCTGCTAGAATTACTCGACTCCTCTTCTTTCGGTAGAGGCATTTCTTGTAACATTTTCATTAGAGTGTGAAATCTTTCTCGAATCTGTAAATACAAAACCAAACTAGTAAGGAAACCAGATTTAAATATCTAAAGTAGCTTGGGAATATTAGGTAGGCACTGTCTGGCAACAGTAGTAGCCTAGTAGGTATTGGTAATGTAAGTAGGTACCTAGGTACTACTAGTTGACGGTAGCTCAACAATATGTCTGTTGAACGAGGTCATTAGTGAATAAACAGTAAGGTGAACTAATTTGCATCCAAATAGTTAAGATAGTTTAAAGACTGTAAACAGTAAACAGACCCATTTTAAACTGACTCGTCATTGTACAAAGTAAATACATGCTGACAAAGCAGGTACCTACCCTACTATGGTTACAATAATGTTGGATCATTGTTACTGGTTTCTGTTCAGATTTGTAAACGATTAGTCGATGACAAGAGTCCGTACAATCTACAGGTACTATGCTTGAAATTGGCCATCATATAGAGCTAATTCAAGGTCATACCGCAAAATGCTTGTAGGTAGTAGTCTATTTCAAGCATAGATTGGACCGACTTTAATAATCACAAAATAACAATGTTTTGTTTATCGAAGCATTGAAGCATGGATTAAATTCAAAGATCAAAGCATTTCATTATTCTACCTACACTAGGGCAGTGGTACTCAACCTTTTTGACTTGCGGGCCATTAATACGAATTTGCTTTTGTTGGCGGGCCGCATTTAAAAAAAAAGTACAATAATGCTCACGTGATTAGGACGGTTCATATCAGGCGCGTAGGAACTACTTTTATCTTGGTGGGAGGGGGGGGGGGGGGGAGGGGGGGGGGGGGGCTAAAAAACTAGCCCCGCAGGGCGTGTTTTTTAGAAATGTAACAATTTCAAAGTGATTCTGGGTCTCTAAAATGCACGAACTGAAGCAAACTACCCTCCAATTGTTGCCCCGCAGGGCGATTTTTTAGAATTTAAGCAATTTAAATGATTCTGGGACGCTATACTTAATTTTGTACCTACTTAATTTTGGAGAATGGGGGCCAGTATGCTTGGGTGGGGGGGGGGGGGGGGGGATTATCTCCCCATTACCCCCCCCCCCCCCTCTTTCCTACGCGCCTGGTTCATTCAGGTCTTTTGTTTATTAGGAAACGAATCGAACAATGTTTCACACGCCAAAGCAATACCTACACTCTTTTACAATTTTCGGAATTGGTAAATGGCTTCATTTTCATTGCAACAAGCATGAAGTTACATTTAAGAATCTTTCGTCACATTTTCAGCCTGATGCGTGGATCCTAACGACCACTCTCAAAATTTGTCTCAAATTAACCGAGAAATTATTAAATATTTTAATATAATTTTCACAGTGTGAGTGTACCTCCACACTTTGTGAAGAAGTACCACTGTCTCCTCTAAGAAGTAGGTATTTGAAATATCAACTGGGGGGCCACAAAAATTTGTCTCCCGGGCTGCAGGTTGAGTACCACTGATCTAGGGTTTCCATATATTTGAATTCCTTACAAAACACATAATGCATGGATTAGTGATAATTTTAGGAAGAGGAGACGCCAGGCGTTGCCAGCTGTTTCCAGGTGTCTTGCGGGCTGCGGCCCTAGATTTGGTGGGAACCCCCACCCCCTGACCCATTGTGATGGATGGAACCAGTGGATGGATTATTATTTATTATTATTTTAAAACTAATTACTAGGTAGTAGGTAAGGTAAGTAATTTGTCCTCACCTCCTCAAGAGATCTTTGTGGAAGCCCTCGAATGTTTTGAAAGGTTTTGTCGACACTGTATCCTCGCTGCACCTCCAGGAGAATGACCTTGTCCTCATCTTTGGTCCAGGGTGGCCTTGCTCTCTTTGTTTTACTGGATAATGATCCCAGATCTTCCTTCGTTCCATCAGCGTCACCTTGACTCGACGTTTCTGTGAGGCGGTCTAGTAGAGTTGTCGATACACCGCCTCCAACTGGCTCTGGTTCGGTGAAGTGATCGACCAACGCTGCAGATGGCACCTCGAATGTGTTTGAAGGAGATACAGAACGTGAAGGTTCTTCAATTAAAGGAGGTTCAGTTTTCTCTATTGTGGTTTCACACTCTCCTTTAACCTCCAAGACCAATGTGCAATCTTGACTCAAACAATCTTCTTTCACACTCACTGGCCATTCCAGATTAGTGCTATCCAAACAAACTGCCGACTTTCCTTCACTACAGTTTATAGAAATATCACTGCAACTGGTTAAAACATTAACACAGTCGTGACTCTCAATAGGTGTTTCATCTATAAACACCTCCAAATTAGAGATGTCTTCATAATTAATCTTTGGAGTACAGTGGGGAGCATTGTTATCAGTCTCTGCTAAGTGTATGAGTGTGATATTTGAATCCAGGGAAAGAAGTGTTGTGCTGGTGTTATGTTGTGGGGAAATGAAAGGAAACAAGCTGGCTAACTCGAGAGTGTCCTCATCTAGCGAGAGATCCGATAGCAGTAATGACTGCTCTGATGAAGTGCTAGGTGCAGTCTTGAAAACTTCAGGTTCTGAACTTGCATTGTCAGGAGCACATTTCATGATGGAAGCACGCACTTTGGAAGCTGAATTTGTTATCTTAGTTTTGGTTCTTGAAGATTTAGGTGATAGGAATTTTGGATCTTCTTCAATTTCTGAGATACTGTCATCGCAATTAGGAGATGTTTGGGCACCTTTGACAGGAGAGTTTGTGTTGCGACGACGACGCTCCTTTTGATCGATTTCGACATAAATTCTGTGATCTTGATTAGGTAAACCTGGAAATGCAATCTTTGCCGGTCGTAGAGACCGTCCAGTTTGAAGATAGACCTTGCCGTGAATGAACTTGGTACCACACGACACACAGTGCTGGTGTCGGCCGGTATACTTCTCGTCATTCGAATTATGGCAATGGCACAAGCAGTGGTCCGTGCCATAAGGATCCATTTCTTCTGGGATGTCCACAACCTCTTCTTCGTTGCCCGAATGATCGCTGTCAACCTCCATGTCTTCGAACTCATCCATCCAGCTGTCCGGAGGCCTCTCATCTGGAAGAAGGCTTAAAAAGCTGTCAATTAAAAATGTGTTTCCCTTCAGGAGCGGAACCACCAGTGATTTGACAGTAGATGTTGTTACATTCTCATTACGACTCAGGGCCTCCAGCATGGAGAAAACAATACGGAGTTGTTGTGGCTGCTTTGCAAAGAAGATCTTCAGTTTCTTCACAAATGTATGCATGTTTGTTAATCTGAGGTGTTCAATAAACTTTCCACACTCCAAAGCCTGCTCAGGAAGTAGAAGTATTAAAAATTGTTCGGCAAGAATAGGATAATTTGCTAATAATGAAATTACTCGATTATAGAACTCTGCAACAGGCATTGTGTGGACATTAAACTCTGCCAATACTTTTAAGATCTCATCTAAAAGATAACCATTATCATCAGTTTCAAGGCAGTCTTTCATGAAAAAGTAAAAAGCTTGTGCATATTTAAGAGAATCTTCTTCTTTTGATGCTTCAGTGTCAGGATCCAAAAGACTCAACATAGTTTGAACTTCTTTTAATTCTTGCTTCTTTTTTTTCTTGTTGACGGCAGGAGCTTGTTTTCTTTTTGGGCAGCGGGGCGAGGCGGTTGATTTTGCTGGTAACTCTTCATTTTCCAAGATGTGATTTTCGACAAAAGCAAAATCTGGGCTTTTGGAACAGCCAGGTGTTGGAGAATTAATTAGAGGGGCAGAGCCATCTAACACTGTAGTAGGTTTTGGAGACACTGATTTCTTGTTGTTTTTCCCAGTTCGATGAGAGTTGTATTTTTTCAAAATAGGGGACACAATTTTCATAGGAGACGCTTTCTTTGAAGAGATAGTAACAAATGAATTGTTTTCAAATAATAATCGTGGAGGAGGAGATGAAACTTCTCTGTGAAGATGAATATTGCTGGTGGACTCAATGTCAAAGTCATCGGAACTCCTGGCGATTTCATAATTGCTTGATTTACAAAAACTAATATTGTGTGCTACATTAGAAGAAGCAGCAGTAGAAACATCTGGCAAGTCTGTAACTATCGACTGCACATTAAACCCCGACGAGCTGCAGAGCGGTAGGGGTGACAGTCTACCCAATGCTAACATACTACTCTCAGATAAATCAGGTTTGAATGGTGTTGTGATTAATGGCATGCTCGGAAGCATGTTGCGATTAACAGGGTCCATGGTTGGTAAATATGCTACATACGAATGTTGAAAACCTTGTTCCCATTTAGCCCCAAAATTCATTAGCATGTTGATTCATCATTTCGATTAGGTAGGTCTACTAAACAATTTCCTGCTGTTCTCAGAACCAGCCTCCATAAGCATCCACTCTTACAAGTCGCAATTCACACACTTCCTTCACAATTGCATTGTTCATGAAGCTACCGTCAAATCAATAAAAGTACATTTTCTACAAGTTCTTGAATCGTAGGATACATCTTCAATTCTTCAGTGCATTATCACAAATGGAATAGGTAGATGGGCCATGGCTGAGCTGGAAGCCTGCCCACCCAGTTGAGGTGGAATACCTTACAATTCCTTGACAGTAGTTCAATGGTCTTAAATGAATGTATAAATAGGATGTGTTAATGCAATCCCATGTTTTATATATAAAATTACTCTTATATCTTACCAACCAGTAATATGTATGAAGATAAAACCATCCAACACAAATGTACGAAAATAATTATTGTGACAGTTCTCCTCACTGCCTTCCATTTTTTAGTTTGGAACTCGATGAAACGCCGCCATTTAGGAAGTGTGAGAAGGCAGTGACTTTACAAATTAGCGGGAATGACGATAAATATTCAAATAATTTAAATTCGTTTCCGTCATAAATCGTACACAAATTTGTTTTAATTTACATTAATTGGATAGTTAGAATAGAGAACAATGTATATTCCATAATACGACCGAAATATAATAGAATATACATAAAAAGGCTCAATTTCTTAGAAACAGCTCCTCTTCCTCCCCACTTATCCAGGGGGTTATTCTATATTCCCTTGTCGTCTCGTTTCACGTGATACGGGCTCACTGCACACTGGAGTGCTATCTATTTAACACGGTAGTGACAGACAAGAAAATTAAGAATAACCCTCCTGTGATGCCGGACATCACAAGGCTGAACCCGGCAGGGGGGGGCGCAAATGCAGACTTGAGGGCGCCGTGCGTGGTAGCAGCAGGGGGGGCGCACAGCGCTGCACGAAGCGCAGCAGGTAGTGCATAAAGCTATTTCTAACAAATGGAGCCTTTTCGTGTTACAAAAGCTAACAAAGCTAAGTTTAAAGGAAAAAGAATTTTATCCCGCTCAGGTTTGTTACCAGATAGGTACCTAAATAGTTCAATAATTGAAACCCCCTTTACTTTTGACAATTATAAATTTGGTATTACTATCTCCTGGTATTATACATATTATTAGAGCAAATAAGAGAAACAGCAAAAGAGTGATCATTCTTCTTCTATCTAAATTTTTGTTTGCATTTCTTTATCAAATACCTATGTAATTTTGAAGTAAGAACTACTTGCCAGGAATTTGTTTGTTAGATTTCGAACGATTGGTTCAGTGAAAGTGGAAATAATGGATAAGAAATTACAAAACAAATTTGATTGGAATAAAATAAACAAGTAGGTAGGTACACTCAAACAAATAATAAACGGTTCCTCGAAAGAAAAGGATTGTCTGATAAAGTTTTGATCAGGGTGCGAATTGTTCAATTTTCAGAGGGGGGGATAGGAAATATAAACATTCCGAGACTGTTGGTAAATATAGCAAAGGCGAAAAATACGATTGTCCACGAATACAATGGGGGGTCTGGGGGGAGGGCCCCCCAGCACCATGCGGGTCCGGGGCGCATAGCCCCGGGAAATTTTGAATTTCCAGATTGGATTTGGTGCATTTCTAAGCAACTGTTTAGACACTGTTTGAAGCCCTTTTTCATCACGACAAATGGCATTATAAAAGACAGTGGCGGCTATTACAGTGTGCAAGGTGTGACAATTGCACACCTGATCATCCAAGAAAATTATTTAAAAGTGCTCCCTAATCCAGGAAGTAGGAAGTTAAATATTTTGTCTAATCAATTTCAAACTAAAGATACAAAAAATCCGGGGTTATGCGCCCGGGCCCGCATCTGCTGGGGGCTCTCCTCTTGGAGTACTTTCTTCTACGTCCTTCTATGTAATTGAACACCTGTTGTAAAGCCAAATAGCCGCCACTGATAAAAGAGGAATTGCTTTTAATTTAAAGTGAAATCAGAAGTGGTGGTCAAGTAAAATAAATCTTATCAAATACAGCTGATTTGCTAATAAATGCAATTTGACAGGTTGTTTTGTGGGACAATTAATTTTTATAATTTTAGATTTATTTCAGAAAAAAGTAGGTATCTGTAGTTTCGTAGATTTAAAGTCATCATTTTACAGAGGGGGGGAAAATCTATCCCCCCCTGGGATGCTTTATTGGGAAACAGAGCCGGGGATGAGAAAACCAGAGGGGGGGAAATCCCCCCCATCCCCCCATCAATTTGCACCCTGGTTTTGATAGCATCATCCCATGAAGGCTGTGCTAATGCATTATCTAACTCTAGTAGGTAGGTGAGCACTGATATCATTGATAATAACAAGGATTTATTGTCACGGAAGGAACCTGACCACCATGCCAATCCGTTTTGTGCAAAGAACCGTTTTTAATTGGTTTGAGTGTACTACCCATTATAAAAAGTTAGTCATAAAAAACGTATATTCATTGAAACACAAACAATGGTAGGTACACATGTACTAATACTATCCATAGAATGAAAGAAAGAGAATAGAATCTACATAAAAAATATTCCAAATATTGGGGAATTTCCAGTTTTTAATCATTTTAAAATGTCAAAAGTTTGGAGACAAACAAAACCTACTAGTTTGATGTATGGTAAACATGAGTGTTTTAGGCTCTAATTGAACATTTGTCAAATTAAAAGCTGCTAAAGAGACATGGTCACAAGTATGAACCTGGTGTCAAAAGTGAAAATTAGAAGAATTCAAAAGAAATGAGTGCCCATTTACTATTTAGGTAGGTAATAAATTCTATTCCCATTCTCTCAAGGTACAAAAAAAGTATAACCACATGATATAGGTACACACATAGAAAATTACACTGGAACCGAGCACATGATGTATAACTGTATAATATATCCATTATTTATAAAAAGTGAAAACAATATTCTCGGTACAAGTGATTCAACTGTTGCAGGCAAGGGAAATTTTATGAATGTCTTATTGAAACGTCATTCAATTTCCAATGCATGTGTAAAGAGATAGGCTCGAGAGTAAAAAGATCGATAACGTAGTACAGTGCCTGTGAGCGACTTTCATTGGACACATTTTCCTTTTACACATTAACAACATGAAAAGCTTGCCTGATTGGTCTATACTGAGTAACCGGCATGGAAACTGCCGACAACTCAATGTTTGGGAAGACATATTTGCGCCATACATCAGGCAGAACCTCCGGTGGTTGTTGGACTAGTGTCTTCAGATCTGTCTTCGCATTGAAAGGGAACACGACGTGGTCCGTGCCTGGAGCTCTCCCATTATCGAAGAAGTACTGTGGAATTTAAATAATGTTTAGCTGATTATTGAACACTTGCTGACCACACAAGTAGTTTACAGCTCGATGTTGAAGCTCTGACGCTCGACTCTGAATAACATTGAACGCTCGGCATTGAGCCACCTCATTAGCAGAGTTAACGCGCTTAACATCTGTCGGGTCTGTAAACGTAGCTTTATGTGGATATGGGATACGCAATGTTCCGAGACAGGATAAGATTTCAAATTAGTTACAAAAATTCGGGGATTCAGTTTTCTCTCTACCTATTTATTGTATAAATATCAATTTACATGTTACAAGGACAAGACAACTAATATGTATAACCTTGTTTATTTAAAAGAAAATTAATTTTCAAAAAAAAAAAATCTCAATCAGATTATGAAGGTATAAACAAATCTTGTATTGCACATCCGTAGTTGTGATATGTTGTGCGTAGTTATAATAACTGTGTAGTACGAAGTTGTAAGTAAGCTAGAGGTAGGAAGGTACTTACTCTCGTAGGTGTGTCACTAGCAATACTCGATCCCCGTTCTCTTTTCACCATTGCTAATAGATACTTTACATCGTGGCCAGGCACTAAATATTTGTGAATTAATTCAACGGCATCATTGAGTTCGTACTTCTTTTTAAACAGTGACTTCCTCTTCCGCACGAATGGGATGAATTGCTCAAGACCAATGGCCATTAAACTAAAAAATACACACAACACAATTTAGGTAGACAAAAACACTATACAACTTACCTATAAGGAGGAAATGTATCGAATTAGGTAGGATTAATGATTAATTAATTAAATAGGTAACTTACTGGTGCTCCGATAGTAGTGTGTCCATTCTTCGAAAGCCATCACAGCGGAATGGAATTAATGGCAATAGTAATGGATACACAATAGCTTTGGTCTCACATAATATTTCCATCATTTGTTCAGGAAACTCGAAAGGGTACTTTCGTTTCCCTTTCAGATAAAATGTTGATTTATTTATCTGTTTTATCATAAATCTACAAATAAATGAGTGCACAAATTAATGCCTGAGCTGTAGGTATATAGTAAATTATAATATCAATAAAATATCAGGTAATAAGATAATATACGAACCGTTTGATTTCTTTACCAGTTTCTGATGACATGACTTCTTCCCAGTCTTCCACGAGCTGCAATGATGCATCCAGATTTGCAACATTAAACATAGAGTTTTCTTTGGATATGCTTTGCTTTTGCAGAAATTGCTACAATTAAAAAAACAAAAAGTGTAAATTACCTGTTGATTAGACAAACATACAAAAAAGGTTGAGTAGGTACGAAAGTTCCTACCAGTTTGGCCTTGCACCAGATTGCTGTATTTTCCAGCACCGGATGATTGCAAGTCTGAACGAAATTCTGCCCCAACAGCTGAACATGTTTCCTCATTTGTTGAGCGAGCAGCAATCTTTGAACCTCCGAGAAGAGGACATTTGGATTGGCTTCAACTTGGTCAGTCTCTATATCCGGTAGGATGTACTCTTGAAGTGTGCTTGGAGGTGCTGCAGCTGCCACCGGTGTCACATCATACCATATCTGAGCCGGGATTGGCTGGGGGGCAGAGTTGACATCGGCTTCCACTGGATCTTAGAACAAAACAATATTTTATCAGATAAAATAAATATTGCAGAAATATTATGCTGAACACTTGTGTGTGCAGGGTAAAAAGGCAGTTGCTGCACAAAACCTCGTTCTACAACTTGACGCAATAAGCACTACCATTTACCATCCATCAAATTTCATGGATACGAAAAAATAAAATTGAAGTTAGTTGTAGTATTGCAATATGAAATTGTTTCGTATTTGTAAAGATAAAAAATTTACCTTGGAGATTCACTTCCGAAACAAATGTTTCCGTTGTCTCGACAACCGCCTCCTGTTCTTGTAATTGTGCCTCATGGGAAGTTGTTGGTTCCACTTCTTCTACTTCGTTGTCCCCATCGTACATGTCGAATAATTCAGCTACCAGCAGATTGAGTTCCTTCCTCGACACCTTGACACCTCGATCCATTCGCAGTTCTTCCTTATCCACTGCTAGAAAAGAATGTAAGGTAAAGAGCAACAGTGTCAAACGCAAGTAACAACCAACTGTAATATGTCAAATGTAAGGAATATTTCATCAGACTTTGCATTATTATTTAGTATTTTCAGTTTTCACTAGAATCATTTTCAGAAGTAAACGTGTCTAATAGATGTTAATTGCAAATCGAACTTACGTGCTTCAGTTGCTTCGTCTGCTAGAAGATTATACTCGGGATCGGCTTCATCATCATCGTCCAAAGTGTCGTTTGCATTTGTTTCTGAAATCAGAAACAGAATCAGAATTTTTCTTGATGTTTTTGGGCATTGGAAGTTGTTAATCCTTATTAATAAGAGTTCCTATAAGCAATTAAATACAACTTTCATCATACAAAAGAGTTTAATTTTATTATGGAGATGTAACCCTTACATATCTATTGACTTGCTTTGTACACTCGACAATTTATAAAACGGTATTTGAACGAAACAGATTGGCTGCTGGTCAGGTTCATCGACAATCAATCCTTGTTATTATCAATGAAATCAGAGCTCACCTACTAGAGGTAGATGACGAGTAAGCATAGACTTCATCAGATGATGCCATCACATTTTTTTCAGACAATCCATTTCTTTCAAAAACCGTTTTATGAATTGTCGAGTGTACTTATTTTAAAATATTACACAATTGGTCAGAATTCAACAATTGAGTTCCCCCTCAAACTCGCAAGTTATTTCAGGACGAATTAGGTAGTACAAAGTTAGTAAAAATGTTACTAATGTACAATGTACAAATGTTAGTAGGTAGAACAATATTTTCACATAGGTACAAATTATCAGTGCCATTATAGTGTCTACTTACTAAGTGGTTCAGTGAATTCTTTTAAAAAGCCACTCCATTCCTCGTCATCGCACTCAACTTCATACATGTCTGTGGTAATATCTGGTGGAACAAACGCCTGCTCGATCGTCTCTAGCGGAGTGTCACTCAGCGAATACTTGGATCGCGTCCTCTGGCCTATGTTCTCTGCAGGAATTCTGAATGCACCGTCTTCTGTCCACGATGTTTGCGTGGAGCAGTCATTGTTGGATGGCGGGCGAGGTGTCGTTGCCGAGCCGGGTGTCGAGGGCTCAGAGCTCATATCCCAATCACTGACATGGATTAATTCCTCTTCATTCGGTTGATACTCTTCATCACTTGAATCTTCCGGCAAGTCCTGCTCGATCAGAGCCTGACATTCGGATGGAATGACTTGTCTCTTTACAGGTGTCATCGGCCACGCCATTTCAGGTTGAGTTGCAAGGAGCTCTCTGAAAGAAGCAATGTACCAATCAAATGTTGATGCTTATAAAAACAGACTATAGATAACTACGTAGGTAACAAACTAAGATCTTTAAAGAGTAAGCATAATCACGAAAAAATATTATATCATAACGCGCGGGGTTCGAAAATAAACATACCCACTAAATTAGTTAACTATCATCTAGAGATCAGTTAGGGTACCTGGGTACGCCATTACCCGAGTACAATAACGGATACTCGGGTATCAAAAAAAAAAAGTTAGTCTTAGTTTTTTTGCATTTTTTGCATCAGTTGCCACTTAATCACCAGCTGCATTGTTTATAGTTATGTAAACTGAATGTAATATTTATTCATATTTCCCAAACAAATTTCAAAAATCCCAACCAATTTCATTGTAAGTAATTTTATTAGAATGCTGGTGAGTTGAGGATGGATTATTGATGGGGAGGGGGTGGAGGATTGATGGAGGGGATGCAGGCAAGATATACCCTGTGTTCAACCTTCCATTGTATGGACGTTGTGTATCTCACCCCAATGACACGGATAGGGCGGCAGGCTCAGTGCAAAAAGATCCAAAGCATTTAAAAAATAATAATTTATTTATTTATTAAGTACCCAGGTAATGGGGTTGTTCACGCAAAACTATTGTAGATAGCGTTGCTGTCCTAACCGGAATAAGAACCAATCAAAATGCCGATAGAGGGCCAATCAAAATGCATCTAGCAGAATGGAAGGTTTTTAATCCTTGGCGGGAGTGATTCATAGATCTTGGATTCAGAGACCAACCAATCAGAGAGAGACACCTCCATTGCCGCTAGCGCTGCGAGTCAGAGCAAGTGGCAGTGAACAACCTTATTAAAGCGGGTACCCGGGTACAAATCATTACCCGAATCAGACCTCTAATCATCATACATACTTTGTTTTTGACCGCGTAAGCTTTGGTACGTAGACATCGCATGAATCATCTTCAACCATTCCATTCTCCTTGTCATTCACTGTACGACGGACCATTGAAAGAACCTGCTTATTTGTAAAAACTTGCTGCAAACAGAACAATATTGAGTGTTTATTACCATTTTGGGTGCGAGTATGCACTGTGTACTTCTACCAGGGTTTATAAGAGTAGGTAGTAAGCAAGTAAAATTTACTATTTAGGATTTAGAGTACTTGGTGTGTTTTTTTCTAATGAGGAGCCAAGACCACCAGTACACACCACCAGTAAGGCAAAGTTGAGATGATGAATAGGTATGTAGTCAAGAAGACATAACACTGATAAATTAACTGCATCTAGGTACTGCTTACCATGTATGTACTGCTTACCATGTACTGCTTACCTAGGTAGTAGGTAGGAGAGCATGGGGCACAGTGGGCCGATTTTTACAGATTATTTTATTGTGATTAGAATAATGAAGGGAAAATGTTTTAAAAAATATGTACCTATCCACAATCTTTCCGTATCACAAATTAATTTTTACTGTGTTGAAAAGTTTGAGGAACACATTGAAAAAAATGGGGCAAAAAAAACTAGTAGGTATGTGCTCATATCTTTTTAAAACCGCAGTTAGTTTTTTGCTATACTAGCAACTTATGAAAAACTTCACGAAATTTTAAACCGTAACGTATATGAGAAAAGTAATAAAGTAAAATAATGAAGTTGGCCCACTGTGCCCCATGCTCCCCTACTTGTTTTGTACTAAACATCTTAAACCCATCTTGAAATTGAGTATAAAACTACCCCCTTTACCCAATAAAAGTGCGACTCGTAATATTCAAGAGGTAATTTAAAAAACAAATCAAGTTTGCCTACAATTGTGATCTACCTATCAAAATTTCAAAACACAGAACAGTTCTATTCTAAATTTAAGAGGGACCTGCGAAATAAAAACGTACACCCCAACTGGGATTTGAAACCAGATCCGTCGGGTTTCGTTTTTTTGGGGTGTTATGCTTTAACATCTGGGCTCGATTCCTAGTCGGGGTGGGCGATTTTATTTCGCAGATTCCGTCTTAAAACACTATCGTAAGTGAGAAATTCAATAAATTTCCATCACTATCAACCACTGGCGGTTCGTGACTTAAATTATTTGTGGGGCCCCAACAAGAATGACTTGTAGTCTCGTATATATAGACACATATATAGACTGTTACACTGCATGCACAGTTCAAAGCAACACAGAGAATACATTTACTAGTGTAATAAGTTCTAACGTCTAAATCTCCGGAGTCCTTGGGAAGAAATTGGCGGAGCCGAATGTCAACAAGCAGAATCGGTATCTTGGTGGAGAACAACTACCGCGATTATTTGAACACATTCAGCGTCCGCCTGATGTAAATAAATACACTAGGTAAACTGCTATTCAATACGTTGAATAATGATGATGAAATAATTTTGGTAGGTACTTTGGATCATATAAAAAAAAAAAAAAAAATCTTTAAAATTCTTGGTGGTGCAATAGAAAAGCTGCCACTGACAGTAGCAGAGTACCTTTCTACTGTTAGTCAAAAATGCAAGGTGTAAACCTATTACAAAAACTATTAGCTTCATGAAAGAATCAATGGAACAGGTTGGGTGAGTGGTTAACGCTCTGAACTTGTATTCCAGGCCTGGGTTCGATTCCCGCGGCCGTCCTTCCTGACTGGGGTTTTTTCATGGTTTTCCCTCAGTCGACAGGCAAATGCTGGAAAGGTACCCTACTAATAGGCCACGACCGCCTCCTTCCCACCTTCCATCCTTACCTACTCTTCACCATCATCTCCCAATCATCCTCATAATCATTCATCCATCGCAAGTGATGTAATATTCCCGGGAATTTATTTTTTCGGGAATATTCCCCAAACCGGGAATTTATTGGGAATTTACTACAGGGATGAGTAAACATTAAGAGAAAACATTATTAAAGCATGTTTATGTTTTGAGATGTCATAAGACAGGGGTTGGCAACCTGCGGCTACTTGGTGGGTTTTGAATGGCTCTTTATAATTTAAATAAAGATCCGGAATCGAAACATTTGAAAATTCGAATAAACGCCCTGCGGGGCAACATCAAGAGGGAGGGGGGGAGGGGGGTGCTTCGTCAAAATAGCAGAAAAAACTAGTAATTCAATTGATTATTTTTGGTGTATTATTCGACACTAAAAGTTGCAAAACGCCACCTAGCGGAAAAAGTTAACATCTATACCTCGAGTACTTGTGCACATGCGCACAGGGCGCGTTCAGGCAAGTCACTTAGATGTCAATCGTAACGAGTTCAGTAAAAAGTTATAAATACATCGCGAAATAACAGAAATTGATGCTTACCTCAGTGTTAACAATCAAATACAATCGACATGTCATTACAGCACACATTCATTCAAATTCTTGTGAAAACGAGTTGTCCATTCACCAAAAATCACCATTTGACAGATGCAAATTGTTTTTCTCAAGGCCTTCTGAACACACATTTTTCTTGACGCATCGTTCAAACAATTGCATTCTGTCAAATGCTGCTTTTGGTGAATAGACAACTCGTTTTCACAAGAATTTGAATGAATGTGTGCTGTAATGAAATATGCCAATTGTCTTTGATTGTTGACACTGAGGTAAGCATCAATTTCTGTTATTTCGCGATGTATTTATAACTTTTTACTGAACTCGTTACGATTGACATCTAAGTGACTTGCATGTAAGACTACGCACGCGCTGGGATTGTACTCGCGGGTGCGTCCATCTTATATTTACTAGCGCACTCTCTAGGTACTTTTAGTGTCGAATATTTGATTGCCTGCTGCGGCTCGCATTATTATCTAATTTATACATTTTTCGGAAATTGGCTCCGTCACCAAAAAAGGTTACCGACCCCTGTCATAAGATAACAAGAAAATTAATGACAAAATAGAGAATACTAAGAGGTAATGACATACCACAAAATAAGTACATTATACATTTTAATTTTAATATTTGAAAAAGTAAATTCCCGATTTGGGGAATATTCCCCAAATTCCCGGGAATATTCCCGCTGGGCATCACTATCCGTCGCCATTAGCCTCGCTGCTGAACAATGCAACTTTAGGCCCCAGACAAAAAAAAATTATTAAAGAATCATAGGTAATAACTTTGAATTAGTATTATACCAACCTTCAAAATGTTCCTGACATTTCTTACAGTGAGTTTTGCTTTTGCAGCTTTAGCACACAACTCTCTTTCCATTTGTTCTTCTATATGACTATAAACACCAGGAAGAAGATCATCCAATGAGCAGAGTTGCTTCTTAGCTGCGGTTTCATTTTCGTCCGACTCATTGCTTGACGTCCTTTTTCTAAAACAAAATTATGTGAGCACTGTAGGTGAGGCATACTTGGGGAAGTTTCATTTTAATAAGAAAAAAGTTAATTGAAAAATAACTTTTTACTCCTAAAAGTGCAAAATCAAAAATAATACCTATTAAATGTTGAAGTTCACTAAAAACACGGTCTCTGCTATCCGGTCATGGTCGAAAAAGCGGAGAGTAACTTTACAATGTGTTCCGTGTTCCAAAAAATAATTTATTTTTAAGTTATTTTTCTGTTACACAATGCACTGTGGCAAACAGGATAGGTGTAGGTACCTATTTATAATTAAAGGGGTCAACGAAAAGAAACTAAAAATTGGCTAACATGGGTGACGGCTGACGGTACATCACGAATTGCCTATCCCACACAAGAGCAATAGTCCTAGGAATACCTACCCAACCAGCACTAGTGGGCCATGTCTCCATTCCAGTGGTACTCAACTTTTTTGACTTGCGGGCCTTTGTTAGCGGGCTGCATTTTTTAAAAGAGTACAACAATGCTCACGTGATCAGGTAGGTTCATTCCAGGCGCGTAAAAACTACTTTATCATTAGGGGGGGGGGGGGCAAAGCCTCTCAGTTTTAGCCCCGCAGGGCGTTTTTTTTTTTAAATTTAACAATTTAAAAGTGATTCTTGGGCTATAGAATGCACGAACTGAAGCAAACTACCTAGGTACCCTCCATTGTTGACTTCAGTTCTGGTTCATTCAGTGTCTTTATGAAACGATCGAACAATGTTTCACACGCCAAATGATACACTCTTTTACAACTTTCGGAATTGGTAATTAATGGCTTCATTTTCATTGCAACAAGTATGATGTAACATTTAAGAAGCTTCCGTCCCATTTTTAGCCCAATGCGTGGGTCCTTACATGACAACTCTCAAAATTTCTCTAAAATGAAGCGAGAAAGTATTATTTTCTTAAATATTATTTTCACAGTGGACACATTTTTGAATAAGTACCTAGGTATTTGAAACATCAACTGGGGGGCCAGCAAAATTAGTCCCATGGGCCACAGGCTGAGTACCAAGTTGCTCTACTCTATGTGGTTGCTTACGTTAGGTAGGTAATTGTTTAGCCTGAATAGGTATAAAACTTCTCGTAGCGTTGGATTTGGTACATTATTACATTATGGTAGAGGTATTCCAGTTACAGTCATAATTTAAGTAGGTAGGTACCTAGGTAGGTATTATCGGTAGGGATGGCACTTTTACCGGTTCTGGAAAAATCGGTAAATTTACCGGTCAGCGGTAAATTTTGAAAAATGATGGTAGATACCAAATCATGATTATACCAAATACAAAAATGACCCTACTTTATTATTTGACTCATTTACAAAGATTACCGCAGTCAGAACAATAAGTACTCCATATTGATAAGGGATGATATAACCGAATATCATTGACTCGACCAATCTAGTGTAGGCTATGCCATGCCTGTGTTATTCTCCCATAAGAGGAATTGTCGACCACCAATTTGATCAAGTTACAATCTGTGTCTGCTAAACAAGCAAACCTGAAGAGAGATTCCGACATTGGAAGTAATCCTATATGGATGGAGTTATCATTCTGAATGATTGAAGACAACCAAAAATCAACGTAAAATATGCCTAACTGCTAATGTTGTCACACTGAACAAAAACACTGAAGTTTACTTATAGTTTTTACTTAAAATTTGATATCTCCATTCATACATTGGAAAGGATCAAAAAAACAAAATTTACCATTTTTTTTACCGGTAAATTATTAATTGGTAAATTTACCTTAATTTACCGGTAAATTTTACCAGGTGCCATCCCTAATTATCGGTGATAGGTAGGTAGGTACTCTTACAAGCGGAAAGGCAGCAAGTAGGTAGGTACAGGTACCTTAAGGTTTCATTTACAGTTCGGTTAGCGCTCAGCTCTGAAAGATGAAAATGGTTTAAGCACAGCCTTCTCGACAGTCACTTCGTTGGGTAGCTGCCTGCCGACCGGCGCTACTACCGGCGGGGTGGCAATAAAATGTACTAACCAAAGATACACCTTGTAGTACATTTTATTGCCACCCGGCGGTAGTAGCGCCCCGAACCGTGCAAGAAACCGATGACGTCATAGCTTTAATCGGCAGTCGACAGGCAGCTACCCAGAGAACGAAAAGAACTGTCGAGAAGGCTGTGGGTTTAAGTTTTGGCCTTGTAGCCAGCATTCAGGTGCTTGGCATTACTTACAGTCACAGGATTGGCCAACGACCGAGTTCACCACAACGCGAATGTCGAGTGCCAGTGCTTGACCATTGTACCTACTGTAAACAAACCTGAACAATAGGCAGGTAGGACTAGGTAATATTATCGTAATTCATACCTCTTTCCATCTTGTTTACTTGGGGATTCATCTCCTACTTCTGTCTCCGTGTCAATATCTAATCCAGATGAATCTTCATCTGCAGATTGTTCAGCATCCTCTTCGAAAACTTCCATATAAATATTGATCGGTTCTTCCTCTGCATCTTTTGCATTCAAATCGTCCATGTTTACACTGAAGAGCAAATTACAAGTAACTAACAACACAAAAACACCCTTGCTCCAACAACGCGGCAGAAAAGCAGAAAGAAACGTAAAAACAAAATTAAGCAACAAGTTAGGTTAGACATAGCGCCATCTTTGAAATTTGAACTTCTTTTCTTTTTGACCAACTTGACGATACTACCAACTGTAGAACAATACACACCGCCTCCTAAAAAAATGTCCGCAACATTTGGGTGCAGGCGATGTGTCCGAATATGTAAAGTCCGACAATCCCACTCTCCGACGTAAAGACTTGCCGACAAAATAACTGTCCGACAAAAAGACTGACACGGGTTAATGTTTTCATGCGGGTCTTTAGCGTGCGCCTGCGCATACCACGGCGCGCGAAATGTTTAAACAGTTGTCATGGTCTGACTTCACAAGAATTTTCAAAATACAAAAGTGTCCATTTTCATCGGATCGGCCCCGGAAAAAAGCATCGGGACGGCCATTTTACGGCCGATTTTTTTTTTGTTTTCACGTCTGTTTGCGAAAAAATGGGGAAATTTGAAACAAAACTGTTCTCTACGAAAATAAATACTTGAAAATTCTAAAAAAACGACTTGTAGCTTGAAATACGCGGGAAAATGTGCAGAGTACGATAGGGGCCTTTTGGAATTGAAAGGAATGAAAATGAGACATAGTTTCCCACCTGGAAAAGTTATTAAATTAGAAAAACGGATACATTCGTATGAAAACGTGACATTTTGACAGGTATCCATAGGAAAATAGTTAATCCTGAAGACATTTGCGATAGGTACAGTCTATTTGCGAAATAATTTAACGAAATTGAGGAATTTAAAGGCATTTTTACTAGATCAACAGATTGGAGATCAAGACGAAGGACGGCCAGATCGGGGTACCCCAGGATTATTTCCTCAAAATCGTTATGCTGCATACTTTGTCAAATTTTGGGGTAGAGACCTGAATTTCCAGAATCTGACTTGATTTTTTTCGTAGATTTCGATATCGATTCGAAATCTCAAAATGGCGACCGAAAAAAACGATGTCAAAAATTTATTTTGGCTCTTTGAGAGAGAAATGTTGAGAAAATTATAAAACAGAGTACCGAGACGTGAAATGACGTGAAAAAATATTTAAAAAAATGCTAGAAAATTGTAAGTGGTTGATTTTTAAAAATAGTGCAACATTTTTCCGTCCCAAATTTGGCAAAATTTTTGAGTTGCCGCGTCTACAAACCATTGATTCATTTTCTATAGCCCTAGACAAAGAATTTGCACCGAGCGGACTTCAAATATCACATGCCAAGATTTTTTACTCTAGAGGGTTTTACGACCCCAATTTCATCCCAGAACTATCGTGAATGACATTTGAAAACATAATCTAGTTGGATCAACCATTTATTTCACTTCAAATTTTTTTCTCTTTTCTCACATTTACGAAGTCTTGGCAAGAAAAATATTCGCGTCCGCAATGGCGATGCCCCCCCCCCCCCCCCCCCCCCCCCCCACCTACACGGCTTATATACGTTATCGTTGGTTTTATTACATGAAATGTGGTAGTACGTAATAAATGTCTAATTGTAATATTTTCTTCATATTTAAATGTAAAAATCACAACCTACTCGATCTAGCGCACCCCCCCCCCCTCCCCCCCACCGTACCCTATTTTCAGAACGATTATTCGTCATTTGATACTATAGATACGTTCGATTTTTCCTTCACCAAAATATCACAACTTTGAAACTGAATTGAAAATTAATTGACTCATCCCACGGTTAAAGAATTTTGGTGATTCTTTTTATGTTAGATATCAACTATTTATTTTTGGATCGATTGGTCCCAAAAAGTATATTATTTCCTTTTATTAACGATGACATAATGGCAATTGTCCTTGGACGCTTAAAAATTGGAAATTTTACCACGATTTGGGCTCTCATGACCTTTGTTTGACCTTTTTAATGGTAATATTTGTTTTAATTTGTTGTACTAATCATAAGCTTTCATTTGATATGCTACTCGACTAGGTTGATACAATTTGATAATGATAATGACAACAATGAGTTTTTGCAAAATTTTGAAATTCGGCCCAACCACCCTAATTAAAATTTGGATAACTTTTGATATGTTTTAGAGGACATTGTCCTGTATCGTTTCACATCAAAAAACCTTCTGTTATAAATAGTGGTGATTGAGGAAATTGATTTACTGTTAGACTTTGACTCAAAAATAAAAATCGCCCTTTTAAACTATTTTGACAGATTTATTGGCCCATTCATATTTTAATAATTTCGGAGAACGTTTGATATATTATTAACAGATTCATTTCGGATCGATTTATATAAAATAGTATGTTATCTTTATTAGGGTTGAAGATATAGCATTTGTTCTGGAACACTTCAGAAATGAGATTTGACCACTTTTTGACCCCTATTGACCTTTGTATCAACTTTATAATGGTGAAATATATTTTAATAATTGTACTTAACATAAACTTTCATATTTTGATATGCTTCTCGACTAATTTGATTATTTGATAATGACAACATAGACTTTTTGACAAATTTTGAATTTTGGCCCACCCACCCTAAACAAATTTTAGAGAACTTTTGATATGTTATAGAGGGCATTTTTATGAATCGATTAACATCAAAAAACCTTCTGTTGCAATTTGTGGTGGGAATTAGGCCCCTCTTTTCAGCTTAGACTCTGGACTCGGAATATTCTTGAAGTAGTGTGAAGTAAGCTTTTCTCTACTAGGTGCACGGTGTATAAACTATCCTAAAAACATTCGATGTCGGACAGTTTTTCTGTCGGACAGTAATTTTGTCGGAGGTGTTTTTGTCGGACTGTTATTCTGTCGGACTCTTTTTCTGTCGGACACTTGATACCTATCCCAACATTTCAAATGAAAGTCAAAGTGAGAAAGTGAGGTTAAAAGTGACAACTGAGTACTACTGACTGACAAGTGTAACTGTCGCCAGCACAAAATTAAATTTCGACCGGCGAATTATTAGTTGATTTGAAGAAGGTATTTTTACATACATTATCCGAAAAACTATGGACGTGTGAAAAATTTGCTACTCACCTCACCTCACTAATCCTCTACAAACTCATGGATGATATAAGGCCCGGTTTGAATACAAAATTTCGACAAGTAAGTAGGTACTAAGTACCACCTACCAGGCTACCACCATAGTCAAATTTTTAGTTATTTTTAAGAATTATTTGATCCCTTTAGAAACATACCTACCTATCTCTAATCTCATATGATCACTACAGAATCGAGGCCTGGGGTGCAATCACATATAAAATGATAACTTCCTTGTCACGGTGACAAGTCCCTAGAAGGCCGTGAATAACATGGAGATGAGAAGCTTGTCACTGTGACAAGAAAATTATCATTTTATGTAATCCCACCCCTGAACCCCTATTTTCGAGATTGTATGAGTGCTTGTATAATCGAGCGGGGCGCCAAAGTGCGTCCTTCCAAATTAAATAGCATTCAATCTGCCTCATCAATGTATTATTTAGTTTGGTCTGAGTCTGACGTCAGGCGGCTGTGAAACCGTATGAAATTTGTCTTGAACGATCTCAAAAATAGGTAGGTAGTAGGTACCTACAGGTACTTACATACGCCAGTCTAGGCAATTTCGCTCGAATGTAGATTTCAATTAATGTCTAAAAGCAACAAGTAAAGCAAGGTAATGTGACTGCACTATGGCCACATGCTTCTTGCCACGTACCTACTGCCAGTTTGGATAGAATATCAAATATTTATGTACTATGTACATACCTATTGTCAGTGCCACATTGTCTTGGAACAATTTCAAGATTTCATTTCATGATTTTGTAAAAACACCACATGGCAGTGTTGAATCCAGGCATACCTCGGGGGGGGGGGGGCAGTGCCCCCCCCCCCGAGGTATGCATGTGCCCCCCCCGGCACAAATACCTATTCAAAATACCTTCAAAATAATATGTGAAAAAAACACGTAAAAATAGACGGATCATGTTAAAAACCTTCCAAAACGGTTAGAATTGAGTTAAAATTCCAAAAATTTTCCGGGGCTATGCGCCCCGGGCATGCATATCCTGATAAGTTCAATAAATTTACCTATTATTAAATCTCTTAGACTATTTTTTTGGATATTTTTCAATTTATAATTCCCCAAAATAGCTATACACTGCGATTCAAAATTGTACCTAAACGAATGACCTTGATCAAAAATTTTCTCGGGGGCTTTTTGTACAACTACAAGCATATTCATAAATAAACTTCCCCCCCCCCCCCCCCCCCAACACCAACATCAAAAAAGTACCCCCAAAAATGCCACCCCCAACTATTCAAGTGCCCCTCCCGAGAAAAATGTCTGGATTCAACACTGCCACATGGTGTTCTCATCCACGAAATGTCAGGTGGCTATGCTTGAACTACCTACAACTTCTTCAGGAAAAAAGGTTAATATTCAATACGGGAATAGGTTGGTACTTACTACAACTTAACATTGCCCCTTCGTCCTGCCGACGAAAGAGGACTGGTATGAACCCTTTATTTTACCAATTGTCTATGATTTTACCAAAAACTAGAAATAAACAATACTAAACACTAGAAAATTGCTTTGCATAACTAGGTAGGTACCTACCTAGTTGATATTGGTTTGCAATGCCAATAATTTCAACAATATTTTTTTACTAAAACCGTAGGTAGGTACACTCAAACCAATAAAAATCGGTACCTTCTCGAAAAGAAAAGGATTGGCTGATGGCATCATCCCATGAAGGCTGTGTTAATGCATTATCTACCTCTAGTAGGGAAGCTCTATTTCATATTCCCAGTATATATTCCCATTATTTGAACTGAATCAAATAACCTTCCAATTGGACGCGCAGCTATCAGGGGGTTTTACTCAACCTGAGGTCACTGGGTGACAAGGGTAGAAATTTTAGGTAGATAATTGAAATATTCGATACTAGATCTTTATTTAATATAAAGAGCCATTCAAGAACCACTAATGAGCCGCAAGTTGCCACCCCTGACCTATAGTATGCCAGAACAATTGCAGAAACACAGAAAAAATAATAATAGGAATATACTGGAAATAATTTCTGGAAAATTAACAAAATTTGTGTGCAAAATTTCAGTTCAATTCGTTGAATGGTGGCACCTTAGTACCTACAAAACCAAATGAAAAAACAGCAAAAGCGCCAAGAGTAGTTTGTAGTTACGCATGCGTTACTTACTAAGCATAATTATTCATAATCACAATTATTATTATTTTTATTATTTGTCATAATTATTTACAGGAATTGACTAAAGAAATATTAAAATTTCACTGCACTGATCCAAAGACTCGCATAAATGACGAAGTATCTCGGCTTGTCGCTGAAGTCGCACGTCAGATAGTTGTGGAAGCAGCGGTCCGCTCAGCTCAGCAAGCGGCCAGAGACCACACTGATAAAGTCTCATTAGTGCATGTGGAGAAAATATTACCCCAATTGGTGAGTGTCGAAATATCATCATATCATTTTCATCCATCATTTTCTCCGTGCAGGGAAAAAGAATTTTCAATGTATGCCAAGGTTTCAGAAGGGCCGATCACATTACTAGGAAAACGATCTGTGTACCGCGTTGAAAGCGAGTCTCCGTATTGTATGCGATTTGATTTGATATTTTGCAAATCTCTGCTCTACAGGCCTTGGACCTGGAGGCCAAGTCTTGAAACTTACGCCTTCAGGACGCAAACGCTCTCGGACGTCATAAAGTCCCATTTACTGTAAGAGTGATCGACATTGAAACATAAAGTCAAGCCACTTATTTGATTGTCATCCAGCAATCTATTGGAAACAATTTATTAATATTATAATTATTATTACACTATGTTATTTAGTCATAAAACCTTATTTAAAATTAAGATAAACAGTTATCTGTAGATTTCAAGGTCGTCATTCTTACTGTAAATGGGACTTGTTGACGTCCGAGAGCGTTTGCGTCCTGAAAGCGTAAGTTTCAAGACTTGGCCTCCTGAAGCAACAAGATGGCACTTGAAATTATTGGCATAAATTGGCAAATATTTCAAGAATATAGAACAAAATATCCTTAAAATGACAATAACTTTTGAAGGTAACGACAGATTAGTCTGAAAATTGGCAAAAATACCTAAAATGTTGGTCCCAATGACCATGCAGAGTTTTAAATTGATAGGTCAAACGGTTCTAGTTGAAATTGAAAAAAAGTACAAGATTGATGGATTTAAATTTTAACCAATGGGAGGATTTGGCTGAAACTTTGTAAGATTGGGAACAATGTTGGTCGTAATGACTTGTCAAAATTTCAAATTGATCGGACCTACCAATCGAAAGATAATTTTTTTTAAATTTGAACCAATCACATGATCCCTTTCAAAAACGATTCCATAGACCGCATAGATTACGTTAGTTTGTGTGCAAAATTTCAGATCGATTGGTTGTGGGATTTGACCTAAAAGTAAATGCAGGCAAAAAAAACAAAACAAACGGAGAAAGTGCTATAAGAGTATTGTGTCTTGCTTTTTATCTTGCACATCATATGATTGCATATAAAATTATAAATGTATTTTAAATCCTAATAATTTCTTTTATTTTAGTTATTGGACTATAATTAAAAGCACGAGTTTGATGTGAAGATTTTACTACGGTGTCAATAGCTGCAGCAGAAACAGGTTATAAGGGTTCATAACAATAATTAAAACACAATGTACTGTGTACTGTTTGGTACTTCTATTTCATTTAATAAAACAATATAGCAGACAATGTAATAATTAATTTGGACCAACTTCAAATTGGTTGAACTTGAAACATTATTTTGGTCCATGTAAGCTCTTTAACAATTGCTCGAATAAAACAAAATGATATTCTGAACCTAATTAATTTAAGTATGCAGTTGTTTATTCTTAAGAGTTATGACAAGCAACTTAACCAATAGAATCAAATATGGACGACTGGCTGCCTAACATCCAAAATAAAAAAAAATGTCACAATTAATTCCTATGCAATTTAACCAATTCCTATTCTTAGGTACGCAAAGATTTAATATTCAAAGGTACCTAGTACGTACATTCAACAAGATCTGTTCTGAATTTAATGATTAAACGGATGTACCTTACTTTAGGAAAAATCTTACATTATCAACCACCAATCTTAGATCAAATACCTTAGGTTAGCATAAGCATGACTAGTACGTAACCTTATGCCAGAGGTGTCTTAAATTAAAACTACGTTGTACCTAATTTAAATGTCTTGTTTGTATGCGATACCTACAATCTCGGCCAACAACATCACATGCAAGGCCTAATAATGATATTTCTTTATTCCTTACACAGTCATAAACATAATGTTGATACGTATAGGTAATACATTTTTCAATAGGTATAGGTAATTATTGCCAAGTCCAGCAAAGTGTAAGAGAAAACCAGTACTACCGATTCAAATACAACTTAAACATTAAAAACTTACATTTCAACTAGAGTGGAATAGGCAGAATTATTCTACTGCACCTTTTTACTTCCCGAAGTGTTCGAGAACAGCGCATAGAGATAAGGGAAGTTCTGAAATAAAAACAATGTACATATTAGCATCAGGGTCAACGGTCAATTTTCTTATCAAATCATCTCCAGACAGAAATAAGAGTGTAAAGTGGGTATCACACTGAGTTGCAACCCGTGGTTGGAACTCTTGTATGGAAACTTTTGTTGCAAAACGAGGCAAAAGCCTATCACACGCAACTGTTTGGTTTGATGTTGGTTGGTTCACAATTGACACTCATGAGTTGCGCAGAAAGCACCATTTCCGGTTCCGGAAAACGTTGCCATAGTAACCAAAATAAAAGTATAGGGAATAACAAATCTGACAGCGGCAATCCAAATCTCATATTTTGAGTGATTACTTGTGAAAGAAAGATATTTAAGTAAGTACAAGTTAATAATAATACGCAATATTTATCCATACACATGTTCAAGTTAAATATTCATCTGATAAATATGATTTATAGCTATTATTTATAGCATCGTATTGGTCAGTTCACGTCACGTGGTACTACAACAAATTGTTGGAACCGGAAAAATAGAGACTTCTCTATTTTTCAAACCAACCCGCGGATTGACGAAATTCAGTCTCTGCACATGCGCGGCCAACCATATTTTCCAACCGCCGGTTCCATACACGGGTTGCAACTCAGTGTGATAGGGCTTTAAGAGTAGTTAGGCATTAATTTCTAGAGGTGTGCAAATCCAAAAAATTACAAATGACATTAAAATCATTAGGGAATTTTTCAATTCTTTCACTCCCAATAGACCAAAACATAAACTAAACGCGCATGCCCAATCCGCCATTTTCTCTTCCAGCTATGTGTGACATTCAGTCAAGGCACTTATATGTCAATCGTATAACGATAGTTCAGTAAAAGTTATAATTACATCGCGAAATAACAGAAATTGATGCTTACCTCAGTGTCAACATTCAAATACAATCGGCATATTTCATTTCAGCACATATTCATACACATTCTTGTGAAAACTAGATGTCTATTCACCAAAATCACCATTTGACAACCGCATTTTTTATCACGGTCTTCTGAACCGTTCCCTTTCTGAATGAGCTTGTGGCGGTTCGATCTGCCCCGTCAGATCTCCCGCCCAGCATGCATACCAACAGAAGGCGCAGGCCTGCCAACCCTACCGGCAGTCCCAACATGCAGCGCGCTCGCCGTCTCGACCAATCACCTTCTTCGTTATCAAGGCAGCCATTGCCAGTTGGTCTCAGAACATCGAGAGGGACAGACGTGCAACGCCATTACAACTCTGTAACCTTACCTTGAATAAACCGTTGTTACTGTTACGTCTGTCTCTACCACTCACCAAACCGTCACCCACATCCTCACCATCACACTTGCGCCAAAGTGGTGACCCCGAACAAGAACATCCACTTCTGAACTGCGACAAAAACTCCGCACCGGCTCCGGCATCGCAACGAGACTCCGCGGCCATCTTGCAAACGCCGCGCGAAGCCGAATCTACTTTTCGCCGCAAGTTTTTCATCCGTCCCATCTCAACAATCCACGTTGGTGACAGCAGTAAGTCAGAATACAATTTCAACACGCAAGATCTTCAATAAATTTCGCTCGAGCAACGCAACACTACGGCCTCGCCTCAGAATCACACGGCAACACGCCTCCATTCTCGGCGGCCATGTGCGCAACATCGACGAAGTTTATTCTGAACAACTGCACACAAGCAAATTCCTTGGCGCTCTGTGAGTGAGTGTGAGTGACACAGCAACATTTTTCTTCAAACATCCAACATCATTTCGAACTTCCTACTCAGCAACTTCAAGCAATTTACAAATTTCAAGCCAGCACACCGGGTGGATGCTAACCTCAATCATCATCCTACAATGCAGTCTGCGACATACGCCGTCCTAACATCAGCTTACATCTAGCACGCTTCGTGTAAGTACGACATTACATCATGCCCACGAAGCTGCTCCCAAGGTCAAGCACCACGCCTCAGCCTCAACGCAACACATGCAACACGCATACCGCACCGGCTGGCGTGACATTGACCTTGACGTTCAACACGCCCTGTTTGGATACGACTCACCGCTATCCCCAGGCCTTCAACGCGCCCTGTTTGGATACGACTCACCGCTATCCCCAGGACTTCAACGCGCCCTGTTTGGATACGACTCACTGCTATCCCCAGGACTTCAACGCGCCCTGTTTGGATACGACTCACTGCTATCCCCAGGACTCGCATCATCATTCGTCGGCACTGCATCTTCGTGCCACTGCATCATCACGGACCCCGTAACGTCAAATCGCACAAAGGACACCCCCGGTTTGCCGCGCCCGGCAAGCAAGTTTCTACCGGCGTTCATCGGTTCTGCATCGTCGCTACCCGCCGGCACCAGAACACGCCGTCAACGCTGTTTTCTACCGGCACATCTCTCTATTCTGTATCGTCGCTACCCTCTGACATCAGAACACGCCGTCTACGCAGTTTCTTCGCGGCTCCCCCGACTTCGCCGCTGGGGGGGGGAGTACTGTGGCGGTTCGATCTGCCCCGTCAGATCTCCCGCCCAGCATGCATACCAACAGAAGGCGCAGGCCTGCCAACCCTACCGGCAGTCCCAACATGCAGCGCGCTCGCCGTCTCGACCAATCACCTTCTTCGTTATCAAGGCAGCCATTGCCAGTTGGTCTCAGAACATCGAGAGGGACAGACGTGCAACGCCATTACAACTCTGTAACCTTACCTTGAATAAACCGTTGTTACTGTTACGTCTGTCTCTACCACTCACCAAACCGTCACCCACATCCTCACCATCACACATGCACCAAAAGCTCATTCAGAAAAGTTTCAGAAAGCCGTGATAAAAAAATGCGATATGTCAAATGGTGTTTTTGGTGAATAGACATCTAGTTTTCACAAGAATGTGTATGAATATGGGCTGAAATGAAATATGCCGATTGTATATGAATGTTGACACTGAGGTAAGCATCAATTTCTGTTATTTCGCGATGTAATTATAACTTTTACTGAACTCATTAAGATTGACATTTAAGTGACTTGGAACATGCGCACTAAAGAGTGGTCACACATAGTGACATGCCCTTTTTTAGTTCGCTTTGAGGGCGCCACTAGTTTATGTTTGGTCTATTGAAATCATCACCTACATACAGCTCAGTGGGAAAACCTAAAAACAATCACTTTCAGTTAACACGTGTTTCTGCTTAAAAATGACGGTCTTATTTTATACGAATGCATAATAAACTCAATTCCAGTTACATTATCTACTTGGTGAAAAATAAATATATGTATTATATTTCATATTGCTCTTCTATCTGTCAAGTTGCCCATTCGTCGGCTGTTCGTTACTTATAAAAAATGTGGATTTCAGTTTCGCCAACTTTTGTAATTGAAATAGAACACTCCAGCCATTTTTTCCTTGTGTTGTTTGTGATTAATGAGTTAAATATAGGTTATCGGTTTCCTTCTTCTAGGTATATTTAATAATTTGGAAACATTAAAATGATTAATCAATAAAAAATTTGAAACTATAATACTCCTCTGCAGCATAGCTAGTGCATTTTAAATTTTAATATGTATTGTGAAATTGGCAGCTATTAATACTTAATAGTATTAATAATGATAATAGGTGTCGTTCTCGTCGCTCATTTCAGAGACTGTAGGTACTAGGTACCGTGCTGTAATGCATCAATCTTTGTAGACATTCCTACTACAAAAACAATGAATCATGAATGAAAAGAAATGCAGTTTATTTACCTGTATGAAGAGGTAGACAATACCCAGATACATCGCTATGGCACATGTGAGAATGAGATCAAATATTGCTGGTTTCACACTGAAATAAAAATAGTTCACTAAATTAATTCATTATCAAAATGTAAAGGTAAAGTAAAAAATAAAAATCGTTATACTATTAGAAACCAAGATGAGTAGAGAGAAATCTAAATAAAAATAAATAGACACTAACCTGTGTACATTGACTAGAGATTTTGTTGCATCATAAAAGACAAACTCAGGATCACGTTTATCAGGCGTCAGATAAGTTGTTTTCACTTCACGCAGGTATCTAGAATCAAGAATTAATCATGTTTAATTTTATATTCTAAATTAAGAAACTTTTGGCTTATTTGTCCAGCACTTTTGTAATTATACTAGGTACTTATTCTGCCAGTCAGTCAGTCCATAGAGACAATAAAAAAAAGAGTCAGGGTCTATACTCAATGCGCGCGCCAAATACGTTCTCGATAATGGGTGGAGCACAATAAATTAGCTATAAGTCACAATGTAACAGATATTTATATAAGTTACCTTGTCATCGCATCCTGCAGAGTCAGAACGAGAGGATTTTGCTTATCGGCTAAGAGTTGAGCTGACCGAGGTTGTGATGATAGAAAATCGAGCCACGACTCCAATGCAGTGCGCTGTACAGCCTGGAGTAAAGAAAGTAAAAATAGTAAATATGTAAATAAATATTAATTGTGAATGTGATTTAAACAATGTGCAGCATAGATAGGACCTACCTACTACAAAAACTTATTAATTTTTCTGCATGCAGAACTTCTAGCAACTACCTATAAATACGAGGCTAAACTATTATTAAGCTTACAAGGTCGTCAGCAAACACCGTTGATGAGATGTTGTAAATGTGTCGAGCGAGCGCTTCAGCTACGATGTTCGTGTTCTTCACAAGAGTGTCCAAATTAACGGTATTTCGCTGGTCCAGGATTGACAGTCTTTTTGGTTCTCGATGACTCTAAAAAATTATAAATAGAATGTACATAGATACCTGCAATTAAAAACATTGTGTATCTAGAACATGCACACACCAGAACTAATACACCAAAATGTAAATAGAAATCCACAACTCAAGTCACACTTCTTAATTTTTCCTTTTTCTGACCCAGTATTTTGCTGTTTAGAGAAGTACCTATTATGTATAGAGAATAGAGATTAGGGATGTGGACATTTTCCGAACTTCCTCTTACAATTTTTTTCAATGAAAAAATCTCTTGAAATGTTATTGTATTTTGATAGTACAAATATAAAATATAATATTCCACACAAAATAAGTATGAGGGGATAAAAAATCTGACCTTCAACAGAGGGGATTTATACTGACTGTCTAAGTGAAAGTGTATTGCGAATTCAACGTTGGTTTCTACCCTAATAAGATCCCCAGAACATCTCAGATGGGGATTTGAACATCAGATTTGAACTGTTAATGTAGAAAAGCCTGATTTAGCAAACATTTAATCATTAACATTTATTTGGGTTTCTCGCACTGAAATGCTGAATGGTTACGTGTTTTGAAGAGAAAGTTACATTATACTTTATACGGTACTTCTTGCATACAAATTGTCGAATGTGAACTCTACGATGCCGGAGAGGCCGTTACTCTTCATGGAAATAACTAATTTTATTTTCCCCGAAATTTTACATCCCTAATTGAGATTAATAACCTTTGTTGTGGTGATATAACTCAGAGAGTAGCTAACCTTGAGTGAAGAGAGAGTGAATGCCGGCAGACGACGGATGCTGTATCGCTCATGTTCCCATGCCAGCACTTCTTCGGCCAAGTTGATCTTTTTGTGAACCCCCTCCACTGTCGTTCCCTTTGCCACATCTGTCACCACTTTTTGCAATTCCTGTTAGAAAATAGACAAAATATTTCATATGGGAAAAAATATATACTAAGAATATTTTATTTGTATCTCTACCTGTCATCCTAATTCACTTAAAAACTAGTTTGGCAAACTTTCAAGGTTTTAATTGAGAAAAATACCAGGCTGTTGAATGTTTTCACGATTTCCACCTAAATTGTTTTTGTTTTGCGGCTCTGGATTTTCCTACCATGAAGCCTTTCTTTTTAAACTATTGATACAGGAAAAGACTGTTAATCTGTTTAGATCTTGTAATGCTTCTGGGGTTGAAGGCGAGTGCCAGGGACAACTAACTCCGCAGGTATCCAAGGTATCTCTGGATCATGGAGAATATAATTTTTAAAGAACTCGAATGAAATCTATCAGCATGCTTACCTTGAAGAACTGAGACCCTGGGCTTCCTTCACGAGGAGGTTTCGACACGTGAAGATAGAGAGAGTTGCTTGTAGCGACGGTGTCCAAACATAAGATGTATGCAGCATCCTACAAGATATTCAAATAAATCAGAACATTAGTCATCTTGGCGTGCATTTAAAGCTCGTCCTATATTAGTGTACCTATACAAGTCATGGTCGGGTTGTCACGGTCATTGCTGATAGCTCTGATACCCACTCCCCGTTATACAGCAATAATAGAGGTAAGTGTTTATGTGCAGGCACAAAATGTCACTGACAGCGAGCCGAGCGTTCACGTCTGTTCAGGAGTCAGCTGAATTATCATTAGGCCACTTGCTTGAGTGAGTTCTAGTCAACAAAATTCATTTTCCAATTCAAATTTGTAATCAAGTGGATAAGTCAATTCCAATTTTTTCTCAATTGAGTAAGAACTATATTCTTAAAAATTGAAAAAGTGAAATGGACCACGATACTAGACAGAGTTTAATCTCAACATTGTGCAGTGGTCTATTTCAAGAAGGTACAGAAAAAATCACTCAAGTTCGTTCACTGTTAGAATATTTCTGTCATTTTCGTCCTTCACGTCGTTCATTGTTCGTTCTTGTGAACACTGCCCTGTCAATGGCAAGACTTTCTTCTTTGTATTATTGAAATTATATAAATTATGTCAAATACACAATTTTTAATAGGTAGGTAGCAGAAAATATTAGAAAAATTCAATAAAATTGATTTATTTTTATCTACACAGGCGTATTATACATATTGTTTGATTATTATATTGATATTTACATGTATAGGTATAAAATTGTTCGCTAGACTACAGTAGTATCTATGTGGCCGCCATTGCGGATCATTATTCTTACAGTGAACGAACTTTACCTACCTATGTTAAGTCAGATTGCCTATAATTAGATAAAATATCCAACCTTTACTTATGTAAGAACAACTTCACCTGTATAAGAGAAGCTTCAACGCCATCCAGCTGATCTTCGAGCCACTTCTTGCTACCCTGGTAGTTGAATTTGCCAGCTCCAGACAGTAAGAAGATCAGGTTGTAGCGTCCGTGGGTCTTCATGTTCGAGTAGAGGTGTGAGAAGATCCGGGCAAGTTCCAGCAGCATGGCGACTCCAGAGCCATTCGAGTCGGTGCCGAAAGACAGTTCCTGGTGGCATAGTGGGTAAATGAGACTCATTTTATTGAAAATGTGACAGATTTTGTTGTTGCCACGAACATAAGGTACTACCTAATATCTATGTACAGGTAAATAAACTACAAGGATAATGCTCTATATTTAACGCTTTGATAAGCAAGCCTCTGTATTGCATGCAATCAAAAATAATTTTATTCTGATGGAACAAATTTGACAAAAAATGTGTAAAATTATGATATTGATGGTCTTGGTGGAGATGCACATTTTCAACTTGATCAGACAAATGGTTCATTATCACGTTTCAATCAATCAGAGAATTTCACACGACAGGCCTTCGCTATTATTTACACAATAATAATCTTCCTCCCGGTTCCAAGAGTTGGGTCGGGGGGTGGCGAGGCCACCATTTACTAGGGCCCGGACTCCTAAGCTAGCTGGCCAGGCTTGGCTCTTCCTCTTCGTTCTTCTTCTCTACCAGTTTTTTTTCCACTTCTTCCTGTCTTCCCACCACCTTCCTTTACATGTGTGCATAATTTCAGATTAATAAATTGACCCAGTGTCTCCTGCACAGTTCAGGCAAAAAAAATATTGGAAGCACCTAAGAGTAAGTACAATAATTGGCTGGCCCCACAAATAATAATTCATAACGGCACTGAATTCAATGGTTCTACTTACAGGTGCTACGCCAAAGCTGTCATAATGGGCAACAATGGCAATTGTAGGCAACTTCTCTTCTACGCCCAGCCCAGATAGTTTTCCCTGAAAATGAAAGATGCACAGAAATAATACAAACTTCTTTGTTAAATAGATAGAAGTAATGCTTGAGGAATAAGCACACTAATTACTTCAAGATAGATGAGATAAACTTATGAATTAGTACTAGGTATTAATAATTATGTATTAAGGTAAGTGAGTTGGAAGCAGAGAGACAGTGGGAGGACAGATTAAGGTGGAGGCAATTTGTTGAACAATTGGAAGTGAAGGAAGAAGACGAGGAGGAGGTGCCAGGGTTGCAATTCTACAACTATTTTCGATTGCTGGCGGAATAGCAATCTGTATAAAGATTATGGCAAAATCTTATTGTTATCGAAATTGCTACCGCTTTGCAATTATAGAATCCCAACTCTGGTGTGGCCAGCTGGTTTCCAACAGTCCTGCGGCCCTAGTGTTGGTGGGAACACCCAGCCCCTGACCTATTGTGATGGAACCAGCTGACAGATTATTATTTATTGCTTGCATTACTTTTTCCTCAGTCAGAAATCAGTTTGTCTTCAACAGTACGCAATCCCATAAAATATATTTTTTTCTATCATTCTTTTTATAATAATATCTCATTATTAATTCGTGAATGGTTATTATTTGAATGATTAAAAATTCTAGTTTAAATAATCAATAGGTAGATCATTTTGTCTTGAGTTATTCACCTGAATGGTTGCTACATGAACGTCAGCCATCACCGCAGCCTGCCGAGCGTTGATCACAATCTGATAGCCATTGGCAGCCACAGAACTCATCAAAGCTGAAGGAGAAATCACACGAATTTATTAGTGCTCAAACAAAACTTTGTTTAGTCCATCGTTGTACTTTATAAAGAGGTTATAAACTGTTGATAGAATTGTAGTAATGTATAAGTTTTACCTATATTGTTTTTTTTAAATTTATTAAATGTCATGTATGAATTATAAACTTTTGTAGGTATTCATTACATAGAAGAAAGAGAGGTACCTACATAACCAGGTATGTACACACTATCAAGTGTAGTTGAAAAATAGAGTGGTGACTGGTGAGTGCTCAAGGCCTACCGACCATTACAATTCCCACTTGTTTCTCACCTACACTACACAGTACACTTAAGCATAGACCGTTTTTGCGTTTTCCGTTTTTTCTTACTGACCAATCACAAGTCCAGAAACCGCTCAAGGGAGACTTGTGATTGGTTAATAGAAAAAACGGCCTATGTGGACCCGGCTTTAGTGTGTTCCAGGTAGTAGGATGTTTTAGTTAGACTATGGTTAATTTCTTTGCTAATCGCTTGATTGAATTGAGGCTCAAATAGGTACACTCGAACAAATAATAAACGTTATTCGAAAAAAAAGGATTGGCTGATTAATGTTTAATGTCATCATCCCATGAAGTCTGTGCTAATGCATTATCTTAACTCAAGTAGGCAAGCTCTGATTTAATTGATAATAACAAGGATTGATTGTCAAGGAACCTGATCAGCAGCCAAACCGTTTCGTTCAAAAACCGTTTTTAATTGGTTTGAGTGTACTACTAGAGAGCCAGTACTTAAACACCTACTTTGTTCAAGAGGAAACTAAAAGTTGGCATCGAAGTAGATTAAAATTTGCTTTAAATTCATTGTCTTGAAATTAAAAGATGCATAGTTCTACAACCTGTTTGTGGGTTGGGACTCAAGCTAAACCATAAAAAGACCTATAGTTTAAGATCCAAGCTAACCTTCAGTGGCTGAACTAGAGCGGTCATCAGTGGTGTAGCTGGACTTGATGTCTGTGTAAATGCTCTGAAGGTCGGCATTCCACTCCGAGAAGTAAACTGGTATCGAGACGTCTTGGCTCAGCATCGATTCTTCAAGGTGCATCAACATCTACAATATAATAATTTGGTTCACATAAACAAAACTACAAGAACTGACTTATGATTTGTCGTTCCACACAACATGATCTAGTAATATTTCTATTGCTGAAAATGACTCCACCGAACTCTAGCCCAAGATCTACATGATAGGCCAAGAAGGAGGCTCTATAATTTAAGCTCCCAACAAATACCCTCCTTACTTAGTGTTAATGAGATTCATAGCAAATGGCTGAATTAGTGAGAAAATACATAGTGATTTTGAATACAAACAAGTAATTGAAATAAGAAATAAAAAATAAAAATGCTTTATTTTGCCTATATCAGCCCTGCATTAAGCTTTTACCTCCATATCCTAGTGGCTGTGATTGAACCTCTTTTATTATTGCAATGGAAAACTAACCAATACACTTTTATAATGATCGGGTAGTAAAATGTCTCGTAAGAAATCGCAAGTCCATTGTTCACAATCAAAAGATATTGAAAACTCAATCAAGACTGAAGAACAAGATAGTTTCTCTGTCGAATCAGCTCAAAATCATCGTTCTGACAATTCACTGACATATTGTACCCCAGACCGATCGCAACTTAGTCTTCAACATTCCAATCCACTGACAAATGTTGCATCTTGTTCATGCCGCATCTGCCTTGTAAATGATGGTCGAGAGCCCCTGATATCACCATGTTTCTGTAAAGGGACTCTTGCATACGTTCATTTATCCTGCCTAGAACGATGGCTGAATTCCAAAAACCAGACCAACTGCGAGTTGTGTCTCTACGAATACTGCGTTCAACAGACGAAACGTTATGGAATGGCGCAGTCTCTGAGAATATGGTTTCGTCAGCCAAGTTTTCGAAGACAACTGCACACAGATGCCCTTATCATGATGTTATTAACAATGCTCACTCTTGGACTCATTTTGGTGTCTGTCCTTGGAATCAAATATTTTGTTGAAGAA
This sequence comes from Leuctra nigra, assembly GCA_934045905.1. Taxonomy (NCBI): domain Eukaryota; kingdom Metazoa; phylum Arthropoda; class Insecta; order Plecoptera; family Leuctridae; genus Leuctra; species Leuctra nigra. The sequence goes on from OW203762.1 coordinate 30,268,228, forward strand.
GGTAAGAAGGCTGGTGTCGCTGAAGCATGGATGACTGGCGGTGTATCATTCTTATTAACGATCGTTGTTATCGGTTATTCTGTCACACTATATTTAATTGTGAAAGAGCAATTTGGACAATGGTACCACTGGTGGCAGAGGAATATTACTGTTCGAGTGATTACCCCTACAGTAACAACAGATCAATGCTGTGCAACAGGTGTCCAACTGAGTGATCATGTAATACAAACTATATAAGACGTAACATTCAGTGCCAAGATTGCTTTTAGTTTTAGTCAAAAGTTATCACTGCCCATTTTAGGTATTCTAAGCTGGAATAAATTAAATGAAATGAAGCCTTGTTCATACATGTTTGTCTTCTTTCTTTTAGGTTTAGATAGACTAACAAATAAAAGGCACTTTGGAGGTTTCTTTATCGACTAATACTAAGGGCTGGATTCACCACCTCTGGTTAAGGTACTTAGTTAAAGTTATCCCCTCGTTAAGCTCCATTTACAGTTCAACATAGCGCTGAGGCTGAGTGCTAAAAGATGTACATGAGTTATCTTTAGCCTTGAGCGCGCCGGAGCGCTGGCGTTGAGCCACCTGATTGGCTAGAGTCGAAACGCCAGCGCGTCTTTTGTCAAACGGTAAACGTAGCTTTAGCAATTATTTTTACTCAGCTAGCGAAAGGATAACTTATCAGAAGATCTTACCAGAGGTGGAGAAGGCAGCCCCAAATATCTTCCAAACAAGTATCTTTGATGTAGGTATGTAATACCTACTATTATTGTTTGTAGTAACAGTACCTAGTACCTATTTATTGTTTGCAGCAGTTCTGCTATAAACCTACCTACCGTACACAACTAGAAGATAAGGTAATTTTATAGTAAGGCACCTAGGGTGGGTACCTAGACCTATTAATTAATAGGGCTTGGAAGCTCAATATTTCAAGATCAGTACTTACGTTATCTATCATTATAGTTGCTGTTAAATTTCCCTCTCAATCGGTTTGGGATGTAATGTTACATTCAATTAGTTGTAGGTTTGTTCTGAATGGTACCTAATGTACTAAATGATCATTGATTAAATTACACAAGGCACCAGATAGCCTTACTCACCTTCTGCTCTTCATCTGGCATAGATGATAAGTTTTGTGGCATTATGATTAACAATGCCCCCGCTCTTGCACACACTTGACGAAATATGTCTGCTGTGATATCCTCTAAGCGAGCAACCACGCAGTGTCGAGACGTGCTCCAACCACTAACTGATCGGGCTTCCAGATTAACTGGGGAGCTGCGGCAACCTGTACATATCAACTGCATCACACAATGGTAAAAGATGCATCACATTCAAGAGGGATTATCAACAGCTTGAGAGAAGCCAACTGAACTATTAAGCTACGGTGAACAAGTTTTTCGAGTTGGAACTAAGTTAGTAATGTAGCAACCTACTGTAGATCTGCAGAAACCAGGATACGCAATAAGGTAAAATATGATAAGCCGATGCCACTTATTACAGATGTTATTCGTCCTACGTCAGATGGTACGAATGAGCATTCAAATTTAGGATGGTTACAGTGTGTAAGTACTATTCTCAGTGGCATCGGCTTAACATAATTTTACCCACAATAATGTAAGGAACAATCGATACTCCCAAACACCTTTCTTTCTGAAGGTTTGCATCTTTTATCCGGAAGTTATTGTCTTTGCACTTAAGAGACCGCCAAACTCTACAGAAGGCAAACTTTTCATGACACTTTTAAAACCTATATGAAATGAAGTAGGTAAGTACCTTCAGTACCTACCCATAGCTACCTAGGATAGTACCTACTTCTTACCATGAGGAACGCCGTGCAAGTCATAGTGTTGCATCCGATGGGCAGGGAACTCATGTGCTGCACTCACAGGGCTTACAGGTGCTATGATGATAAAGAGAGGCAATGCGATGACAAGGTAGTATGGTAAATATCCTCGAAATAACTCCACAATTTCATCTGCTTCAAACCACATCTTTTAGGTTGATAGTTATTGTGAACGGTACAATAAACCAAATCCCTTTGCGGATGATTTAAGCACTTTTACAGGTTAAGGATGACACGCAGGAAGGAAATTGTGGTTGAACGAACTGAAAGGGGGGCGAGGCCATTTTCTTATGCGGCAGAAGAGCGTCCCGTATCCCGAAATCGAAATTTCTTTTTTTATGGAAATTAATATTTTATTTCTTTTTCTCCATGACAGTAAGACTAAGAAATTATAATTAATTAAAGGTTTGTTACAAATGTATGCTTTGAATAGGTCTTAAAAAACTTATTTTACTTGAAATATGCATCAGTATATTACTAAGTTTCACAAATTAAAATTTCTCGTTTTGGAGAAGATTGGATACCTGCCAATATATCAGAGAAAATCAAATTTGATGTGGCTGTCCAAAATACAGGGTCCAGCCTTTGATCCAGCTTACTAATCAATACAAAATGCATTTAATATCTAGTTAATACTGCATGTTTTGAGTTAAGGTTTCGAATTGAAGTTTTATTGATATTCAATCAATAATTCCTCTTTGTGATCTACTAAAATATGTAAAAATTAATAATTTTTTTGTAGATTTCCGACCTATCTAGTAAATCTGAGGGTCTCCTTCATCAATAACTTGAGAGCACCGACTCCATATTCTACAAACTATGGAAGAAAAGGATAGGTAGGATTGACACATTGTAATAAAGAATTTTTATAATATTGTAAGTTGTATTTTGTGCTAATACAAGCAAAAAATACTTTTATATTAGAAAAATTATCATCTGGAACATGAAAACATGACTGAAAGAAAGAACACAAACAATAATTTCCAGGTGAGATCTGAAGTTTATAACCAGCAAGAAATTCATATATGTATTGTATTGTATGATCGATAAGAGAGTTTCCCATTACAAAATGGAGTAAAACAATTTTCCCGCTTCCAATATATTGGATAACACCAATTTCTTAACTCGCATTGGGAATAATTGACTAACGTTAACTAATCATTATCAGACACTTTGACAGAGGCAGAGCAAAATACAATACAACTTAAAAATGTATCACATAAAACATAAAAATGTCTACATATTATTATGTATGTACTATGCATAAGAAAGTATTCTTGGAGCAAGAGATTCCTCCTCGACGATATTTGAATGCGTCCATTGTCACACGTAATGAGGATAGGTAGCGGTCTTCCTCTCTTTTGTGTACACCAGCACAATTCTTTTAAACTATAATTTTTTAACAATCCCATCATGTTATTTTCTTGAGTTTTGGAAGAAGCAAAATGTACATGCATTCGATAGAGCTCTCAAAAACTGATAACAATGAAATTTGATATAATGAAATTTCATTAATGTAATATTAACAATGCAGTACATAACTATTTACATTACAATTATATTTTATTATTTACAAATAATATTTTTCAACTCTCAGTCTTAGATATTCATAATTATAATTATGCAATTATACTTTCGCGTTGAACCTTTCATGCGCACCTCTATGGACATCACATAACCAAGAATCTTAGCGCTAATTTGTACAGGCCAACGAGCACGTCTATTTTATTATTTACTGCACACAAAACAATACTGAAAGTTGGGTGGGTTGACACTTGTTCACTGGCTACACTTTTGTTGACTTTGTTTCAACTGTATATACAGTACCAAAGCTGGTTCATTTTCTGTCTTGGTTCACTTGAATTTCGAGTGTTCTTCCAACTATAAAACTTATTATTTTGTGCCCAATGTACAAGCATAAAGATTAAAGATTTAGATAAAATAAATCTTTTATGCCTTTATGGAATGTACCCCTGTCATGGCTCCGCTAAAATCTATTAAAAAACAGGAAGAATTTTAGAATTTACTTAATTTTTTTGTAAAGTAATATTTTATGTATATTTAGCTGCCTTTATAGTTCTATCTTCTGCAGGTGGGCAATCTGAGGGCTACACCCGGAGTAACGCGACACACATCACAGATGCACTAACACGGCGAACCTACGCGCGATTACGCAGGCTTCGAAAACTATTTTATTCTTCTGCTTTCTTGGTCTTCCTCAGCGTAACAAATTTTCTCATCAGAGTTTTTATTGTTGGGGAGACCAAAACGGTAATTTTCTGCTAGATGTAAGTTTTCTTGACTTTCTGTATGGGTTTGTTTTCGGCAGACGAGTTGGCGTTCTTTCCGTTGGCATTCTTGGGCGGCACGTTGAGCACGAGGTTAATGGCAGCTTTGTTGTTTGCGCACGGCTGAAGGCAGGATGCATCAGTGTTGTGCCCACCATCCGTCAACCTGCAACATGGCCAAAAACATCCATAAGTGATTTTTAAACGTCAAATTACACAATTTTTAAAACATTTAGAGTTGGGACATTTAATAATAAAATGTAATCATGCTTGAATATTAGAACAAAACTCATATTCTAAAAACATGAAAATTTAACCTTTTATTTTTTATGAAATGTTGCTTACTTCAAATTATGTACTCCTTGACCATTCTGTGTATCAAATAAGAATTAATTTCTTATTATTATAACAAAATGTTTGTCAATTGTGTTAGTAAGATACGGGAGAATGCAGACCTGTTCAACTGGTGCCGATGGTCAGGAAAGGGCATGTCTGAGTAATCGTTTCCCCGACAGCGACGCGAGAAGAGGAAGCCGCCGACAAAGCCAACCGCTAGAGCAGCGAGGACGGCTGTCGCTACGGCGATACTCAACGTTTCCGCCGTGTAAATAGGCAACTTTTGTTGAGAAGAAGGCAACTTGGCTCCTGTAACATTCAAACACATACAGAATTAAATCTCTTGCCAATCTCTGTGATTTCTCTTACAATAAACTGACCCAGACAAGTAAGAATATGTGCCATATTCTGCCAATATGCTTCCAATAATCCAGTGCAAAATAACTCGTTTACATAAGCTTTCCCTAATTCAATGGAAATTGAAAGAACATGATAAGTCTGCAATATTATAATAATACCCTGTGGTCTTTAAAAATATAAAATTACATTTTGGTCAGTATGTACAGCAACGAACTTATATTTTTCCGATCTTGTAATGCTTTGCTTGTGTAAACTAAATGGAACACATAAATTCGAGAATGTATATAATTAGTACACACATTAAATAAAAGCACATAACAAATATCTGTCAATTGACAGTTACTGAAACTTTAAAGTTAACGTATTAAACTGCCGAGAGCCATTATATTTCATACTCCCTGTTTTACATCACATTAAATTAGCAATGCAAATTCATTTTGTAAGCAACAAATAAGACGAGAAACAAATGTGTTATGTACATTTATTCCCAACATTGTAAATCTAATAGCGCCCTAGCAATGAGGAGTTTGTGTGTGTAGTTCGTGCCCGAACAAAAGATCAATCGAATGAACGAAGTCGTCACGCAAGTCTTACCTGCATGGTTCATTTCAGCTAGCGATTTTGGAATCGCGTTGCTTTCATCCACTTCAATAACAATCTCATTGTCAAACTCGGGTTCAAAATGGCCGCCCGGATGGTTGGGGTGGACGGGATCGCCTGCCAAGGTTAAACCGTAGGTTAACAACAAGCCATGACAAACAAGACAAGAAACAAACACAAAGAGCCATCGTTCTCATCAAGGTATGTGAACTTATTGAACTAAATCATTCTTTATACCTATTCTAGTGTTGCACTATTGAAGATCTGACACAACAATGGAAAATAAATTAGAATATTTTCCGATGATGTATTGTCAGTACAACTTTGTAGCAAAGCACAAAAATTAATATTTAGTTAAATTGAAAATAGAGCTATCCGCTATCATACGGAAAATGTTGCTTGTAAAAGATAATTTTCAAAATGACTTTTTCTGATAAAACGGTTGCCTACGATTTGGGCATCCATTCCCATCAAAGAATGACATTTTGAGAAATCAAGCAAAGCAATTCTTGACCATCAATCCAGCCACTATAACTTGACGTTAGAAGGTAGTTAGTTGTTTTGTTAGTATCCCATAGCCTTCACCACCACAAATCACCCAACAACACACACATAGATTAAAACATAAGTTTGTTAGATAGAACTGAATGTGTTCCTCTAACTTTTGTACTGAAAGAAAATGAAACCTGTTATTAGCGAAATTCAATTTCTGTCATTGATTTGCATTAGTTCAAGTGTGGTATATAAAACATGCTTTCTACATGTAGTGATTTTGCAAAATCTCTACGGTTTTAAAAATAACATGCACTACATAATAAATTAAATTGCTCATGCACAATATATGAAATATTGCAGAAGAAGTGTTAAATACCAACCGAAAATAAAACACCAAGCTGGGAATGTTGGCCTAGTGATGGAATTGGAAATGGAGGTAAAAGTTAGGATTGGGCATCAATAGAGGAAGGACCATCCATATTGTGGGTCGTCAACAGATTAAAATATATAAATGTTTTACGGATCAGTGTAGTTCTGACTGCTAAGTAATTGGTTTTAATTATATTTAGAAATGATTAATAAAGCAGTATATTTGTACAGTTGTGGACTATTCCATCCAGAAGTAATGATATTTATATAATAAGTATATTAATCATAGATGCAGTTTGTACAGAATCTACATTCTATTTCCGATCACCCGCGAATAATCTACTGAAGCTTTTATAAGGGGTTAGTTTGCGATGTTACGTCGAAACTCGAGAGGTAGACTGACCATTGATAACCACGGCTTCGATTGTGGTTTGCGCTGCTGGGGCAACGATGGTAGGGCACGAGCACACAGCGCAAGGGGGGCAAGTCATCGACTCGGGCTCAACGGGTTCTGGCGCAACAACGATACATAATTTTAGACTCGCGCCACTCTGTTATACACACACACACCTCTTCATTGTGGTTATATCTACCTAATTAATCATGTATGCCATTATGTGGTAAAGTACCTTACTAAAAGTATATTATCATGTATTTTAAATGCTGAATGCATTCTTTTGACCAATTTATTATTATACTCTTATACCTAGCATTATTTATTATTGCCATTTGTATTAGGTATGTTTTAACAAGGGTAGAACAAGATGAATAGGTAAAACATCTATAAAATGTGCACATTGGCATTCACTTTGAATTTGTGGAAAAATTATACATAATAAAAAAGATAAAAAACATAATTATAATATTGTGAATTGTGAAAAGTGGAGCAAACATGAATTTGGTGAGTACACCAAATTATTGCAGTGCTTTTGATAACTTATTCATTACCTACACAAGGTAAAATAACAATTCAATAATAATGTGCCTACGATTAAATTAAATATCAACTCATGCAACTTTCCAAAACTAGATACAAACGTGCAGGCAGACATCAAATGACTACGTACATCTAACGGCTATAATCTACTTTGCTGAATGTCTACATCAAAAAGGGAGCCAAAGCTACTCACCACTTTCTTTTGTCGTCTCTGGGCTGGTCACTACTGGAGGCACCAAGCCTGCAAGGAAGGCGATAGAAGCTTTGTAATGCTAAGCAATACACTAACAACATCACCACTGCCGGTAAATGCTGCTTACTAGCTTATTGAGCCACATTACAGTCTAAACCACACACTAGTCAGAATCGTGGCATTGTTTGCAATAATATTCATGCTCAACAAGACAGCTAGACAAGTTAGTTGATAACTTGATCATTCTTTACAAATTATATGAAGAAATAGTAAATACACAACTAGCTTACTAATATGAAATAATTAACATAAAGTAATGTTAAATATGCACATTCAATGTGCATTGTAAGTAGACAAATATAAAAATTGAACAATTAACAAAATGATTCAGTTATTTGACGCCAAGAGCTCACGTAATAAAATGCCTGTCATGCTACAACATCTAATAAATGTAGATGTCTATTGTAATTGTAAAACATTCCATCAGGTTGTTGTGTCTTGCAAACTTACCGCTCTGTGTGCGCGCACAAGCGGGATGTTCACCTCTCGCAACGTTCTGTACAAAACGTTTATTTTCGACGCTCCAGTTGGGCGAGCCAACGCTGGCACAAACATTCTCGGTGCTGTCCCAGGCGCAGTATGGATCTTGAAGAGCTACGCACTCTCCGCAACTAGTAACCTAAAGAAAATACCGAAACAAAACTTTAATTTAGTTCCTGCACAGAGGAACAAGTAATTAAATCAAACCTATGTTCGTACATTCATTTGTGTAAAATTACGTAATTTATCTGCCTACTTATAATTATTTTAAAGTCCTCAATCTTTTCCACTTAACTTTTCAACTTTTTAACTATAAAAACCTATTGTTAAAAACCAGACATCCAGCTGAGACAAGTATCTTAGATTTGTTCATTTAATCAGTGAGACTGCTCACCTTATCAGAATTGCACCTCTGCAGCTTTATCGACTGAATCTCATCGTCGGAGACAATAACCAGCTTGCTCTCCTCGCCGCTGATTCGCACCACATAGAGATTCTTCACAGGAACACTTGGTGGCAGCACCTGCAGCTCTTCGATCACGACGCTCTCCACAGTCTCGTCAGAGTCGAAGGATGCTACGTTGAGAGCCTTGATGACTTTGCCATCATCTGTGAACATCAGCTTCGATTGGTATCGATAACTTACATACCTAATCTTTTCTTTCATTCTCAAAAAGATAAAGTTATATTGAATTTTAGAGATTTTGTGTGCATAATCTAATCTTGCCAATACAATAACAGAGAAATTTTACTTTAGAAAACAATTGAATAGGTATAGTACAAACATTGACTTCATTTAAATTAAATGATTTTAAACAAATAAATAATAAATTACCTGTTCCAATGAACAAAACGTCGTAAGACTTCCCGTCTGGAGTTTTAACTTGTTGGTCCACGGCAATTTTTGTGAATCGGTATTGCAGGCTTATTCGAACCAACAACGGCCGAGTGAAGTAGGCCGGCACTGCAGAGTCCATCAGAGTATGCGACTTCACAAAATTGACGGAAACGTCGGGCAGAGTTCGACTGTCGTTGACGCACTGTCCAGGTCGCGGCTCCGGCACTTTCAAGGTCGGAACTTTCAACCAGTTGGCGTTCATGGTCTCCTGCTCTTTGAACGATCCCTCGAAGGAGTCGAGCACGGAACGCATGCTGAATGCGCAGACTGCGGAGCCACCGATGCTGTTGACTGGCGTTGTGAAGACGGCGTAGATGAGCTTTTCTGAGCCAGCGCCGTACGTTCCTTCGATAATCTCACTAGTCGACTCTGTGTAAAAGAATAAGTAGTTGATGTTACAATTAAGAATATCAAGTTGCTAATCACGTGTACTTTAGTTTTCCTACATGCTGGCCAAATTATATATTGAATAAGTAAAATATTTAGAGGATTTGTAATCAAAACTACTTGACAAGTACACAGTAGGACAGAAGTTACTGAAGAGATTATAATAGTCCATGAAATAATTTTGTTTTTTATTCTGATAATTTATACCACTTACGGATTTCGTTGAAGTAGAATGGATAATCGCCCGGGACTGAGCAATTTAGACGAGACTTCAAGAAGGACGTCCACCTGTCTCCGAACTGATGTGGACCACCCTTGTCGTGTTTGCAGACTCGAGCTACTCGTGAATACACCGTCTGGAATCAGCAGAAGTGTCACCTCACTTTCTCTCTCTATTTCTATCTTTACTCCTCAGACAAGTAAAATAGCCAGAGCTAGTCGCCTATGGGATTTTTTTTCAGTTTCAGTTGAGGAAGTTTGTGTAATGGAAAATAATCTAAACTGTACTAAAATATCCCAGCCAGTATATTATAGTAGTTAGTTTACCTTGCCACAGTTGATGTATTCCACCGCTGTCTCTCGGAAGAAGAAGAAAATGAAGTCTCCGTATGCCATTGAACTGACGAAGTTGGGTGCTAAAGAGGGAAACACAATGTCACATTAAAACTCATTCATTATCTTTATCATATCTTCTACAATGGGTGAGAGTCAAGGAGGTAGTGGTACTACCTACTATAATGTCTGAACTCACCATTTAACTGCTTGAGATCGGATCGTTCCGTTCTCAGTGGTTCTCTGTAGATCAGTGGATCTGTACCAGAGAAGTCTGCTACTGTGGCAGTGTACAGCTGGCCATCTGTGAATAAAACATTCAATCAGCAATCAATCATCACCTCATATGCTCTATGTATAGTCAGTGACAATCAAGTTTTGAATATTTTGTGTTTGTTGAAAGATGCATTTTATTTCAAACACTTTTTTATTTGTTCTTTTTTATAATGAAGAAAATAGAAAAGAAACTACAAAAAAGGCTCCATTTCCTGGTTAAAGTATGCAGCTTGACAACTTTGTAAGTAGCAAACTTTTTAATGACTTTTTCATGACAACGCGAGTTGGTGAACTTTTGCTTTCAGTGGACTTTTGACAACTTAAAATTGCAAAATAATCATTTATAGATAGATAAGATAGTAAAATGACTGAACAACGTTCTACTGCCTCTCTCCTAAAAACGATATTTCTGGTGCTCACTACCTGCTATAATGCATTCATTTTCTAAGCATTATAAATGTTTGCATCTTTTGGTACAAACAAGCTGAAACTTGGGAGGCAACCAATTACAGCCCGAAATTCGGTTAGAAATACAAACTACATCCTTTGCAAGTTTGTATATGAAGAGCAGCCATTTCGCTAATCCAATTTGTTATGAAATCTGGCAAGAAATCTATTATGGTCTCCGGGGTGATCCCTCTTGTGGGCGGAATCGGGCAGACGTGTGTAATGAATACTGGTGTAATAATTAATGAGAGACTGACCACTGTAGACGCCCGTGCTGTTGTGGTCGGGGTCGTAGGGACACAAACCCCGGCCCTCATACTCCTTCTCCACAACGTAATCCCCGTCCTGTGAACAAACAAACAGAGCACACGTATTAGATAGATACACTCCTTGGCGGCGTTTGCAAGTGTGCTTTATTATTCAACTGTGGGCTTATGACATTGTTGTAGATGAAGGTGAAGTCGTCGTCGTGTGTTGTACCTACATAGTTTAGTTACTCAAAAAACTATGAAATGTGTATAATTTCATTTGAAATTGATAAAAAGTATTTTTTCCAGTGACTTCACTACCTTCCAAAAAGGCAACACAAGTGACCAAATATAGCTCAAATACTTAGTGGTCATCCAAAAAATGAGATTTTTTCGATTTTATGTTGATAGCGACAGTTTGATATTATCTATCATTTATCGAAATCAAGTCTGAAATTATCAATATTTAATACTGAGTTTACTGTTTCAAGAAAGATGTATCAAAAATAGCAATGTGTTTTAAAATATAAAAAAATACAAAATAGCATAGGTAAGCTTTTTTTCTTCCTATGTATTTATTAAAAAAGTATGCAAATAATGGAGTTTTAAACAAAATACAAAGTACGCAGAGTGCCCATCCCTACATGTCGGCAAGGGACAAGATAAATCTAAATATAGTCTATAGGTTGTTGACTCTTACGTAATTAATTATTTAGCCCTCCTTTAAGAATTGTCAAACATTTCACACAATAGGTCGATTAGGAACGACAGAAATAACTTTCAATTGGGTCCACATATGATTTACTGTCTGCTATTCATACCCTATGATATTATTAAAATTACCGCTCTCTAAAGAGGTGCACTTGGCTATGATTTGATGTCATGGATATACAGAAGGGGGTATGCTCCATTTAACGTGATTGAATATGGGCTTCAATAGGACCTAATTTAGAGATGCATTTAATTCATGTTCCCACAGCTTCTCTGAACCATTATAAAGACTAACACCACTAAATCTACATCACGAGCTGACAAAGAGCCCATTGAAACGAATTATTTTCAGTGAAAATACTGTATCAGCTCCAACACGAAACAAAATAAAAGATCAAGATGTGGTGTTCCTTTTGGATTCACGCTCTCGAGGGATAATTTAGTACAAATTGATTATTGGTTTTTCTAAGGAAGTTGTTCTAGCAGTGATGGCCGACCAATGCATCGGTCAGCATCGTCGAAATGCAATTCATTTTATGGTACGCTGAGTTTGAGATTTCGCCGGTTTGCATTCAATTTGCAAGACAGTTACGTTACACGCTGAAGTTTGCAGCGATCCGAGCGGCAAGCGCGTGCTGAGCTAAGCAAAACGCAAAACCACCCCCTCGTAAGACGGGCTCGGGGTGGGGGGGGGGGAGGAGGACCGCAGATTTGGGAGCAACGAGCAGATAACTTGATATTTGACTTGTTAGGAAATGACATGCTATTAACCCGTCGTTGTCGTCGGCTCTCTCGCGTTCAAACACTAGCTGCTGCTGCCGCTTTTATTGACAAAGATTTGTCTTGAATAAGGCGCGCTTTAATGCGTCTTCTCTTTTCGACAAGCTAAATCCACAAGACTCATTTGGAACGCTAACGTCGGGATTTCACTTGAAACTGTCAACTAAATTACCCTCGACTGTTCATTTCCTTCAGTTCGCGAAACAAACCCAGATAGATGAGTTTTTGAATTAATTTGAAGGGAATTAAAATTACCTCTATTACCCTAACTTTAAAAATGCTAGCAACTAACTAGGTAACTAATAAATCATTTGTTTAATACATCTCCATTAGTTATTAAAAAGGGATAGCTCATTACTTGGAGCTGTTTTTCACATTTCTTTCCTTCTCAAAAACGATACTTTCCTTCATACTTTATACCACGATGACATGCAATATTATGGCTTTAAAACTACAGCCTGTTCTTCCCACAATGCAGCGCGAAATTACCGCCAATAGTCCGATGTCTCCCGAGTTTCGCAGGAAACACACAAAATGAGAGTGGCCCTAAAGTTCGCCCGGAGTCAGTTTATGCCGCACTGAAACTGTGGCTTGTGTTCACAGTGTCACCAAAGCCTCGTAAAGAGCAGCGTTACGACCAAATAAATAAATAAAAATGTGTCATCAACGAATTATTATTGTCTTCGGGTGACCCCCGGGGTCAACAATGCCAGCTGAGTTTACGACAATCACTCGGTGACCTTCCAGGAATGAAAGACACGGAATAATTAAAGACGTTGTAGTGAAATCAAGTGGCAATGTGGCCGTGCTGTCGCAATCATTGTTAAATGCACAAGCGAGGCAAATTCAATTGAAGGCGACTCGAGAGACTGTCAAGACGGAAGGTAAATAAGTTGGCCATGAACTGTTCAAACTTTAGACACAGTAGTATGTCTTTATGAGTCTATTTTTATTATTTTTTATCTTTACAATGGCGCGGGAGGAGGTCACAACGTTTAATTTGTAATTTACAGAAAATAATTAATTAAAATCGATCAAAATAAATAATTAGAATCGATCAAATCGATGATAAACCATGATCATGAAGAAGATACATGAGATACTGATACAACAAAGCACAGCCGACGTGAGAAATAATGGAACGAACTTGCAGGCTTCATTGAACAGAAAAAAATGTCCAAATAGCATTGTTCCTTGGATTTCTGTTATCTATTTCGAACAATAGGAGCTAAGATCGAACTGTAATGACTGCAAGAACTTGTGTCGATAATGTGGTGGTTAGAAGAACGGGGCCCGGTTGGTCGACTTCCTAATCACAGTCCCATTAGCTGGTTGCACTCGCAGCATCCTCGTCTCGTCGCCTACCTCCTCGCGAGGCTCCACGTGAGAGGTCGACGATCACCCCTTCCAGCCAACACGTACCGACTGCACTTTAATACATCGAAAACTAACCACAACACCACATGATGTTTGCGATTTGATCTCTTATCTAGAATGATTCCTCGAATTTGCGGGGCACCGATTCAATCTCTCTCCACATGCCTCGCCAAATGCTCGCCGAAAGATGTGTTCAGGAACGCTTTCCCCTCGCCGACGGGTACGTTCTCTTAAATAAACCACAGAGTCAGAGTGAGAAGTTCACACAGCAAACCCGTCCCGATTTACCTTCAAACCCAGGCGCCGCGGACGTGGGCGCTAGAATATAATTACTTTGTGTTTATTCAAGCCCTTTTGTTGGAATAGGTGGAATGTTTTAAGCAGATTTGTTGTAATGTGGTATACTTTTAAGTGATAATGAATGGGAATTATTTTCGGCCTACGTGCTGGAGAATATTTCGGGACTAGGATTAGCGGGCGCTATCTTACGACTCTATATAAAGTGCGTGTTGTTTCTATACTAGTACACCTTTTATCACAACGGACGCAAATAATATTATGTAGACAGCTGCTAGGGGTAGTATTAATACGTATTTTATCAGGCCTAGCTCCATAATTTAAACTCTTTCTTAATATTTGCGAAGGATTTACTTGTTTTTGTAACGATGACGAAGAAGGATGACGCTGAGAAACAGCGAGCTTACCTTGAAGTGGTAATGCCTGCACAAAGGCTTGTAGGCGTTCGTGCCGCACATGAGCAGGCGGTTGTCGGAGATCTTCGCCAACACTCGGATGTAGTTCTGGCAATCATCCTGGAATCACACAAACACGTTGTAACACTCTGTCGTGGAGGTGCCGGCTTCTTCCCCGGGGCGGGTTGTTACTCCAGGTGGAGGCTGCGAGATGTTTTACTAAAAGCATCAACCCTTATAAAAAAAAATCCGTCTATAAATAAAATTCGCGAAATCTCTTTGCCGCGAGAAGTTTTTATTTACTGCCCTCTAAGAAAACCTCGTTTTCGAGATTGTGTAGCGTAGCGACAAGAAAGTAGAGGCCGTGTTTTACACCGTTATGACGCAATTCGTGGATATGAATGCACCCCCGAATCAGCCGGCCCGCATGAGCGCCGCGAGATCATATCTCCACGAGCACAGAGTTAATTAATATTAATGATATTCACGCTGTTCATAATACTAAATAACATTTAATCTGCTTGGATGAAGCTGGATGAAATGATTTCAACCTCTGGAAACCGCATGCGGTCACTTTTGGTGACCGAATTTGATTGTTTCAAACGGAGGCTTGATCCCCGCATCCCCCCGCCTGGCCGACTACCCGGGTGGAGCAGTAATCAAACCGGGCGGTGATTTATCAATCCTGTGCGCTCCCTGACGATCCTGCCAGCTCCCGACCGCGCCGGCCAATGACAATGCAAGGAAATTAAAACTCGATAATTAATCGATTGTGTCACGATGTATCATGCCACGGCCGACTTAACCGCGAGCTCTCGCGGAATGATTTCGAATTCGGAATTAATAGCGCGGTGTCCGTGATTTTACCGTCACGCGTCAAAGCACAAAAAAGGAGTCGTGTAGTTCGAATAGATCATAGCCGAAGATCTACATTTTTCGCCACAAAGAGAAGAGATAAAGCTAATCCCTTCGAAAATCTCGTCCTTGTCATCAAGCCGGAAGCGAAATAATTTATACAGGCATCGTAATATCTGTCCTCTTATAAAATCGGAATGACATGTTATGAAAGAAAAAAAACTAATGAGATTTTATTCAAATACGCGAAACGCAATCTTCATCAAAACTAAGATTCATTCCCCTTTCTCAAACTCCGCGACTTTACTAATCAAGGAAAATATAAGAGCCGTATTTTTTTGTTGGCCCAGATTTCTTTCATCCAGAATAACGTGTAATATCCCGAGGGGAAACAACTGCTCGAATCTGATGTGAGTTTAATTTGTCCCGACTTTCCGACTCTCTGGCGACACTCGGCGATGTTGCGAGCGCGAGACAACTCTCTCCAGAGAGCCGCGTGTTTGTTGACGATATTTGCCGTCGTCGCCGTGATTATATATCGAGCACGACAGTGGTGGGATGGGAAGGATGTGTGTATCTACACTTACCTCCGAGTTGCCCTTGAGATAGCACAGCTCCCTGTGCGCCCCCGAAGAATGCCACTCGATTCTCTGGAAACAGAAGAAGCAAACAACAGAGTTAGACATCGACGTAGAACGTTCGTTTCGAAATCGTTTACTTGGTTTGAAAAAAAACTACTTCTTAATCAAGACAAACTTGTGGTAAAATCACGCAAAATAACTATTCGGAGAATGCGATAAATCGCTTAAAAACAAAGCGAAAGCGACGGGGGTTTACTTATTATTATTAATAAGAGAAAGAAAGAACTCTATATGAACTTGATCTGGGTAACTTGTTTCTTGTGTGCACACTTCCACCTTTGCTTTCCAAAAATCTTTGATAAAGCGAATTTAGCAAAAGTCGAAAAGTCAAGAAAATATTCTTGAAAAGTCAGCTTCACATTCGGCAGAATTGATTATGCATTTATTCTATCTCTATAAAAACAGGGTGTATAGCTCAGAGACGCTTTTGAGCACTGCCTATCCTTATTTAAGTCGTGTGAACTTAGTCGCTTGAAAACTTCTAATTTCACGTTTTCACGTAATATTATACGCTTGACGTTTTCAAGCGGCTATAAGTTTATACGATTTCAAACAAAACCATCTACCTTCAGCACCTGTTTCTATAGAATGCATCTTGCCCATGAAGTGTCCTCTTTGACTTCAGGTACTCTTGAAACATGTTGGAAAAAGGTACCCCATGATAAATGGTACAACAGTCGTTTTAATCACTAATCAGAGATTCCATTAATTCACCAAATGAGTTCTATTCATCTGTCATTTAAAACTAATCTACCTATTCGAACTCCCTGTAACTAAAGTCACTCGTCGGCGTTAATTCACGAGCTATAACGAGTTCTACACTTTGTTCTTCAGTCCAGCCGTTCCTAATCTCTGTTGCCTTCGACCGCCACAATTATATCCAAGACAATCTTATCTCCAGCACTAATTAATTAGTTACCTCCACCGAGTGTGTGTTTGTCGACAAAAGTTCGAAACAAATTTGAATAATAGAACGTGAACCACAGAGCTATATAGTTTATGTAAAGCCAACGAGTGTGAAAAATGATTTTCTTACACGGGATGCATGCGGTCTCCCCCCTCGCCAATCTCTTGCATGTGTATACCTGCTAGCTCCGGCGATATGCAAATGAGTATTAACATTACGCGATAAGAAGACGGTCGTTCGGCAAAGTTTAGCACGTTATGTCACGTGGTTTATCAGATCGCCGTCAACACCCCATGCCATTGAGCGAGGAGACGGTAAACAAACCCAGCCCACCGTTCGAGGCACACACAGAGAGTACTTAGTTATTACCGTAACACAGCGATGCAAATAACTGCATTCCTTGTTATTATCATCCCCACTGCCGCCCTCTCAATGGCGGTGACGTGGTTGAGAATAAGCCTTGAGATAAGCAACAATGAAACCCCGCCATTAGAAGTAGTTTGTTCAAGACGTTGGTGGAAGATAAGATTGTATCGCAGGGTTGCTACAGCGATGTATGCTTTGTCTGCATTATATTATTATAACACCCCACGCATTATCTACATTGTATGTCAGGTTTTCGAGGACCAATCAGGCAACAGCGTCCGGGATAGAATTTTACGTCCTATTTCCACATAGGTAAATATTCACAATCCCCCAGAAACAAGAGGTTTTGTCGTGAGATTTGTCTAAGATGGAGCAATTTTGGTTAGGGACACTAAAAATGGTATGTTTACAAAAGTTGTGTAATCAAAATGTGTGCAGAAACTGTCAAAATTTTTCAAGAACATGGTCTCTCTAGTACGCTACTAAAACTACAAGAGCGTTGTGCTATTTCCTGACGAGCAAACAGCAGAGTGCATGTCGCAAAGCAAACAGCAAGTCCGAGAACACATCTTACTTTTACGACAAACTATAAAACTACCCTCGATTTGTCTCACAAGTGCACTCGATCACCTGCACCCGCCGTTGCAATGCAAGCACGGCGCGATATGGAAATGGCTCCACGGCAGCGGGGGCCGCGGCAAGGCTAGGGGCGCTATCACCACCCCGCCCTATTTGCCCCATGAGTTATTGTCCGAGATAGGCGACACGCGCGCCACACTCTTGACGTGTCACGTGACCAATCTCTTAATGTCAACAGAGCGAATTAATGTGACGATAAAAATAACCGTCGGCCACGTGATCGAAGTCTTTTCGTGGCCGGACTATTAAGAGGTTCAGGAATAATGAACTGATTAAGAGCGAGGTAATAATTAATACATTATATTTCCGAGGGTAGTTTATTTTGGAGTGGGGTTTATTATATATACACAACAGCGTGTATTTATTTCCTGTCGAGATAAAAATAACCGCCAAAAGTTTCCGGTTTGATCGATTCCGTGAGCGGGCGAAATAAAAATTCCGGCGCGCGTCGTCGCCCGTGTGCGGCTGGATTTCTAATCCACTGTTACGCCGGTGTTTGCCCGAGGGTTGCGTGGGGGAGGGGGGGGGGGGGGGGGAGGTCCCCGGGGAGGTTCGACCTTTTGATCCGCGACACTTGCCCATCGGGAATGATGGATGACCGTTCTGTGCTGCCACCTGTCCCACGGCCTCGTCACTCTCATCGGTACAGACAGATATCTCGCCGTCGACTCTGCAATTCAAGAGGCCCGTCTCCCGACGCAGCTGCGCCGCAAAATCCACTCAAAATTCCCTACCGTAAAGAAAATAGAAGCTACTCCACTATTTCTAGTTGGCTTTACGGGTCAACGGAAACCGTATATAAATAAATCGATCAAAAGTTCCAACTTTCCGAATTGACATTTTTTTCTTCTTCATTTTCGCGAGAGTTGAGTCGCGGTGTAAATGACCACATGGCTGTATTTTACTGCAGATTTCACAGCGAGGATGAGAACTAAGATCGAATTGGTTTGTCTGTCGGCGTCATAAAGTGCGATGGTTTTCTCGTCCCGGGAGACTTCCGCGCTCTCGCGAGCTCGTTATCTGTGGGACATCACCGGCTAGTGGTCCAGCAGAGATGCTTCATACATTTCATAACTCCGCTGACGATAAACTCGGACGACTCGCAGAGAAGTAAGCCACCCAGCCGTGGAGCTGCGGTACTTGCTAATATAGTAATCTCATTACAAGCGCTTCTCTACAGCAAATAGTAGGAAATTAGCTTCGTTTCTCGGAACAGCCATCAACTCATAATCGGGAAAAAGGACATATGTTTTTGATAAATTATGATCTACAGGAAGCGAAAAGAAGTGACACAAAATCATAGAGCAGACAATGCTAATGTACGTGATTCAAATGAGATGATGGGACAAGTGAACGCTGTGTTTTGTCACCATTACTATACATTATGTATGGGGAAAAGCCTGTTATGAGTTCAATGAGGTTGATATTGCCCCCTTCTTCGGCGAGAAATCGTAAAGGATAATGGAAGCGGATTGCCAATTAAGACGGGAATGGTATAAATGACACAGAGGGCGTGAGCTCGACTCCCGAAGTTGGAAATTAGGCCAAGTGAGTTCACACTTCTCCTGACCAGTCCAATTAACTGAGTCGTTAATCCGTTGTACGAATCCCTGTTCTCTTTCCTGGAATCCCAGCCGTGTCTGTTCCCGGTCAATCCCTCGGGAATGGGACTAACTATGAATACTAACGAAGCGCCGAAGCCCAATGCAGCAATTTGTTAAATTATTTAACACGACGACGATCTACACCCTGTCTCTCTCGATTCGCATTTCGGAAAGTCGGGGCCGAGTTTTACACAGAGTTACGACTATTGGAGAGAACAATGCTATCAAAAATGTTTGATGATATTCAGTTTTATTTCCGTTCGTGACATTGAGGACTGTAATTTGGTACCCACTTTCTCACACTTATTCAATTTATGTAGTCCACTACAATGATACTTCTAGGTTACTCCGAAGAAATTCATTATCGTAATTGCTCAGGTCTTTTTTGAGTTGCTCCGAACAATGACCGACAAATCGTCGAGGCGATCTCTTCTTAGCAGTTCTTTGTGAAAGCGACCCCGGTATCACTGCACCGAGTGTGCAAACATATTAACGGTAAATGTAGCACCCCTGTTATTACCAAGACGCAAACCCAATAATAATAATAATAATAATACTTTCTTCTCTCTCCGAGAAGAACCGTTCTTTCGCGCCCGCCTGGAAACTACCGTGATTCGTAATCGCCCTCCACAAGTCCGTCGGTTTTAATTGCATATCGACGTGCAAGTACAGAATGTGATTTCAAACAAACGTGCCGGAGTGCTCCGGTTTTGAAAACGCCATTCACACCGTGATTAGCAGAGTGTGATAAAACAACGCTAACGGTTCGCTAAACGGTTCCATGCCACGTTCTTTTTGTCGGACCTCTAATCGACCAAATGTAATTATTTTATTGATGCTCGTAACATTAATTATTTCACTCTGAACAAAGCAGCTCGGCTTTAATAAACGTGTGGTCGCAATTACAAAGAACAAACAGGATTCCATTTGGCCGGTTTAGCTTGTTCACCGACGTCCCCACATAGCGCTCGCCGTTATGAATCTTCAATTCGATTAACTTTTTGGTGGCTATTGGATTATTTTAGTACAGAGAATCCAATCTGTTTGAAACTAACGGGGAAAATGAAATTGGCACTTTATTCTTAGATACTGAACTATAACCTTTTCAGCAAATAACTTCAGTGATAATTAGGGGATGATTGCCACGTCCAATCTGCGCGAAACATGGTGGGATTAAAAAGAAAAAAAGCAACCGTGTTGTGGAGCTAATTTGCACACTCTATACCGTGTTTGAAATTAAATAGGGTTATTTTTCCATGATAACCTCTTTCGACGAAGAATATTAGGTGTATCTCGTATACCTAGTTTTAGTTTTTAATTATTTTTGGCACGTTGTATATACACAAGGTAACGTAATTTAATTGCAAGTCAGTTTATATACAGAAAACATATCTCTCAGTTCCTTCAAAATATTACACATTTGCCTGACGTCTGTATACGTAGAAAGCAATCATTAGTTATGTGCATACATCTATCTCAGCCCCCATTCCCGGCTACCAATCCAGTAGTAGAAAATACAGCTTGCATAACAAATAGTACCAGTCAAAGGTTCTCTAATATTGAGTTTAGTAATGAAATAGAGGATGAATTTTGATTTTGAATAATGAATACTTAGTCTTGACTGATTTCTGTTTATAAGACGGATGTTCGTCTATATATCGTGTCTGGTTTGGCACGTCACTTTCGAGCATAGCACCGATAACCGCCATTGTGTTTGTTAGAAGAGGAAAACGATTCACTACTTTTCCAGCCCGTGCGGCGCAGAAATTGACGGGGCGCCTCGTAATAAAGGCAAAGGTAGGAAGGTAAGCTAACCGGAAGAGCGCGTAAAACAGACGGCGTCGGAAACGGTGAGTGATGAGACCTCTGCACGCAATCCGACGCCGACGCCGACGCCTGACGACGCGACGCTGGCTTATGACTCACACACTCACGGGGATGCGAAGTATATTGTCTGACGAAACAATGGCGTGGTTTAATTACTTAAAAAGAGCAGGAAATTAACTTAAAACTGTTGTCAGTAAGACAAATGGATTGTCGGTAGTAAATCGCTGCGGAGCTAGGATCCCTCTCAACACCACCCACCCCCCTCGAGTTCTGGAGTTGTGTTTGGTGAAAGAAAACAGCAGCCAGGTGGAATATTTTCATAACATTTCATCGGCCCCCCCCCGCAAAGCTCTCCACCCCCTTGTTTTATGAACTTCTCTGCATTTTTAAGAGCCTCGTAAAAGGTTTCTAATCTGCATATTATCAACGAACATTTAAGACTCTCAGTGTCGGACTTTTTTATTATAATTAGTTTAGGCTTTTTAAACATTTTCGTGTGTTTTCTACGAAAAAATATAAATGTTGCGGCGAAGCTCCAGGATTGTATAAAGCAAAAGAAAAGCTGTGATTTCAGCTTTTCTCTCGATATCAAAGTAAACACAGCAAAAATAATACTGACAAGTTCTTATACATTGTTGAGAGTAAATTTTTCTGGACCATTCTATTTCTAAATTCTAAGCAACGTACTACCATGTATATCTACTTCGATGTATTGAATGCTACTCCATTATTATGACAAGTGTAGTCGATTGCAATTTTTCGTCCAATAATAAATTGCGACCTGATAATTATGTTCGAGGGTCCGGGAGAGTTTCGGCACGCGAAATTAAAATAACTCCTCGCACGTGTCCGCTCCCCCCCGCCGCTCAATCCCAGCCTGGAGACGGCTACCCATAACGAGTGGCAATTATACCCTCCGCCCCCCCCCCCCCCCCCCCCCCCCGGCCGTGGACGCAAGTCACACTTCCACACAGACGACGCGAAGGAGGGGACCGAACCCGGGCCAATTGTCACATGAAAGTAATCTTTCAAGTGTGTACAAGGGAAGTGAATAATGGATGTCCGTCCCCAGCGAATCCTATCAAAGATTAATCACGAAATTCAAGTGTGGTGCGGCGCCAGTCGCGTTCTCCTCTCTTGGTCATCGCAACCAAACACTAAAGATGAAACAGAGAATAAAACGGTGATCCAACTCTTGATGTTCACTTTGTTTTGTAGCTTGTTGGTTGCATTCGTCATTCGCCCAGCGTGAGTTCGGCCGTCTCGTTACATTAGCCACGGTACGCCATGTTACGTCGGGGGCCTCTCCGTGCACGCCGAGATTCATTTAGAAGTAACATTATCCAGACAACATCAAACATTACCTCATTGTCCAGCGGTATTACCAGACACTATCTGATCGAGGGTTTAACTAGTTACTCTCTGACGTCATTTCGTTGCTTTTCGACCTGTTTTAGCATGATGGATGAGATAGATAGAGCGTGAATGTGATTGCTTTAAGGGAGAACACGATACGGTTATTTCCAGTGCTGACGCCTCCGCTTTGAATCCCGGGCAGGTCACTTTAAAGACTTCATAACGTAGGGCCAATAAGCGCTGCTTATTTCCCAGTTCTGTTTCTATACGGCGCAAAAGTAAGTTGTATTTTTCAACCATCGCAGCGACTTATATGCACATTTCCAACGCAATGCCCGATCGTGTAAATGCACTTTAAATATTACCCCATGAAAGCTGTGTTTAATTGACATTTATGGATTATAAATTCAATGGATAAACGATACTTAAGTGTTCAATTTTTACGATTTCCAATCTCATGCATATATAGTTGATGGTGTAATATAATTCCGCGCATATTGTGGGAAAGGAAATCATTCGGAATTAAGTATAAATCCCCGTGTCTCGACTTGGCAAGATCTTGGACTCGGCTCTCTGGTGTTATCGATACATCGGACACCGAACAGGTTCAATAAAGCAAGTTTTACCGACGAGAGGCCAACTCGAGCAGTGGCGTAACCGTAACGCGAGCTTTTTACGCCATCGCGACTCTCGGAGAAACTAGACCTCGAAATGTCCACTGACTTTCCGAGAAATACTAAGTACTCACTTAGCCATCTTGATCATGTTACCGCAATAGGAAAATACTGCATACTTTGTTCAGTGGTTCTTGGACATACCGCAGAATAAAAAGGAATCAAGAAATTCAAAAGAAGAAAACTAATACGACTGACATGCTTTACTTTTAATTTACAGTATCATTTATCGTCTGCAAATGACTGACTATTTAAAAACAATGGCGTGGCAAGGATACATAAGGTAATTGGAACTATCTCAGCATCCCTGTAGTGATCTTCATGGTGGATATGCTCGAATGATAGACGATTCACAGCAACTGACTTGATTTGTGAAGAATGCTCCCCACTTTGTTCTGAATCAGATCATCATATCAAAAATGCAACGTCGTCTATCAATCGGAGCTTCCGTCGTTCAATGGTAAATAGAATCGCCATCCATTCACTTTAGAATATAGCTTAGGTACGATATATATTTGCTACATTTGATACAATTATGTAGATTGCAGAGCGTATATTCTCTAGGGAGTGACAGCCGGCGCGGATATGGATGCATTATAATAATGCGTGCGTTGCACTTGCAACTTGTGCATGGTGCATCGTATGTATATATACAGGACTTGAACTCGGGCGAGAAAAACGAGAAATCGAACCTCGACACGACACTCGGAGACGTAGACAACCTGTTGCAATACCGTTGCCGTTCATGCCTCGGTCACAAGCCGTTGCCGATACCCAGCCAATTGCCGATACCCAGTCAATTTACCCAGCCAATACCCAGCCAATTGCCGATACCAAGCCAATTTACCCAGCCAATTGCCGATACCAAGCCAATTTACCCAGCCAATTGCCGATACCAAGCCAATTTACCCAGCCAATTGCCGATACCCAGCCAATTTACCCAGCCAATTGCCGATACCAAGCCAATTGTTGATATTCCCCAATATCACATTACAAGATGGTGACAGATGATTCATAAAAACACGGCTATCAAAAATCAAAATACAGTTTTAATATTGATCAAATTCGTTGCTCAATAGTTTTCTATTTGACTTTATTGATAACGTTTCTGTTCAGGCTGTACAGACGACAGCAAAAGTCGAGTTCTCGGAAACGTTTCTGTTAATCTATCTTCATGGAGGTGGATTTGGTTTGGTGTTAATCGGTTCGGTATTAGTTGAAAATTTTTCCCATAAGAAATACAATGTAGGATGATGCATGATGCATAACAGATCATTTGCATGATGGATTTAAGATCGCTTCTTCGAAACGGAAAATAAAATATAACAAACATGGACTATTTGATCAACTGAAAATGATTGATTACAACACGTTTCGTGACTTTCCGTTTAAAACCATTTTCAATACGTGTATTTTGGTCTGTAAATGACTCGACTTCTCTGATAGCTCCGTTATAATTGATAACAGGTGGATATAAGTGTGATGCAATTCCAGCAACTTGCATAGGCGATAGAGAGGTTTCCGAACAGAACTGGTCAAATAAACAAGAACCGGTGGCTGAAAACTGTACCGTTGCATCAATACCAAATACAGAAGCTATTTTAATTGCGTGTTTTACAACGAAAACTAATAACACAGAACGAACTTTCGACTTTGATTATTCAAATTGTATAGTCATCGTGTTATGCGAAACGATACATTTTCATTCAGTAACATTACATTTGTCCAGTTCAGCTCGAAACCTTTATCGAATCGAAAATCAGGTCGTAGAATCAACCGTTCGATCAGTGGGATTTACGGCAAGTAATTTTTAAACGTCATGGAGTTAAAACCTACAGCTATTTTCTCCCAAGATAACTATATAGCAAGTAAATGTTATAGCAAATAACAGAGGTTTGCGAACGCTGAAATAACGCCACTGTAGAATCCGATTAATAGAGCAGATATCCCCGTGGTTTGGCCATTAAACAAGATCCGAGCTAGAAATATTTTTATTGAGTTGAACGGTGATCTTGATTTCAATTGGATCGTTAATGAGATTATTTTATTGGCCCAATCCCAGGGCGAGTAATCGGTGGAGCCGGCGAGGTGGCTAAATTGCACGATTCCTGATATCTAATGAATCAAGGTGAAGAAAACGAAGTCAAAGACCCATTCCATTTCCCGTCTTGAATTTGCACAAATTGTCAGGAAGTCGACATTGTGCCGACATTGCGTCACAAACTGTCACAAAAGAGAAGAATTTTGATTGTTCCTTTGTTCATAACAAAAGTTTACTTTCATGTATTCTCTCACAGTGACTTCATAAGTTATGCAAATTTCAAATTATGAGTACATTTGTCGTTATTCACAGAGAAATTGAAGATGTAGTAAAATTCCGTTAGAATTGTCCACTGCTGTTCACAACAATCTCACAACTCTTATGCAAAACAAATCTACTCCCAGCGTCATTATTTTCAGTCATGCGGAGTCTGTGTTTCTCTGCTAGCTATTGACCTAAGGTACAAAAATGCACAAATGCATCTAAAACTTGCATGTATATACTTCAGTACACTCGGTCCCAAGTCAAGGGCATAATGTTGCAGTTATTGACATAGCAGCGACGGAAGCAATTGCAATGGGAGAATGCAGCGATAATGAAAAGTCTACATTTACTCAAATCTTACAAGTATGCGTTGGATTCTGAATCTTACGCTTTGCTGAAGACCATAAGTTTGTATTGCAGCTTAGAACTTGTGCTGTATATCAACACTTGTGTTGAAGCTCAAAGCTTGTAAGCTCAACGCTCAACGTTTGTGTTGAAGTTCAAAGCTTGTAAGCTCAACGCTCAACGTTTGTGTTGAAGTTCAAAGCTTGTAAGCTCAACGCTCAACGTTTGTGTTGAAGTTCAAAGCTTGTAAGCTCAACGCTCAACGTTTGTGTTGAAGCTTAAAGCTTGTAAGCTCAACGCTCAACGTTTGTGTTGAAGTTCAAAGCTTGTAGCAAAGAAAGAGAGTTCAACGCTGGAATAAGCGAGAAAAAAAGCATTTAATTTGAAGCGAGACGTGAAGCTAAGAAATCTCGGATACCTATAGCTTTTGTCAGAAGAGAAACACCATTCACCAAGAAAGATGTTGGCATTCCATTATTTGTTCTTTACACAAGACTTAATGAAGTTTTTGATCGATATTTTTTTTACAAACTCCTTCGCCCCGTTGTCAATTGTGTCAATACACTGGCTTCCAAGAATCATAGAAGAGCAGCGTCTTGGCGAGCACTCGATCGAGCACGTCTCCACAGTTGCTGCGAGATGTGTTATGATTGGTCACGCTCCTCGGGCTCAGCCAATCACCGCGTCATAACGGCGACGTCGAGGACGAGGTTTTTGTCTCGGGCCGAAGGGTTAGCGCACGGTAGTGACCGAGCACCGGGCAGGCCATCTCGCCGGAGAGGAACGTGAACTAGATCAGTCATCAGTCATCGGGACGTACTTGATGAGGATCGAATGAGTCGGTCGTGTTAGTTAGGAATCAATCACGTGCTATGCAGAGATTGCATCGAGCTCCACGGGGCTTCAGAAGCCCCGGGTTCACGTCCCAACAAGAGAATAATACAGTTTAATTATGATATTAATGATAACCAATAATTAACAGGATACATTTATGTTTTCCTTGTTAGAATACCCTGAGAGAATCACAATAATGCATCAAACCCGTTGTTTTACATTACAATTTGTCTTATCTACAGTACAAGTATACAGAAAGTTCTGAATACAATACAATTTCCAGGTGATAACTATCAGTTTAGTGTATGTTCTTTCATAGTTATAAATTAACACACAATGTGCTCGGGTTTCCACATTACTGGCAACTCAATCTAGCCATTGAAACCGTGGGGCAGTACACGACAGAGACTTTTATTACTGATATAAGTATACCATCAGCTGCCATCATGATTCTTTCGCGAAATAATTTACAGAACGATTAAAACACTTAACGAGGAGTTTAGTCACACGCACACAACTCACGTCATACAATTAGAACTATCGCGATCGCGATTCGGGCGTGATAGCATCATCGAGACGTAAACTCACGGGAGGTCCACGGGGTTTCGCGCCGCAGCCTCTCTCGCGCCTTCAAATCACCGCGGTAATGAGTAGGTATCCCCGCACACATACTCGTGGCGTACACACACGTCCCAGTCAATGACACCGAGTAACCACGCGAGGGGGGGGGGAGAAGGCGAAATAGAAGAAGAAATACGTGAAAAAGTACAATTAAAAATCGGATCTCTTGAGCATCGACTCATTGGACCGGTTTCTAACTGTATACATCTGAGGGCGAGACGAATACCGATTGTTAATTTGAATAGATAAAAACGGTCTGTTTGGAAATGAACCTCGAAGTTCACGTTTAGGTGCGGTCGGATTCCCGATCACTTCCTATCAACCGTTGCTCTCTATAGTCTCTGTTCTCACTCTCATCCGTCGACTCGCATCGCTACTTTCACGCATTGTGAGTGAATCGTTACGTCTTCGCTCTTGGAGATGGAATTCGCGGTTGAACATACAAACTTGACGAGCAGAAAAACGCAAGATGCACGGTTTACTTCACACAAATCTGCTGTTATCTTCTTATTTCTCAGTTGCTGCACTTCTTCATGGCACCTGTTGCTGTTACTATTGTTTCCGGAGACTCTGCAGACATAACGGTTGAGGGACACGCTTCATTACATGTAGAAACTGAGAAAGTGTTCATCTTGAACATCGAAATGCTCTCACATAAGAAGATCAGACAAGAGAACAATGTCGGCCATGTTGAGACTTATACAGACATATTTGGTCATGCCAAGTTCTTGTGGTTTTAAAATCTAGAGCCGCTCCCAATTTTGATAGTAGACGCTGAGTAAAGAAGTTCTTGCCATTACGAGAGCCTGTCGATCTAAACAGTCACATCTCTAGCGGGCCCGATCGGTCCCCTGATCCACCTCCCGGGCCCACAGCCCCGGCACGTGGGCCCCGGACTTCCGGTCAAGAAGTCACCTGTTCCTGAACGCGAGGTAAATGTGCACCGGCAGATAGCGGGCCCGAGCCACCTCCCGGGCCCACAGCCCCTGCACGTGGGCCCCGGACTTCCGGCCAAGAAGTCACCTGTTCCTGAACGCGCGGTAAATGTGCACCGGCAGATAGCGGGCCCGAGCCACCTCCCGGGCCCACAGCCTCTGCACGTGGGCCCCGGACTTCCGGCCAAGAAGTCACCTGTTCCTGAACGCGCGGTAAATGTGCACCGGCAGATAGCGGGCCCGATCGGTCCCCTGACCCACCTCCCGGGCCCACAGCCCCTGCGCGTGGGCCCCGGACTTCCGGCCAAGAAGTCACCTGTTCCTGAACGCGAGGTAAATGTGCACCGGCAGATGTGGTCATCACGACGAGGTCGTCAACCGTGTTACATCAACTTCAGATGACGAAACAATGGTTTCCTGTCCTGTAAGTTTTAGAAAGACAGTGTTTTTTCGCACGAATTTCACGACATCAAAACTGTCGCCGAACAAAAGCTAAAGTGATTACCATCCTCTCGGTGATGGGACGACAGGTATTTTTCATTACACGGTAGATTTTCGTCTGAAATATTTCCCCACGTCATTTTTTTGTAGGGGTTTCTTATACTTTAATTCTCGTGAATTTGTCAAATTGTGAAGTGCTTCTGCATTGTGTTGTTTTGAAAAGAAATACGTGACAAGATGGCGACCAGACCAGGTCAATGCTTCGGCTCCAGTCAACTCCCATCTCAAAAAGCCCTCGAGAGAAATGAGAATGAAAAAAAACGAATCTCTCATCTCTCTTTCTCTCTCTCGCTCTTTAAAACCTGTTCGTAGATGACTAGTTTGGATGCTGTGTGCTCTGGGCTGATTGTCTACATCGACTGAGCTACCGCCGCCGGAGCCCACGGTACTTGGACCGAGTATCATTGCCGAGACACAGGGGTGGACAAACGAGCGCCTACTTACTTTATTTACACGTCAAATATTGGTCAAGAGACAGACTGGTCGATCACGCATTCACGGTGTTCAAAAATAAACATAACACTGATATTCTAATCCATAAAATTACTTCTTTCCAATTAAGATTTTCATGAATCAATACTTGTCCAGATGAGGAGAGAGAATGACTCGAGAAATATATAAATTATTCAATGAAGCTAGACACAAGAAGAGAAATGCGAAATCGCAACATTAGAACAGCACACGGAAGGTAAGGCCATGTGTGCATCTACTACTAGATGGATGACCCAAAAGCGTGGGCAGGTCAAATACGGCGTGACCCAATGAATGTTTCTTACCTGCTCGGTGAACTCTGTGAGGTCACGCAGACTGATGTTGTAGACGATGTTTCTGAAACAAGGACAGACTCACATGAGACACAAGACAGAGGAAGACAATGCTCTCTACCTGCACACATGTCATGTCAGCTCTGCCCCGTGAGGTCACGCAGACTGATGTTGTAGACGATGTTTCTGAAACAAGGACAGACTCACATGAGACACAAGACAGAGGAAGACAATGCTCTCTACCTGCACACATGTCATGTCAGCTCTGCCCCACGCGTGAGAACGCAACAACACAATTCATGTATTCTGCTCTCATTATTTTATGCTCCAAGTATTCTTAATAATTGTATTTAACTCTCGCGGAGGAGCAAAATGATAATGTTTCAACCTAATTGCATGGCTCCATTCTTCGCATTGTTCCAATTGAGTTGGATAGAAAATCATGAAAGTACGAATCAAAGCGGTTGAAAAGCGAATGAGGCCAACGCGGACGCGGCATTTCGCTTTTGCGATCATATTTGGTAACCAAACTAATTAGAGCAAGTGTATACCTAGAACAATTTTAGATGGTGACCTGCAATTTCAAAAATATATATGCTAGTCTATTATATGCAATATTCCAGCTAATATGAAATCAAAATGGAAGTAGGAGAGTATGGATGGGATGAAGAGAATGGCGAGAAAGATGGCAAGAAGTGGAGGCAGATGAAGCTGTGATGAAGCCACTGACAAGGGTTTTCAAATTGCAATATTTATTATTTGTAATATTAAGAAATATATTTCTAATACGAAATTATCGTAGGAAAGACTTCAGACTCTTTTCGTGTCTATACTGTCTTCGGCTCGAACCAGATACCATGCAAAGGGCAGGTCAGTAACACCAGACCTCGGCTGCAATTATTTTTTATTATAAACTGAAATGTCATATCGAAGACTAAAAACTCCGGGCATGTGTATAATCCACCATAACACCTGCTATTCATAATGCATAAACCTCAATCTAAAGATCAGATAGGTTGCAATCACGGCGCATCGAATCTCCCGCCGACACGAGCGAGGAGTGTCGATAGCCGTCGGTGAGGAGATGTCTATCCACACTCGGCTGTCTCGCCGTGCGTATAGAGCGCGATCGTGCCTGCGAGCCATATCGCGCCGAAGACGAAGAGTCACGAGTTAGATTGAGCATCCACCATCGCCATGGCAACGCACGCGTCAGCTCGCGGGGTCCGCGTCGGCGCACTCGTGATGGCGTCTCGCCACTTTCAGTTTCGCCGGCTCGATCTCCTCGGGAAAACACCCAGCCGATTGAGGCCAATCGACACAAAACCGTGCTGCATCGGTTTCATTTCGTTCGGAATGAGATAAGACGTGTGACGTCATCTATGACACGATCTATTTATAACGTTACGCCGCTACATAAATCAGTTTGACTTTGTCTGAAGTGCGTGGGTTTGTATCCAGCTGCACCAGGTCTATTAAACGAATATAAAATCCAAGGTATACCTACTCTTTTCAACCGTCAACAGCAGTATCCGACAGAGTTCAAAAAGCAATTCTCATAGAAAACCGGTAGACTCTACCTCGAATTTATTGATGATGGTCGATAAAAAAAATGCAGAAGAAAATTTTTAAAAATAAATTTCACAAAGCAGGCGAGCAGGTTTGAAAGGGCGCTATTGGCACTCGATGGCGGCGGTATGCGTGAGGTGCTCGTTTGCCAGGATATATCGCCTCTTCATAAGTCAAATCCACCGCACGCACGTACCCGCCGAGAATTGATGGTCGTCGGTTCGAGTTCTGCTCGGGACAGGAAGTCCCAGTGTGAACTAACGGGCGTCGCAAGGGGCGTCGGTGGGAGTGGGTGGGAGAGCGAGCGCCATCTAGAAGAACTGCCAGCCGAAGTGACTTTTCAAAGTGATATTAAAGACAGATGCGCTCGCGGAGCGGCGCACTGCGCCGAAGAAAAGAGGACGGCGACGGCGGCGTCGTCGTCGAACTGGAAGCGTGCCAAGGCGTCGTCGGCGTCGCTCCAACGACCGCAAAGAATGACCACGTGATGGACGCCGTGCGTCGGGACGCCGCGATAAATCACGTATCGACGCCGGCGTCTAACCTCGTTGCCGGGCGAGGGGTGGGGGAGATTAAGACGCATGGGTTTCGAAGCGTTCGCGTCGCCAAAGAAGAATAGAACCGGGTTCTATACATTACGCGGCGCTCGCAGCCAATCGCATGGCGCGGAATTAACTTCCCAGTCATGAGATCTCTCTCTTCTATGGGCTCGGCAACACGCTTCTCATTGAGAATGCAGGAACATCCTATAATCTACATGTCACCAATTCCACCGGCTTAGTCGTCAACACATAACACCGTCTAACTACTCAGCCACGCCTCGACAGACACAGAAATTGCTGAACTAGTACAAGACAATTATGTTTTGGCACAGAGTAGCAAAAGTTACTTTTACTCTAACAGCGATGCAAAGGAAAGTCGGCGACCAAAATCAAGAGAAAAACGAGAGAGGTTGCATGGCCTGCATTTTCTTTATTTTAAATGGAGTAAACCCCTACCAGAAGAGTAAAAAAATAAATGAGAAACAATCGCACAAGAAGAACCATTCCCGAGGAAAATAAACGAACTGTGTTGTGTTCGAAAGGTTTAACATACAAAGTAGCTTGAAGTTTTCAAAGTAGTTTCTCGCCTGACACTGTCTACTGATGAGATGGCGTGCAATTGTTGAGAGTGCACACGCCCTCTTGGCGTCGCGACGTCATTCCGACGCTCCGACGCATCGCAGACATTTAGACTGATTAAACACAACACAATAACCCAGATCCGCGATAGGTCAAGACGTCCATGTGGTGGAGATTGTACTCATACACTTCTTCAGATAAATAACTTAGAAAATATAACGAATTATTGTTATTTTGAACATGGTAAAAATCAGGCCACGAAACGAGATTTATTGAAGGTTTTATCCTTGTTGTTTTGCTCTGATTTTACTGTAGGTAAGGTCTGTACCGGCTACGAAAGGAAATAGAATACTACATATTTCTAGTACTACAATAGAAATAAATTATCACAAATCCATAGATGACACAAGAGTACTCAATTATCCAGAAAAGGATTGTCCATTGTTTTAGTAATCCAAGGTTAAAGTTCTTCTAATGCTTGAGTCAGTCCGAGAGCTGACATCAAGCCAAGAGAATCGCTTTAAAATACAATAACGTACCCCCTCGACGCGCTCCTGCATATTGTTTGCCCAGGTGGCGCCCAACGTACAGCGGCGTCGCCATATTGGACAATGACGAGAGACAACTCACTGCTGATCGAGCCACTCAGTTTCATTTCTATGTAAAACTCAACCAAATGTCACTCGGTGAAAGAATTGTGGAAAAGTGGAGACATTCTTTTGAACTCGTCGCGAATATATGAACTCCGAAATGAAGATATAACCGACTCGTCAAGAGTCTAAACCGAGTCGATAATGCAGTCCAAAAGCGGTGACATTTTCATGATGACAGTTTCTTTTTACAGCTCAAGAGGAAGAATAAGGAAACAATTGTCATTCCGCTTTAATATTTAAAGTGAATTGTTACTGTCAGAGTCCTTCAACTTGTTACGTATAAAATTTACAACTGCGCATTGTTATGAAAATGTATACAAATTAAATATTTTAGTAGCGCGTCCCGCATAATAAATAAAATCCTGTTTGCATGAATCATGCACACAGTTTTGACATTCACCCAAGCCCGGAAAAACTTGATTAAAAAGCCAACAAACCACGTCAATGACATCGCTATCAAGATGTCATTTATCCCCGACTCGCGCGTCATATCGTCATTATTCCCGGTTGAAATCCGACGCCGCATGATCTGGTGACGTCACGCGACGCCGCCCCCCTCCCCCCAGGTGCTACCTGGCAGCCACCGACCCCCGCTGAATAAATAAACCACCCCTATAGACTGCTGCGGGGGACACCATAGGGGATGCATGATTCACGACCACCTCCGCGGCGAGTGTCAAGTCACGGCAACACAGATGCCCGAGAGTCACGTATAGACGAATGAACAATAAGGCCGAGAAAATGCGGCAAACTCGAACAACTTATGTCGCTTTCGTGTTCCGGAGAGATTTCAGAGAGGATTCATTGCATCGTACTAGATTTTTAATCAAGACTATCCATAACATTATTTCTAATAATTTTTTTAAAGTTGAACCACAAATAACATTTTATCAACATTTATTTATTATAACCAGCCAATAGCATGCAATAGAAATTTATTTATTATATCCCCATCCAATAGCATGCAATAAGATGATCAAAATAGGCGAGATTGCAAATTTAGTGTCTCACTCATGTTTGACATGAAATAAAACCACATGTCTCAACTGGGAACCCGAACCCGGATCCTTTGAGTTTCTGGCCCATGCGCTTTAGAAAGGGTTAAGGGACGGTAACGCAAAGGATCTGGGTTCAATTCCTAGTCGCGTTCCTTTCGCACGACTCTTTCCATTATATTCAAGTCAGACATAATCGGGTCATTCACGAAGGATGTTTTCCAGACTCTCAACTTCAAGAAACACATTTCACGATCAAGAGTGATTCTGAGCTTACAGCACGGATGAAGACTGCACGTTATTTCACTCGCAGTTGACAACGAATCTATCCTAGACGCGACGTTATTATCTGCAATAAGTTGTCAATTGTCTCGTGCAGATTGGGTTTATGTGTCATGTCTGCCTGCAATTCGTCTCGAGGAGGATGAACTCGGGAGTAAGCACCGCTTCAACGCGGCACTGAGTAGGTACAGACATTGCGTGCATCAACCACCGGCTCTAATTTCTATTTGACTTTAAACCGCTGTTTACGCCACATGACATACAGATTAAAGTGTAAAAGCGTGCTCGTGGACCTAATGTTTTTTACAACACACCTGTCAAATGTATGCGTTGATCCACGGCTATGAAAATCGGAAATGAAGTGTGGGATTTAAGTACTTCTGGCTCGTTGTTGGTATTCTTTAACTCTATTACTTCACGCAGAACCAATTAAATATTTATGATCAGATAACAAATAATCGATATTTAGGGGTGGTCACGATTTAAAATATTTTCAATAATGAAGGCGCACTAAATAATTTCAAACTAGAGGCGTAATTATTACTTAGGAGGAGCTTTATTCGAAAATGCCAAGATAAAAAGATTTTCCGAGAAATTAATTACCTACTTTTTTATCTGATTGAAAGAATAAATGATATTCTGCCAGCAGTCACGATAGAACGCAGGTCAAATCAGTGGCCGAATACTTCGCCTGGCGCCGGCGCCAAGATCCTTCTGGGTCACGATAATTGAATCGTGTCTGAATACTCTGCCTCTCTGTACACAAACTCGGCGACATAAGTGAGTCGGTAATGACGCTAATAGACCGCGAGACACGTCGTTACTTCTGTTCAGCGACGCGTCAACGACGAGGCGGACGCGTGAAACCCATCATCGACGAGTCGGACATATAGCGCGATCCACCCTCACTGTTTAACTTCGCCGCTCTCGTCCCGCGAATTAGATAATTGCCTCTTTAATTATTTAAAAACACTGCTAAAACATTCTTCGGAGTTAACAAATGAAGTCAAAGAACACTCTGTGTATTTGAACTTCTGCCAAATGAGCGCAGCGCGACTTAGCCTGGGATTTCTGTCCATCGACGTGCAGATTCCATCCGAAGTCTGGACAGAATATGCGAACAGCCCATTCTTCGCTCTTTGACACACAGCATGCAAAACTAATACTTCTCCAGCGATTTATGTGGCAACGAATTGTGTCTGACTTTTATGATACATCTCCTCGAACAAGGTAGTCAATACGACGCAGTCTCGTATACAAGATGGTTGGCAGCCATTTGAATATGCGTGTCATTCCTCACGCATATCTGATACATGCCACTTTATAGCCTGTTATTTCTGTTTTTATACTTCATATCCATGCTCTCCTCGTACCAGCCTCTAATATTATAACTCTTCTATTCCCTTTGGTCATAACTTTACTTTGTACATTATATATATGTATATATATAAAGGACAATTCATTCCCAGTGAGAAACCTGCTACTTTGTGTCGTCCCCCTCCTCCACCCCCGCCACCTTCACAACCCTGCCCCGCCTTAATTTATCTCTCACCCTAAGCATATATTGACTTAACCTGTCTCCACCCTTCTCTTTATATTTCATATTTATGATCTCCCCAGCCCTAGGTAAACGATATTCTGGCGCTAGATTCGTTTGCCCCGTGAGAGGTAGGCCACACACCGCAACACCCGCGTCAGGGTGGTTGCATCGAATTCCTCCAGAGTTTACTGGGTTGTTTGAGGAAGTATATTGTCTGTTTGTGTATATAAACGTCCCAAAGTTTAGCTTCTACCTGCAGAACGAATGAAATGTTTATGAGAATATGGACTTCCTCGAATGTGGTCGACCTTATTTCGAGAAGAAGAAACAACACGGAGAAACAAGGCAGAGCATATTTTTGCCAGTTTGTTAGTTTTCGAGTGGGGTCGATAGTTCGTGCGCACGGTATATCAGAGTTAGAATTATAATACTGTTGTTCAGCCACTTTCCCAGCACAAGATAATTAAATTCCGTCTCTGGGAATCACTCTTACGTGTAGTGGCCAACATTATGTCGTACGAATATTGTACAGGTAGGAGACTGACAGGGCACGGGCTTTACATTGTGCAAAAATACACACATTCAGCACTGACTAATTGGATGATTAGCATGCAGTTAGACGAGGCACACAGTTTACTCGATTCTCACGTAGATATTGTTAGCTGAGAGTTTGCTTTATGGTTTCCTTCTTGGCAAGAATGAATGAAGCAATTAGCTCGTCACCCCAAGGCGCTGACTTCATTCATCTCAGATAATTTGCACACCAAACCCCCTACCTCAATTTCAATAAGGAGTCAAAATTACTTTCATTGGCAAGAAATTTAATAGAAATTTGGGTTGGGGTATCTTATTATGTATTTTGTATATTTGTAATATAGGACGCGAAGTTCTTTCGAATACCTAATCAAAGTTTTAAATTTCCTTGTAAAGTTGTCGTGAAATTCCTTTATAAAGTGAATTGAAACGACTTTTAGGAATCTTTAGGTCAGTATACCTCCACTCTCGATCTCCAGTTGAGCGCCTTATCAGATCTTCAGATCTTAGCAAGCACGTGGGGCATTAGGGTTCAACGCTCTTATCTACCTCTTATCCATCTTACAACCGTTTATCTCTCCTCGATAGAACCCAACATGCGAGGCCCGAGGGGCCCATAGGGGGCCGGGCCCGTCGGCAAGTATGATAGATCTCGTGAGTGGCGCGTTATTTTGATAAAATATGCCGGTTTTATGGCTCAGCCCGCGGATGGCTCTACCTGTCCTGTCCCGGGGCACGCAACCCCCCCCCCCCCCCCCCCCCCCACCTCATGGGGGGCAGCGTCCGACACTTGCCCTCCCCCCCACCCCCACGCACGCGAGTAGACGGCGAAAAAATGTAATATCGCAGACTCTTCTGAGCAGGATTTGCATTTATATAAGTTAAAATGTAAACCGAATTTCAGGACCGTTTTTCAACTTATTTATGTACGGCTTTCTATAAGAGCGCGGAGATCCTTGTCTTGTCTTCCCGATGGAGATGGAGTTTATAAAGCGCTCAACTTTGACACAGCATCCGAGACAAACAGCGAAGAAATGTTTCTCGGAAGCAATCCCTCCCTCCAGCGCATTATCATACAAACATATCTGGACTCCTGACGACTTATAAAAAAAAGAAACAAATCCGGCCGTTCCGAATAAAAAACAATTTTAATTTCACCTTTTTCGACTCCTCTAGGGCAAGTTATAGTTCAGTCACGTCAGGCCTGACCGTATCTGTTCATAATTCCATTCCTCGGGCAGGAGATGCATTATGGCCCCATGCATTATTCATAATGTGGATTGATTGTGCATCCAGCGCTTCCTGTAGCTCCTTCCAAGACAAACTACTCGGCGCGAGCTGAAAATACATCTTCCTTCACAAACATTGTCTCGACACTTTGCGCCAGAAACAATTTGCAGCGCGATTCGCAATCCAAACACTAGCCCCTGATCACTGACGGAGATTTCCTGCTCTTTCTAAGAACTTGCATGTCTCTTGGCTGACGCCTCCAGTAAGATGACTCCAAGTGGCTACTGACACGGACATCGGGACAATCAAGACATTATTTCCACGAATATTACGTCTTTGGAGCGCTGGAATTGGTGTTATGAGGATGAACAAACAGGGTTTAGTTCAAGACATAAGCAAGATAAGTGGTTTATGATATCATAAGAGCTAAAAAGCTGTACTAAATTGCCTAAGGTAAAATAATATTATACATTTTGCAGTGCCGGTGCGGAAATCTGGTGAGTACTTTTCAGGCATGAGCAGGGAAGCCAACTTTGTGGCAGCTCCAAGGAGGTTGTAGTTACATTCTGGGCAGCTCAAGGGGTTCAAGAACCCTTAGGCATTTTTGAATTACTTATGCCTACATTAGGTTAATAATTAATCAAATATGTGTTAACTGTATCCGTTGAAATCTTGATATTAATTAATGAATTCCCAGTACAATACCATTACTTATTATAAATTCAATACATCAATTTATTTAAAAGCTTTTAAACCCACAGAGAGTATGTTTGTAATCCCTACACGATCACTAAAATTCTTTTACCGTAATTTAAAAAAACATTCATATACATTTTCCATTTTTGTTAAAATATTGAGCCATATTCAGGAGATAGAATGTTATTGTACCAAAAACAAACGCACCAAAATAAAATAAACATTGATGTTCAAAAACTTGACCCGGCCCCGCAAGTCGCCGAGTTCGTTATACAACATTATTTTTCGGTGCTCAATGTTATTATATTTTAATTAAACACCCAATGTTCAGGTCATTTTAAAATACTGTAAGTAGCCGAGATTTTTTTGTGAAATCGCTTCAATAATATTTTTCTTCCACAGAGAGAAATGAAATTCGATCCAGTTGTCATCAAAGTCTATCTGTATGCTTGACCTTTATCTCTAAGTGTAGGCAGCAAGATGTCATCACAGACGAGAAGGGAAGGGAACAGAGTCAAGATGGCGGTGATATCACGTGACACCAATCAGGAGCAACTTACCTCGCGCCGATGAGAAGGGAGTTGGCATCCTTCTCCAGGAGTTTGAAATGATCCTTGTGGGTGTCGTTGCCTAGGAACCTCTGTGCTTGCTCCTCGCCTGAAACAAAAACAAGACAACATTATAGCTGCCGTCGTGGAAAACACAACCTCTGACAACACGGAAGACAAGACAAAGAACCTTCCATTCGACTTCACAGAAATACTGCTTTAGAATTATAACAATTTGAAAAATGGAACCACATTTATTTAAAAAATCGAATGAAATTTATTTGAAAATATGAACAACATTTATTTAGAAAATCGAACGAATTTATTTGAAAAAATGGAACAAAATTTATTTGAAAAATCGAACGAAATTTATTTAAAAGATCGAACTAAGTTTATTTGAAAAATGGAAACAAACAGTTCTAAAAATGCTCTACTATATATAGGTACCGAATAGGGATGGCACTGTGCTTGTGCCAAAGATTCTACATTTATAAAACATCGTCACGGGTTCTAAGCCCACGAGGGTATTACACATTTAGTATCTTTACAAACAGGAAGAAATCTGTGAACTTTTCATTCTCCCACAGACAATCTCACAGTTAATGATGCAAGTGCGTGTCATCACACTCTCTAGACATTTGCATACAAGAGCTCATTAGAAAAACTAGCCCCATACGTTAGAGCATATTATGTAAATGAATATAAAACACATGGAAAATAAATTGCGACGATGCCGGTTAATTACGGTCATTTAATTGCAAGCTCTCATTTAAATAACGTGAATACAATGTCAGGATATTTAATGTTTCTCTATTCTTGAATATAATGATGACGTAATGGGCATCAAATTCCATGGATTTATAAACGAACCGATGATACTTTTGTTCATTTTGTCAGGTATCCACTCGTTTAATTACATTCCGATAATTATTAATACCTACTGGCTATGTGAGTGTGGTTATAATATCATAACAATATTGTAATGTTTGTTTATTCCATATATTAAATTACATTTTCGTGGTCGTTGTGTATGCACTTCGTTGTTCAATGTATGTATTTATTAAGTACTGTATAGTGCCATCAAATATTTTAACTTCGTAATATATGAACAAAAAAAGAAATACCTCATTACTGCTGCTATGTGTAATTTCAAAGCTAGAAGCCCTCACAAAAAAACAGAATAATGAATGGAAAATGGCGTCAAACAAGCCAAGAAGAACTTAAAATTATTAGTTCTGCTAAAGTTTTTTTTATTTTTAATTTTGTTTTTTAAAGAATAAAGCAACGAGAAATGTATTAAGTCAGAAATTCGCCAAATTCCAAAGCACCATTGGTATTCATATCATTTATGTACTTCATAAGCACTACCTAATAGAAAATAACGGTGGTTACATAACAGCCGAGTGCAAGTGGGCGTCCCCCCCCCCCTCCCCCCCCCCCCCCCATCACTAATGCCACGCAATTGAATCGCACTTATCACCGATATACGTCATTAATCCGAACCGGAGGTGTGAAATGAACGATAGTTTTGCCCCGACTCTTCTGATTGGCTATCGACCCACCCCCTGCCCACAGGTTGGAAATTACCTCCTCGTTCGGCCTACAGTCAAGCGTGACAAGTACATGCGAGTACTTTAACTAGCAATAACTCTCGTTACGAGAGCACATACACATGCACGCTACATGGCGAGTGCGCGGTGCACGAGGGGGATCATGTTCCGGTCGTCGAACAGGACGTCGTTATGTCCGTCCCGACGTCTTCGTACGTCATGCGACGTCACGAGATGAAAGCCTTTTGTCATGGCGAAATTAAAAGGAAAAAAATGAATATAAAGCTGTTCTCGAGACATAGCCCCGATTGTATGGGGTATTGGATGACAGCGTTTCCTCGAACGATGATGAGTGGTCGCAGTCCACTTCACTAATTTCTTTCTCTACTTCTGAATTACAACGGCGAATGAGAACGGACAAAAAGGTATGGGGTTGTTTTACAACGAATCAAAAGGTTTTTACGGCGTCGGGAGGGGGCTTTTACGGAACCACGGAGGGTCCTTACACTCCCGGTGAATTTCAATCTCCGAGACACGGGATTGCTGATTCCGACAAAGTGCAGGGGGGGAAGGGGGCATGTAAAACTGTTCCCAACCATGATAATCGATCGGCTATTATTTTCAATCTTCGATCAGAAGAGGAATCACATCGAACGGTCGCGGACATAAATCAGCGCGCGCCGTAGAAGGGGGACAACATGGTAAAAAGAATGAGGAAATATGTCCTCCTGTCCAATAAGGCGATGTCGGGTTATGGACATAAACATCATGACAAATGCGCGCGTCGCCGCCAAGGATGACGTCATCGACGAGCTCCTTCCAAGGCTGGAAAGACATCCCTTTTCCCTTACATGACACTCACGGAGTCCACGTCATCGCCAACAGAACTCGTTACTACGCATTATCAGTGGCGTGCAGAGGTGTTGTTTATGACGGCGACAATGACAATAATGACGTCATAACCGTCTGCGAAGTCGTTAACGTCGGGAATCACCCCATTAGAAGCGACGCCCGCTAGCAGGATAGACGCCGGTGACGTTTACACGAGGAAATATGTTGCTCTCGGTCCGTAGGAATTATCGGGCGTCGTTCTGTGTGTGTGTATATATATATATATATATGCCTCATTCAGGGGCAGAATATTCATGGCTAGGGGTATTTTCATATCGAGGTTATATTTAGATTGGAAGAATTGAGTGGTGCGGGGGAAAAGAACGCCAGTTTGTTTTGATAAGGAAGAAAAATAGCAGAGATGCCTTTTACGAAAATGTTTTCTTGTTCATTTCATTCGTATGATATGAATAAATCGATACATGGGCGATATGAGACGAACGAAAAGTGGAGGCCTGCGTCACATTATTAATGCAGCTCCTATATTATACAAAGACCTATCCATATTCCATCCTTTCACCGAGTAACCGAGTTCCTGATCGTATTCGCGAGGCTTCATGGGAAGAAACGGGAAGGTAGAAGTAGAAGAAGCATGTGGACATAATTGTAGAGCTCCGCGGAGCACAGTCAAAGGTAGTAATATGAGTGTCTAAGGACAAAGGGAATATTTAATCTAGTCTGGTATTCCGCTATGATTGGCAAATAACGCGAGCGACGGCGAAGTAATATAACGGCAACGACGAGCGACGCTTTGAACAGTTGCTTGGCTCGGTAGAATCGTTCACAGACGTTCGTGTTTCAATCAAATGAATTCCCTTGAAAGTGGTTTTCACAACTAATTTGTGGTACGAAATTGTTTCGCGCAATCAATTGACTAATTAATGCTAAACGTCAAGAGGATTACTTAGTAAATAATCTCTTTGACTCCGGTTTGATTTGAATACCAATTGAATGGAACATAATTCGTCTAGGAATTAGCGACGCCGGTTTCACATTTATTTGACACTAGATCCATGCAAAGACTCAGCCAAACCGAATTCGCTTTGACAAATCTCGTCCCATTATGAATCCCCATCTCGCGGTTCCGTCGCCTCACTACACTTGGTGTCAGCGGTGGGATCACATTCTGTAGATTCCACGTGACGTCCCGACGCTTCCCGCCGTCGCGACGCTCGAACAAGTTGCCCACGTGCACGTGCACGTGACCTCGAGAGCGAGTCGTCGGCTGCGTTTGACGGGGACACGACGGGGAGTCCCACCGGCGAGGAAATTATGGTCAGACGATAAAAATGAATACGAGAAACTTTATATCTATCTGTTTGTGCTAAATGCGAGTCCCAAACGATTTATCAAAAGGCTAAAAGGACGAAAGCCGCTTTTGAAACATCCATGTGACTTGGAATCGCAACTTGGGAAGGATTTAAATGTCGGCCGTTCTAAAGACTGTGTTTAAGAACGTGTGGGATAAGAATGATTACTGAGTAAACCGCGGGCCTTATCGTGGCGCCGAACTAAGGGATGAAGAAACACGAGAACCCGCAGTGGGGAGGCGGGGGGTTGGGGGGGGGGGGGCCTTATCGCCGTCGCCGTGGAGAAGGAAATTACAGCCGAAATAACGAGAATTTAGTGATAAATTCGAAGGATGTGTGTTTCAGTGCCGCAAACATTCAACGAGCTGTGGCACCTCCATCGCTCAATACCACCTTTTACGGGCACTTCCACATTCCATTCCCAGATCATTTATAAACGACCACACCAATACGATCCGGTTTCATTTGTTTGTATATTGACACATTTTACGATTATGCCTGCAAAATATATGTCAGAAGCATTCAGTAAAACGACCATTCTCAATATATTGGACAAGTTTCAGCGACTTCTTCATTTACAATCCGAAATTTGAACAAATTTTACTTCCATGATAAATAGGTCAACACAAAACTTCATTCCAATTGGATTATCTTGGATTACGACATAAACGTATTATTAGGCATGACATCATTTTGACAAAATGTAAATTGGCCATTGTTATTCGGGCACTAAGTAAATAACACCGGCTTATAAAAGTTGATCTTAAAATCCGGCACTTCCACCAACGCAAGAAATGCTCCTATTCTTTGACAAACACGCCGTCTATCTAGCCTTGCTTTGTACCAATCAACACCAATA
The DNA here is from genome assembly GCA_934045905.1 of Leuctra nigra. Taxonomy (NCBI): domain Eukaryota; kingdom Metazoa; phylum Arthropoda; class Insecta; order Plecoptera; family Leuctridae; genus Leuctra; species Leuctra nigra. Next base: position 30,311,512 of record OW203762.1, read on the forward strand.
TCAGCAAAGTCATCGGCGATTGAGTGAACATGACATTATTGGATCACGATATTAATTATGATTTTACACAACATTTAATTGGATACACGAATAAAGTTTGTTCGATGCAAGCAGGAAGTTTAAATCATTCGGAGGCATATGTCATGGCCAAGCGTTGTAAAACGCTGAAAACAGGTTTGCCGAACATTATTTCGGCTGTAGTTTCTCAAAATTATTATCTCCATTTGTAACAGGAACACGCATATAATATGCTGGTGAATTTGTTGAGTTGATGATACACAGCGCCATCGGTTGATTAGTTTAGGAAGGAATGTTGTTAACAAGAAGAGGTTGGAAATAGCAACAATGGTGAGTGATTAATTGACCTGGGTGTTAACTTTACTGACTTGAAACATCGCCCGGTAAAACTATTTTCGCTAAGGTATAGAGAAGGGGAGTGACTGGAATAATATGCAGAATGAGTGAAGAACAAGCCGAGTCCAACAGCTCGCACTAAACTCCCAGAGAAAGCTCGGAATCCTCAAATAAATTACAAGTAAGTTGCAAATAATCAACTTTTGTGGGCATATAAAACTTTTACGACCTGCCATCTCATAAAAATAATTTGCGTAATTTCGTTGCATAATTTTATATTCCTTTTTTTATAATAAAGCGTTTTGATTACCATAAAGCATGGAACGCAAATTTATCTTCGCAAATCTAGTGTTTACGACTGGTATGGTGAATGATATGAACATGAATTAAAAGTAACGATGCTGAAGGAATTATAATCTGGAGTAGTTAGGACATCGCAGGAACAGAAATACACGACGAGGCCATCCGTTATCACGGTCCGGTCGAACACAATCGCCCCTCATACTCCTCGACGACGTCCATGTGTCGCCCCTGTCGCCATGTTTCCCCATTAGCTGGGAGTCGGCAGAGTTACGAGCTGGACGCGTGTGTGACGTCAGGCGACGTCCGGACATTGAGACAAATCTCGTGGCAGTCCAATAAACCGGCGTCTCCGTATGTTCGCTCAGGATCCCAGCATCACTCTTCCGGGATTAGCGGGACAACACATTTCCTGCAGCACATGCGGCGAGGGCAAGATGTCTTCAGTTGTCATCGGGGCACGTTGATTTAAATCAATTGATTGTTTTATGAACATCAGTTATCAGCGCAATACTCCAGTCGTATTCAAAAGAATAACATATTTATGCTGATTTTGAGACGTTGGTAAATAGAATACAGCCCAGCCAAGTAAGTGTAAGAAATACAATTGTGGTGTATACACATTTTATCTAATTTATTACTTACTTTGGTTTTCAATTTACTTGATTTATAAGACATGTAGGTATCTTTCTTCGCTAATGAAACACGTACTGTTGTGAAGTGAAGGCTAATCAGCACAGCATAATACAACCAGGTGAAAGGTTACGAGCATATTAACAAGTATACGAAGTCGTCGTCAATGGACGATTACCGACCGGAGCGACTTTATTGTCAAGAGAAGTCAATTCAAGATACACAATGACCTGGAACTTTCAACATCGTCGAATCAGCTTTCGTTCGCCAAATCAGCAGACTCTTCACACTCGCAACACTTGGTAGAAGAACTCAAAGTTAGCAGACGAAAAAAAACTAAAAAATTTTGTGGAAGTTATCTGATATAAGTAGATTTTCCAAGTCCATTCTGCATCGGACATCTGACGTATTTTCCAATAATATTTGTGAAGAGTTTCGAGGAAATGGAATACATTACAACTTTATTCAAAAAGAAAATAATAACATTTTCGTCTATCTCCTTTGCCTCGCCCTTCGGCACAAAACATGAAAGCTCATCTTAGAGTGTATAATCAGAATCGAAGCCGATACAACACTGATTTTATGCCGAGAATTTGGAATATTTACAATGAAACAATGGCCACGATAAATAGTACTTAGCAGTGTGTCAAACAAACAAACACAGACGTATTGGGGCAGATACAGAAGGCGTGTGAAAACGCATAACTCAAAAGAAAGTTCTTGGGTGTCCTCAGTAAACATAATAATGTTGTCCAATGCGGTGACACCTCGAAGATGTATGCCCCAGATGTGATCGCTCCTTGGAAAAGGCGATATTCACAAGCCAGTGGGTATTCTGTTCACCAAACGGCTCGGGAATATGTTGTAACGCACACATACAAATGCGGCAACACCTAAATGACAGCGATAAATCGTCGCGAAATAAAACTAATGTTGGTCGTATTTCATTTCGCGCTGCGTTCGCGCGTCGTCGGTGGGCGTCGTGTTCTATTGTTGAAGCGTTTTCCCCACCTGCGAAGTGCTCTAGTTGAGGACGTCCTTGGGAGTCGGAGCCACCACTCCCTCCTGGATCAGAATACTGCTCACTGCCACCTGGCGCGGCCATAATGCCTGTCATATCGGCTGGCCGACGGCCAAACTACTTGAAGGATTTCGCAGAAACACGGAGGCAGAAGACGCTCAAGTGTCCAGCTTATCCTCACTAACACAACGTCGATGGGGATTAGGACTAATGAGAGGTCAAGTGTTATTGCGCATAGATGGGGTTAGTGTCGAGTCATCGCGCAGGCGCAAAGTGTCGCCAAGATGGCGGACGTTGCGAGGCAAGTGATCAGCTGGGTCGAGGCGAGGAATGGAAAAGACTTATGCAGATGAGTGATGGATGCCTGGGATTAGATCAAATGAATGACAATGTAAAGAAAGACCCCCGGGATTTACATATATTGCAAGAACTTACGCGTGGGAAATGTTTTGAAAGACATTCAGAGTGACAGAGGACAGAAGCGCCTGGGGTAGCGAAGTGAGCGATGGCGCCGAGGATTTACAGAGAACGAGAGAAGCCCATTTGGTGATTAGGAATTAGGAAGCAGTCAGGAAAATGGAGCTGGGGTGGCGGCGATAAATGTGCAAGGGTCTGAAGAATGGATGAACGACGGATAAACCAGGCACTGTCAGCGATACGTCACTTAAATGCCTCCCACGCGCGACCCTCTCGCGCTATAAAAGTATTCGTGGCACCGTTTAATGCACCCGATCATGTAGTCCTCGGCGATGGACTGATCTAGACGGCGTCTTCTGACAAGATAATGGCACCCGCCCAAGCGCGACGGGACGGGGATCCCGATCGGCCGTGTCGCCCGGAGAAGGATGGCCTACTCGACTTAAACAAATAGATTAATCATGTTTCCTACACTCGATAAAAGCGAATCGTCGGATGCGGTCGGTGTTAACAAGGCAGTGTGTTTGGAGGTCGTCCAGCTGAGAGGCGGAGCGGAGTCTGCGAACAGCTTAGACGCGACGGCGTCCATCTCGGACCGTCTCCGCCTCGGCATCCAGCGCGCAGATAAACTTTATCTCAACCCCACTTTGTCGGCACTCGGCACTCTTCTAACGGAGGACGTCGCATCCGGCGGCCATTGTTGTCACGTAAAAGCCTCGTAAATGCGACGTGATTACAACGCACGGGGGACGAGGGGGGGGGGGGGGGGGATCACGTTTACATGTTCCTGGCAAATCAAGCGGGAAGGAATAATAATGAGGGAGTTTTCAGCTGGCTTTGTTACGTGAGTCCACCCGACGACCCGGCATTGTCAACTTCTTCCGTCTCTTTTAGCGCAACCTTCGACCAGCATTCGTTGAAAGCGACGATTATTAGCATAATGAGTGTGTGTAGAGGTGTACCAACTGAACAGGCGTAGCAAGGACTTGAACCGACATAAGGCTCACTTGTCATACAACTCGTAATGGAAAATCGCCCTAATGAACGACAAGCAAACTACTCGACTGGCATGCAAATCATTCTAAATATTATACCAGCAAAGGATTAGCGCGGCATTGTCATACACAAGCACGCATCTATATAATTTTCTGTAATAAAATTCTATTTCGAAAAATGTAAAATCTTTCTCGGAGTCGTCCTTCAGTAAAAAAACAAACAGCCATATTTCGTTCCGAGATAAAAATGTATGCAAATTATGCCATCCAGCCTCGCCGCCGAAGGGACAAGACAAGTTTATTATTTCACACCTCGGCAATAAGGAAATCGTTTAGACGCACCTCGGCCACTAAAATATTCGTCTCGTGTACGCAGACACCCGCCATGAGAGAGAGAAGATTTATATGACCAGAGAATGTATCATTGAAACGCGCGGTAATGGCGAGTTATGACGACTCCCGCACGGCATGTTGGGTAGAACGCGAGATAAAGTTACGCCAATTCACCCCTCATTTCATCAGCTCCTCATCATCTGCTTGACCGATTCGAATTGAGCACTCACGCAGAGACCTAGAAGACTCAATTATTGGACATTTAGACCAGTCAGCGTATACGATGGTATTGATTTTTGACACGATTTTTGAATATAAATTACGAGTCCACGGAAAAGAAAATTACGTGATAGAAATGTATGTATAATGCATGTGTATGAACGAATGTAATGTATGTTAATAACATGACGTTTATGTGTTTGGTTAATATTTCGAAGTTTTTCACACGCAAACGCAAAGTGTTCTGCAGTTTGCCTTCTGGAGGTTTTACACGCCAGAAGATGACAGTGAATGTGTGAAACATGTGGTTCACGTCAGTCGGGAAAAATAACTTCACTCATCCGAAATAATAACAATAATTTTAAAGAAAACTGTCTTGAAACCATCAGGGGAAATTAGGGCAAGTCGCCAGCGGTGGTTTTCTTCTTGGGACGTCGACAAACTCCAAGACAAGGGAGCCTGTCTCGACTCGAAGTAAAGGGTAGGTATTGTGCGAGAAGTTCTGCGAGGAGACGATTGAAACGAGTGGAACTTGGAGACACGAGAACACACTCACGAGGTTCGCCAACGTGACAACTTTTTAATAAGTCACAACCCCTCCGGGGGGTCGTTACAGGGGGTTGGGGGGGGGTTGGGGAGAAAGATGGCGTCGCGAAGAGCGAAATAGTACAGCCACATGCCGGAAGCGATGCAGAAGACAAAAACAAATGCCGCAAAGCGAAACTTTCTTGTTCTGCGACGCGAAGTGGCCACATCATGATTATGACGTCATTATATGAGTATGATATGCGACGCCTGTGTCGGAGCGTCGCGGCGCTGTCACGTGACCAACTGCTGCGCATGTGCGGGGAATATCACTTTTAGACGCGAGTTCGACACCCCAGACAGAAACCGTTCCAAGAAATAAAAAATAATCTATTTTTATAATATTTCTGATTTTGAGATGTCCGTCAAAAAGTCTCGCACCTTTCCTATCAACTGTCGACGGAACGGTTTCCCATCTAAAAATATAATACGGAGAGTAAAACAAAAACAGAGAACTGTTTTTGTTAGAAATCTTCGGTTTATTTTTGTTAGGTTTGCGTCATGAGGCCCGAATCTATGCGCGTCCCCAAAGAAAATAGCTCGGCCGAGACCTTGCGAGAGATTTACGGAGTGCAAATGAATCGTGTTGGATTGGCTAAATGTTAATCCGCACACTGGCACACGGAGATTGTTGGCTTAGGATATGATACTAAGACGTGTATGTTCATTACTTATGTCGTGCAGGGCGTATGTTCGCGCTCAAGAGGTGTAACACACACTTTAGCACCGATATTTATTCAGGATAATTCATTACTTTTTTTATGTGCTGCATACTTCTGGCTTCTATGTGGGCGAAACTCTATGAAAATTGCCTGTCGTTAGAAAAACGTGGTTTAATTAAGAATGTTTTTTACTCTAAATTACATGGAATGAAATTAGCATTGATCAGAAGCGAGATGGCATGTTTCTGTAATCTTTTATCATTTAATTGGATAAACAATGTTATTATGGCTGCCTCGGTTATGGAATCGCACGAGTCCTATGCAGGCCAGATAGTGGAGTGGGAGTAGCGATTCTTGTATCGATTAGGCTTTGTTCAATCCCAGAGTCGGCGAAAGAAGGAGAAGATAATGGGCTTATTTTTTCCGGCAAGTCTATTTCAAGTTGTTATCGGACGTAGGAATTAGCAGGTTTCATGGCAAAGTCGAGTATAGGACAGGCGTTCTTGTTACGATGATGATGGGGAGGAGAGGGCGGCGGAAGAGAACTTTACGAAATTATACTTTAAAATTCATGGATATAATTCACGGGGAACGCGAGTTTAATAACAAGCGAAGTTGGATATATATAACGAATAAGTTTCCAGTTTGGATCTCCGAACGAAATTTGCTCGAACCGGGCGAGGGGGGGGGGAGCGATCGACGATAAACGTCGCTTACAAACTCGGCAATAATGGGGCGCTAATTGTTCCCGTGGCGGCGGTAATTGCATGAAATATTACCCGGGTGTTTGTTTACTTTCTCATTAGGTATTTATCCTTCCACGCGCAATTAGAAGCCAGCTATGACTATGGGGAGGCCAGAAGCGGGTCAAGGTATCAATAGCTCAGGTGCGCGCGGCGATAAGCGATTAGCCAATTTACAACTGCATTCTACATACCGACCCTGAGATTGGATTTGAAAGTATCGACGCGATAAGTCATATCTGGTTTTGGTTTTTAAAGGTGAGGTTTGTTCATGGAATCTATTTGGCATTTCGGTGCAGCGCGACGTGTTTTGCAATGCAAGGAGGTGAGCCCAAACTCAGCGGGACATCTTCGGCGACGTCAGTGGGAGTGTGCACACCCGCTGACGTCACGCAACGGTGAATGTACACACTTTTCCATTGAGAAACAATTATTAATCAAGAACTATACATTTCCTCGTATCCAAAGAGATTAAGAGAGCAAGAGATCCCGGGTTCGGTTCCAGACGCCAGAACTCACACCTTTCAATCTCAATATTCATATACGATGATATGAGATCTGCGCTGCGAGGCAAGTAGAGGGGGGGGGGGGGGGAGAGTTGACAGCTTGAAGACGCCGAGCAAGAACTGCCGTCTGGAGCAACTTGGCGCTTGTCAGTTGTCACAAGTCCCCCGAGGGAGGCTGCGAATGGAGTGGACAACTGCGGGACATGATTGCAAAAACATCCCCGCACTAACGAGGGGGATGGGGTATAGTGGACGGGGGGATGGGGGTGGCTCCATTTGTATTTGTTTAACTTGTGTAGAGACTTCTTTCTTGAGGCTTGAGGTCAGAGGTTGTGTTGTTTGTCTTTCGACTTTTTCTCCCCGCCGGAGTAAATCGCAATATCTACGATACGCATCGCCGGATGAATGATATATCTTTTTTATTTTTTTCTCTTTAATAATGCATTGTCTTTTTACAATGTATATACAAACTACATTACTAGCAGTAGAAGGCAGGGCGGTTGGGTACACTATAAATAGATTATGACGTCATCATTTTTTATCAATTTTTTACCAAATTTTTTATCGAATTTTTTTATCGATTTTTTTTTTCATTTTTTTATCGATTTTTTTTATCATTTTTTTTTATCGTATTTTTTATTGATTTTTTTTTATCGTTTTTTTATCATTGGTTTTGTTTTGGACCGCCTCCACCGGAAGCCGTCACCACCGGAAGCCGCCACGGAAGCCGCCCCACCACCGCCGCTGGAAACCGTCATCACTCAAGGCTCCGCCCCTTTTTTATTTTCTGGCCGTGTCTCGAAGCCATGTCACTTGCGAATCTCATAATTAGAATCCAGCGACGCTAACCACTGCCCTAACGAGGCAATAGAGTAGAAGCGCTGTAATTAGTGTACAAGTCCTCTTGTTGACCTCAAAAGTGAAAGTAAGTTCGACTGTTCGACCGACCGAGTCTGTTTGATCGACCTCATCTGTCATTGTCGCTGCTTAGTACCAATGTACCGTTACACTAATGAGTTTATAAGTACCTTTGTGGTGGCTAATTATAGTGTACTATAAAATTTTGCTTACTGAAACTATGTTTCATTGTGTTAATGTACCTGCAAACACCATCTAGCGGCTAAATTGTGAACCTTCAACTCACTACTTCTGTCGCCACCTAGTTGCAAAATGAGAAACTGTAGTGACAATGCCGACCATCTTGGAATGTATTTCTATTTTCGTGAAACATAACGGATAGCTTGATCTACTGTCTCAATTCATATTGACCAATGCCAGCATGAAACAAATTCTAATGAGAATCAATGAAACTTGATGAAAACTTACTGAATTTTATTTTTTACATACTTTGGATTAATGAACTATTGATTGAATAATTATTGATAGATTGATTAGTTAATGATTTTAAAACATGATTTTACATGAATGGAAAATCATTTGGTACGTCATTGGGTAACAAATAACCACGCGTGTTTCATTCCTGGTGTCTAAAATGTGAAACTATTATTTTTACGACAATAAAAGTGCCAAAGTACCTACAAACTCCACACTAAAGTGTAAAGCTACTCTACGTCCTTGTGACCAAAGTATCTGCAAACGCCATCTAGCGGCTGAAATGTGATCCTATAATCTAGTTCCTTTATGTGTTGTACCTTGTTGCAAATTGTGAAACTAAAGTCATTGGCCGACTTGGATTCTATTATCAGAATAGAATGTGTTCTACTTTCTATTTTCAAAGTCATAGCATTCTTCTACATTCTATTTCTATTTTCAGGAAAGATAGCGGTAACTTGATCTACATTCTAATTTCATTCTGGTCAATGACTTATATGAAGTAAACGTTCCATCAAAACAAATTCTATTTAGAATGAATCTTGTTGAGGAATGCAATGACTTATAGAATTTATAAAATATCAGCCAAGCTCTTAAATAATCACAAGATTTAAAATCATGGTTTTACACGGGAGATGATAGGGAAACAAATAACCACACGGAATTCATTTAAAAACCATCATGGTGTATATAATTGAGGAATAAGACAATGATTAGTACTCACAATTAAAATACTCCCTAATAAAAAATATTTTAATATCCTCGTCCTGATCGTAATCACTGTAATCGTCAGAATCGCAGGAATTGGTCTCATTAAACGTTGTTGGTAACTCACACAAATTGTCTATATCACTGTCATCGCACTCACTCGTGCTATCTATTTTTTCTTCCGCTTCTTCTTCTTCTTCTTCTGCATCATCTTTTTCATCTGCATCTTCTTCTTCTTCGTCGTCATCTATGGTCAAATCTATATAGGCTTCTTCTCTAAATGGTTTTTGATGATGCTGATGGTGCTGATTCTCCATTTGAACATAATGTGTCACCTCCTTGATAATTATGCAGTCATCGTCTTCCTAAATAAATAAATAAAATAAAATAAAATGAAATAAAACATATAAATATTCAATTAAGTAAATAAATAAATAAACAACTACATATAACATTTACATTTGACTCAAAATGTAATTAATAAAAGAAAGAAAGAAATAATTTGATTAAATAAATCAAAACTTACCAGATCCATAAGCTCTTCATTGGTGAAGTTCGCCATAATAATATAACAATAATTTACGAGTACGTTTCACAGACCACCTTCTGCGTTGAATGCAAACGTGATTGTGTGAGAAATGTCAAATGGCTGTGATTTGAGAAGGCGGTGAATAAGGTGGATATGCAAATGTCTTGAACGCGGAATATTTAAAATTCTGAATGCCCTTCACTAATGTATTGTAGTAATGATAGAACCCAGGACTGTAAGATAGAATATAGAGCGTCACGGCATTACAAATCAAAAATTTCGATGGAAAACACAAAGGCTAGGAATACTGTGAGGGTTTTCCAATGGGGCAAACACTATGGGGATATTGGGAAACCGTGTAAATACTCCTATGACGTATTTGAAACAGTACACGCACACATATCACTGTTTTCCAGTACTAACTTATTCATTGTAAAATAATTAAAAGCAGTTTTTAAATATTGTTTAACGTCCAAAAATTAAAAATAATATTAGTAAAAATAAAAATATCGCAACAATGTCTTGAAAATTACGCTTTGTAAAATGTGCAGAACAGTGCAACGTTAAACACTGCAGCATGACGCAGTGTACGTACTCAATAAATTAATAAATTGATAATTTAATATTAAAAATAATAAAAAATGCTACAAATGACTATAATTCTAAATAATATTCTTGTGTATTACTTAATCGCAACAATGTAAAAAAAAAAAAAAAAAAAAATTGTAGAATGTTATTTCACAAATAACAGCAATTTATTCTCAAAACAAGAATAAAAATGTCACATTCATACATAAATAATTGACAATATATTAAAGTAATGTTATTAGTAATTATAATATTATTATTATTATATTTAACTCAACAATACATCAATATCAATTTCTTTTTCTTAAATGTTCAAGTTATTGCTAGTTTCATAGGCATGACGTCAGGGGTTTTCAGCTTTACGCACTACATCACAGCCAACAATCGAAACGTGGAGATTCAGGAGAAAAGCTAGGTCCGCTTGTCGACCTCAAAGGTTAAAGTATATATTCATTGCAGTTGGTATTTATTTACATCTACCTATCTGAGGTTATCAGTATGTTTTCACGTACATAATTCATTTTAAAATTACTTTTGGGTAGACAAAATACTTTATTTATATAAATATTTCCTTTCTATGTGTGTGCCTGAAGATGGCTAGTGAATCTAGCTGAAACGTTGCAAATAAAGTATTTCTATTCACGTTTGTCTACCCAAAAGTAATTTTAAAATGAAATATATATATATAGCACTGTTCAAGTGTTGACAATTAGTTGATGAAATGGATCCCTCTTGGAAAGTTCCATTTAGTGCTGTGATCTCGGGGCCCAGTGGGTGTGGGAAAAGTCATTTCATTGCCCGGTTTCTCAAACACCTTGATGCTATGGTGGACAAACCAATAGCTGAAGTTATTTGGTGTTATGCAGAATGGCAAAGTCTGTATGATAACCTTCAAAAAGAACATTCTATTCGTTTCCATAGAGGTATTATTGACTCTGACGAATTACCTACTAGTTCTAAAGCACGTATAGTAATCATCGATGATCTTCAACGTGAAGCCGATGAACGGGTCACTGATTTGTTTACCAAAGGTGGTCATCATCGCAATCTATGTGTTCTTTTCCTCGTTCAAAATATATTTACTCAAGGAAAAGGTCGAAGAGATATTTCTTTGAACGCACACTATGTTGTCTGTTTTAAGAATCCCCGAGACAGAGCACAAATCATGCATTTATCTAGACAGGTAGCACCGCAAAACTCTAAATTTGTACAGGAAGCGTTTGAAGATGCAACAAGGGAAGCACATGGATATTTACTTTTTGACTTTAAACAAAGTACTGATGAAATCATGCGCCTGCGCACATCAATTTTTCCTGATGATAAAGAATCATTTGTCTATATTCCAAAGAATTCGAGTATAAAATCGAAATACATGGTGGATTTACAATCATTCAATCAAAATGTCTGATACGATGTTGAAGCATAAGGATCTTCTTCGAATGCTTCAAAAGTGTTCGCCGTCCATGCGAAAGTCCATTTTAAAAGCAGCCGATTCTGGTCTCATCAAGTCGTTGTGTGAATGCGCACACAATACATTAAAAGGCAATGTTCGTCTGAATCCAAGTCAGAAGTCAAAATTACGTCGACACAAGAACGTCCTTCGTAAGATTATAAAGCGAGGCGAGAATTGGAAGAAGAAGAAGAAACTCTTAATGCAAAAAGGTGGAGCCATCCTTCCTCTCTTACTTGCGCCCATTCTGTCAAGCATTGTTGGTAGTCTTATGCAATAATGGAAAAGACAAGGAAGATGTTACTCATTGATCCAGAGAGTATCAATCGACTGCAGCAAACGTTTACGAGACCTCTCGCTAGCAACACGTCAACTCTGTCAAACATAGACCAGGATATGGATCAAATTCTCAATTCTAAAACCATGTCTGGTCGGGAAAAATGGAAACAGTATAACCAAGTTCTTCAGAGATATCTATATTTTGTAAATGATTCGCGAAAACCTTTGGCTATGACAATATCAGACGAGGATGTACAACGTTCAAATACTGTTGCTGCTGTCGATGCAACAAATAGGGATCTAGACTCAAAAGATGATCAGGCTTTTGAGCTCATGCGAGAACAAACACTCTCAACTATTCCCAACAAGTATCGCAACACTGCATCCCTACTGTATGACAAACTCAAATTTTCTGATTCTATATCATGGGATCGTTTGGGTACCGTCAGTATAAACGGAAAGAAAATTGTTGGTTCCTCCATCACCGATCTAATTGCCGATTCAATTAGGGACCGTAAAGCTACAAATCCAGAGGGCTGGATGGAGTTTGCCAACATTCTAACAGACATCAACGTACCATTGGAACTTATAGGCAATTCCCGTCGGAAAGAATTCATTCGTGTACAGCATCGTCAACCGAACACACGAGGCGTTGAAGCACGGTCTCTGGAAAGTTTCGAAATACCAGCTTTGACAGACACACCGTCACGTAAACGCAAGGTAGCCAAGTGGGAGGCATTCACATTCGAATGAATCAAAGAAACAAGAGACTACTTGCAAACATCTACCATGATCCTGAACATCCAGCTGGTTATAGAACTGTTGATGCTTTATGGAAAGCAACCAACAAGACTGTTCCAAAAGCAGAAGTTGAAACGTATTTGCAAACACAGAATGCCTTTACCCTACATAGAAATTTAAGGAAACGGTTTAAACGCAATGTCTATTTGGTGGACAACATTGACGATTTATGGCAGGCCGATTTAAATGTCATGGATTCACTGAAACAACACAATGACGGTTTTATTTATCTGTTAACAGTGATTGATGTGTTTAGTAAAGTAGCGTGGGCTGTCCCACTGAAACGTAAAACGGGTGATGCAGTGACTGAAGCATTCAAGTTTATATTTAAGAAAAGCAAAAGGAAACCTGTAAGCCTAAATACAGATAAAGGCCGTGAATTTATAAATAAAGTATTTCAAAAGTTTCTCAAAGATAACAATGTCAAATATTATCACACAAATAACCCTGACATCAAAAGTTCCATAATAGAAAGGTTTAACCGTACACTCAAGACTCGTATGTACCGTTACTTCACAGCTAAAAGTACTCAGCGTTATGTCGATGTACTACCGCAACTGTTGAAATCATACAATCATACGGTGCATAGATCAATTCGAATGGCTCCAGTAGATGTGAAGGATGAAAATGTACTCCAGGTGTGGCACAACCTATATGATAAACATTTGTCGCTAAAGAAATCTAAACCTAGGCTGATAATTGGTGATCGTGTACGCATAAGTAATGAGAAGTTTCAGTTTGAAAAAGGGTATGTTCAGAACTGGTCTGAAGAAGTGTTCGTGGTTACACATGTTCTAAGACACAGACAAGTTGTGTATAGAATCAAAGATTTGGAAGATGAGGAGATTGAAGGAACATTTTATGAGAAAGAGTTACAAAAAGTTATTATTGATGACAAGACCGAGTATAGAATAGATTATATTGTGGACACAAAGGGTTCGGGTGCTAGAAAGAAACTACTCGTCAAGTGGAAAGGTTATAGCAGCAAGTTTAATGATTGGATCCCTGCATCAGAATTGAAACAACATGGATGACTCGTTTTACATGACGCTACCCAGCAACGTTTCAATGTCTACTTATTCAGGCAATACAACTGCTCGTTATACAACACAGCTAAGAGAACCTGTCAAGTTACACGGCCAGTGGTCTGTTGCACTCGTAGAGTTTCATTTCCCTCAAACATTCTTTAACGTTGTTGAGGGTCAGAATGAAATTAAAATTTCCTACATGTCGGATAATGTAGCCGTAATTGATTTACTCTATGTAAAGCCGGGCTTTTATGCTACCAACAGCAATTTGTTGAAGGCCGTCAATGAGACTTTATCCCCTGTAGGGTATGGCAAGATAAAAATTGATCCAAACACTAAAAGAGCTCATCTATCTCTAGGTGAAGCTTATATGAAACAATCGGCAGTTAAGTTTTCACCTGAACTGGCCAGACAAATGGGTTATGATCCTGTGATCAATGCATCCTCTTATACAATGGCAGGCTCTGCTATGAATTTGAGTTGGGGGTCCCCACATCATATTTTCGTCTATTGCGACATCATTGATCCTCAAATTGTTGGTGATACTGTGTCCCCTCTTTTGAGGATGGTTAATACAAATATTTCAAAGAATGATTTTGGAGACGAGGTTACTGTTTCGTTTCAAACACTGCAATACGTTCCAGTACTAAGACGTGAATTTAGTACAGTGGAAATAGATTTAAGGGGCAGCACAGGCGTTCCGATACCATTCCAAACAGGTACGTCTTCAGTGATGCTTCATTTTAAGCGGCGTTCATAATGCACGGACACGACACTAATTTCTACACCAGTTATTATCTGGAACAGGCTGGAAGCGGAATTAATGTATTTAGAGGAGCACGTTATCAGAGAGGACACGGAATATCGAGTTTCTTCAAGGGTCTATTCAGAGCAGCATTGCCTTTGTTCAAGAGTGGTGCAAGAGCTGTTGGTCATGAGGTTTTGAGATCAGGGGCTAATGTTTTAAACGACATTTCAGACAATAAATCTATTAGACAGTCTTTAAGAGAACGCGCTGGTGAGTCTGAACGAAACCTCAAGCGTAAAGCCGCAATAAAATTAAGTACCATGACAGGCAATGGGTTAAAAGGACGAAAGCTACGTCGTATTACTCATTCGTCTTTCATACCTAAACGAGGCAAGACATCTAGGGAAACAACAAAGAGGAGATTACCTCCGAGGCAGAAGAAGAGAAAGGTTACAAAGAGGAAAGTGTCTGTTAAGAAGTTGAAAGTCCAAGATATATTTGCCTAAAATGTCTCTTCTTCATGAAAAATCAGGTAAATCGATCAAAGCTGAAATGGACATTTTTGGATTGCCAGTTACACAGACAATGATTGAACGTGGAGATTATATCCCGTTCAAACCCATGGCAGCCCTTAACGACAATGCACCTGTTGAGTTTGTTGTACCTGGTAGAGGAGACGAATACATTGATCCTGCCCAAACGCTTTATCATATTGAGGCTCAAATCACTATGGCTGATGGAACTAATGTCCCTGCTGACACTGTTGTAGGTCCTGTTAATAATTGGCTTCATTCAGCTTGGAGTCAAGTTGACGTTACTCTAAACGACAAACAGCTGTCTCCTCCTACACAGATGTATCCATACAGGGCATACATTGAGACTCTTTTACATTATTCAGCTGATGCAAAGGGTTCACATGTCGGTACCAGATTCTGGTACAAGGATCTCGCAGGAAAGATGGATGACTTGTCTCTGAACACTGGTTTTACCAAAAGAGCTTCTCTTACTGCTAGTAGTAGGACTGTTGATATGATTGGGAACATACACTGCGACTTGTTCAATCAAGAACGTTTTCTAATAAACGGAGTTGATATGAAAGTTAAATTCATTCGTAGTAAAGATGCTTTTCAGTTGATGAGCGCCAATACAAACCTAAAAGTGCATATTACTGATGCAACTCTGTACGTTCGTAAAGTTAAAATTGATCCTGATGTTCTAATTGCCCAAAATCAAGTTCTGCGTTCCAATAAAAATGCAAAATATCCACTTACGAGGGTGGATACGCGAGTTGTCACCATACCTGCTGGATTGCATAGCAAAACTTTGGATAATTTGTTTATGGGCCAAATTCCTACACGTATTGTAATTGGATTTGTCACTAATGCAGCGTTCAATGGCTCCTTTACTCGTAATCCGTTCAACTTTCAACACTTTGGAATGAACTTTTTCTGTCTCTACATTGACGGCTTTCAAATTCCTTCAAAGCCATTTACACCCGATTTCGCAAGCAAACGTTACGTTAGAGAGTACCATTCCCTCTTTTCAGGAACGGGTATTCACTATCACAACGAAGGAAACGATATTACTATGGAAGAGTACCCAAATGGATTTTGTCTCCTGTGTTTTGACTTGACTCCAGATTTGTCTGCCGATTCTGACCATTGGTGCCTTAAGCGCAGCGGTAGTATAAGAGTGGATGTGAGGTTCAGTACAGCGCTCACAGAGGCCGTTGACTGTATTGTTTACGCTGAATACGACAGCCTGATGGAGATTGATAGTAATAGAAACGTTATTATAGACTACAACAACTGAGTTTCAAGTCAGTTCCGATCTGACAGTCGTCATGAGTGCCACGATTGATTTTCAAGCGTTCATGGTTGACGGTTGTTTGTATGTGAAGGAGTTGGCCATTATCGATAACAAATCACTCAAGTACAATGATTGGTTATTTACATCTCCTGTAAATTTCAAAGCGGATAAAACAAACGTGTGGCTTACCGAAAATTATCATGGGTTAAACCCAAAGTCCGGCGATGTTCCGTACGAAGCTCTTAACGCAATCATTATGGATCATACTCGTCGGTACAAGATTTTATTCGTGAAAGGTCAGGAAAAGGCCGAATTCATCAGGCGCATCATACATCGACATGTCATTGACTTGGAGTCGATGGGTTGTAGTAAGCTTCAAAGTCTTGCACATTGTGCAACGCCTTCATCACTTCCAACATGTATGAATCATGGAGGTACAAACAGACACTGTGCTATTCGAAACGTGTTTGTACTTGCACGCTGGGTGAAGGGGAACTCTGACATCACCGACCTCACTAAGACGTCCGCACGATTGAAAACATTCAAAAATTTTAAAAGTATCCACGTGACCCCCGAAGACCTGGCAGCTGCGGGATATTACTACACACAGAAGAGTGATTTGGTCAATTGTCCATTCTGCAATATAGACGTGCATCAATGGGTAGCAGGTGACATTCCACGCGACGAACATGTGAGGTGGAGTCCGAGGTGTTCATTCGTAGCAAGAGAACGGCGAGGTATTGACGTGTGCGGATTCGGTCTTTGTGGATTCAAAAACGAAGGCTTTGACGAAGTCGATTGAACATCATGTTTACCTCTGACATCGAGCATGCACTCATCAGCGACATCCACTGCAGACCATACTATAAGGGTGTATTTGCTGCCGACAACCTGCCTGTATCAACTGTTGGACTCCCAGCTCTCCTAGTTTCAAACACAGATGTCCAGAGGCTTGCTGGATCACATTGGATTGCCATTTACATTGATTCAAGAGGTCGCGGTGAATTTTTCTGCAGCTACGGAATGAAGCCAGTTGTTCAACATCACATAGATTTTCTTGACCGACAGTGTACCTCATGGACTTATAATGATGTGACTCTTCAAAGTATTCAATCAGAAGTGTGTGGAGAATATTGTGTATTGTTTTTAGCCACAAGAGCAAGAGGGTTTCCAATGTCGTTTTTTATTTCCAAGTATGTGGAACGATCGCCACTTAGAAATGATAGACTAACCAGAAATAAATATTTTAAGAAATTTGGTCACTGTATTAAACATCCTGTAAATGACGGTACTGTTAATCAGTGTTGCTGTGCATTGCGCAACTATGTACTAGCATAAGAAAAATGTATGTTAAATCACTTTATATTTATGTTCACTATAAAATTATTGTTTTACGGGTATTAAGATGTATTTTCATAATTACAATAAATAGTTTGTTACTTTAATTTCGCATTTGAAATTCATTTCTTCAACCAACACATTCCTAACCTACATCCAACCTATTTTTAAACAACCGTTACTTGAAAACATTTAGACCAGCTTGAAACAGTTTGGACCTGCTGAAACATGTTTTGAACCTGATGAAACAGAGGAACTGTGACGTAAAGAGAAAGTAAATTAACGGTTAGCACAAGCACTACGAGCACAGAGTGGTCAGTCGTGACATAGATCTTGAACCGTCAAGTATTGCATTCAGTGGCTTCATCATGTGTAGCGAAGAAAAGAGCATTCCTATGGATACGAACGAAAAGGCGACTGCAACAGAAGTTTCGGGTGTACTGTGTTCGTTTAATTACGTCAACTCATCTAAATCAAAGTTGGTTGTGACTGGTCTCGATGCAAATAACGAGTTCAAGCCCTACATGAAGCTAATGTCATCGTCGGGAACAGGCATTGTCCTGGACACCTTGCAGTGGAAGTATCTCGTCTCGGCCATCGCTGACTTGACACCTGGAGTCTTCACGATGAATCCTGAAGAGGCTGGCGTCCAACAAATACCAGGTTATACCATCAGTGTGCGGAGGTTCGGTGGATCTAATATCTTGTGCATCGAATCAAAGTGCATTCCTGGCATGGGTGTGTATTGTGGAAAAGTGACGTGTGAAGAAATACTCAAGAAACGAGCGTTCCTAACATTCATGATGGATCATTGGGAATCTATTTCTGAGAACATTGCAAATTGGGTCGAACATGTTCAAATTGCCATCGCAAAGACTCTTGTTAAACAAAGTAAACATGTAGATAAATATTTATTTGTTAACAGTTACGTAAACGGTTTACAAAGTGATTTTGTACATAAGCGTACTGAATACGAAATCAGAGTCCTGAGAGAGCTGGGTACTGATTATTTAATTGAAGAGTTTAACAATAACTATGAACAGAAATACTAAACATGTATGGATTTAGGATGTGTCTTATTCCTCAATTATATACACCATGATGGTTTTTAAATGAATTCCGTGGGGTTATTTGTTTCCCTATCATCTCCCGTGTAAAACCATGCTTTTAAATCTTGTGATTATTTAAGAGCTTGGCTGATATTTTATAAATTCTTTAAGTCAATGCATTCCTCAACAAGATTCATTCTAAATAGAATTTGTTTTGATGGAACGTTTACTTCATATAAGTCATTGACCAGAATGAAATTAGAATGTAGATCAAGTTACCGCTATCTTTCCTGAAAATAGAAATAGAATGTAGAAGAATGCTATGACTTTGAAAATAGAAAGTAGAGCACATTCTATTCTGATAATAGAATCCAAGTCGGCCAATGACTTTAGTTTCACATTCTAGCTACCAGGTGAACTCAATTAGTTCCACATTTACCTAATAGGTGCCAGTACTTGGTACAATGACGTACTACAATAGTTTCACAATTTAGCCACCAGGTGTAACACAGTAAGCAAAATTTTATAGTACACTATAAATAGTCGCCATCATTTAGTTCCACATTTACCTGCCAGGAGGGACAAAGGTACACGTCCACAGCGATAATGACAGATGAGGTCGATCAAACAGACTCGGTCGGTCGAACAGTCGAACTTACTTTCACTTTTGAGGTCAACAAGAGGACTTGTACACTAATTACAGCGCTCCTACTCTATTGCCTCGTTAGGGCAGTGGTTAGCGTCGCTGGATTCTAATTATGAGATTCGCAAGTGACATGGCTTCGAGACACGGCCAGAAAATAAAAAAGGGGCGGAGCCTTGAGTGATGACGGTTTCCAGCGGCGGTGGTGGGGCGGCTTCCGTGGCGGCTTCCGGTGGTGACGGCTTCCGGTGGAGGCGGTCCAAAACAAAACCAATGATAAAAAAACGATAAAAAAAAAATCAATAAAAAATACGATAAAAAAAATGATAAAAAAAATCGATAAAAAAATGAAAAAAAATCGATAAAAAAATTCGATAAAAAATTTGGTAAAAAATTGATAAAAAATGATGACGTCATAATCTATTTATAGTGTACCCAACCGCCCTGCCTTCTACTACTAGCAACTTGACAGCAACCAAATTGTGTCTTTATTCATACCACGAAAACGTGTTTTATGATTGCAGAATCGTTTATCCACAGCACACGAGAGTGTTTTTCGCCCATCCTCAGGAGAAGCAAACTTTATAACCAGTGAAATTGTTTGTGTTTTATCTTCCGTCTCACTTTTTCTTTCGGAACGTCGATTTGATTATTTTTCTCGTGCTTCGCGAGGAGTTCTCCGGAACGCCGCTCGAACTTCTTGATTGCGTCTGAGATTGTGTTTAGGCTAATGATTTAATTCGGGTTTTTCTCCGGGCGTCGCGCAGCTGCGTCGCGGCGTGAAATGTGTTTATGCTAAGAGCGTCGTCGGAAGTTCATCTGAGCGTCGGGACGCTCCCCTGGCGGCACGCGTGCAGGCCGCACGCAGTACAGAGTGCTCGAGCCACGGCTCACGAGGGTTCGGGTTCGATCCCCGGAACTGGCCCCCCACCCAACAGATGAAGTTATCTTGTATATCCTGGACTCTGGGAAGCATCCCATTGTACGCTTCATGATACTGATGAACGCGCCAAACTTTAATTATATCGGAAATCTTTTGATAAAATTTTCGTATAATTTCATTTAGGAACTAACTCGACGTAACTTAAGAGATAATTAATTTTAAAATGAAGTCAGGAAAGGGCCTCTGAAGATGATTTCCACATGGCAACCAGCGAGCTGGCTCAGCTGCTCGGAATCACTAAATCTGATGTAAATGTGGACGCCGATGATCCGATTGGCCGGCCGAAGACGAACAAATGGCGTCGTCAGGACCACATAAAATCTTCGATATGACCAAACTGATGTCTCCATGGTACGTGTCAGATTGCTTTTAGAGTCACATCGATCGGTCGTTTTGGCACCCCTGGCCGTTAGTGCAGCCGTCAGTCGCATCGCTCCTCTTTTTTGTCTCCCGCTATTATCCTGGCAGATATGCAACCCTCCCGACCAGACCCGGCATATGGCGTCACTGTGCCGTGGCTCCTGCAATGCAGGCAACACGGCGGACCGTGAGATGACGTCACACCCGATGGACGACAAAAAAACAACAGAGAAGGGTTGGAAGTCGGCGACTGTGCATCGCGCGCAAGAGAAAAGAGCGCGAGCGGGAAGAAGAAGAAGGGAGAGAACGAAGACGCGGAAGAAAAAAATTCCTTCCCGTCGAGCCTTCAAGTGATGGAGAGCGACAGTGTCAAGCGGGGAGTCTAATTACCAGGGGCTGCCCCTGCTTGGCACGCTGCCAGCATGGCAAACTCGCAGCACTGGGCCAAGCCAACCGACGGAGAACAATGCCATGAAGAAGATGGATGACAACGAGGAAGAGAAAGATGCGTAGAGAGAAAAAACACATCAACATCCGAGGGGGCGGGCGGTGGGGGGGGGGGGGGGGGGGGGGGGGTTGTCGCGAGTAAAGAGACATTTTCACGACGGAAATTTCAATACAAATTACAGTGAATATGGCGTGAAGTCTTTTGTTACAAAACCCTGCCATTGTGATTTAGAATTGCTGCGAATGACGATAGAAATTTGCTTGGAAATCTAAAATCCCATGTTGAAAATAATTCACGTCCCCCCTCCCCCTGCCACCCTCAATAGGATGAAAAACGCACTTGCGTCCCTGCATGTGAGAGGGATGCTGAGGAAGACTGATAAATCAGTGTCTCGGCCACATCTTTGTTACACAATGTCGCCCTCGCCGCGTCTCCGGAGCAGCGCTGAGTGCTGGATCATCACGGGGCGAAGAACTGCGACTCCGAGAACAATGGACGAGAGGGTTGACGGATTCTACGCGCCATGTCACCAATCTCTTGTTCGACAACATAATTGAAGTATTATCTTTACCAGAGTCGTGTTTATGCAAATGAGCATTAAACATAAATGTGTTCGGGTCATAATCACGATTTCGAGGAGGTCATAAACGACACGAACACTCGCTTTAGTCGACGCGTTTTGATTCTTATGATTTGATTGCTTCACTCAATTCAACTTTTCACTGGCGAGAGCGCAAATAGAAAACAGATTTACTATATTATAATATGCTTTCTAGTTGGGTTGTAAGGAACTATGTCGCATGCAGAGTTAAGTAAACAACCGTGGAATGTAATTTGTATGTTTTACAGCAACTACACACCTTTGTTATTACCTAACTAGTTGATTAGTATTGTGAGTGCGTGCGTGGGGTTACGTGCGTTGGTTGTAACGCACAGGAACGCTTGTGCGTACATTGGCTTGGAGCTTTAGTCACGTGAAGGATGTCACGTGGGCTCATTCAAACCTCAACCAATCACAAGCGACTGGCGGAGGCGCCATCATTCGAATATAAACATCGGAAAAGAACGTTTCAATTTTTTGTGAGATTCGAAATGGTTAATTTCTCACACAGCTAAGTGCACTAGCCAGAGTAGTGATTGATTTTAGAGCGGTTTCTACGACCAATAAACGTATACGACCACTAGCAGACCCGAGCCTATACTTCGAGCTCATAGTTTTATGTCGAAATCCATTTTCTACCGAGTGATCTTTTTCTGGATGCAAGAAAATGTGGATTCACCAATAGGCGATGGGGATGTATTTATTTAATATTATTGACTGATTTTATGGCTCTTTGTACTTTGTTCGGAGCGTCTAGACGTGAACAGATTTCATTTAGTCGGTGCACGCGCCACAGCGGAAGCGACTACTTATTGATAGGATTATCACAAATGTGACAACTTCTTCATGTTGAAAGTGCATTCTTCCACGCGCCATGCCTTACTTGGAACAGCCGATGCCAGCATCCGGGAAGAGCGGCAATGACAACACATTATCAATTCGAGTACTGTAAATCATGCAGCCCACAATCACACGTTTGTTCAACGGCGATTATTTCATTCCATTGTGTTCCAGAATACATCGAAAGTTTGCCCGAAACAATAGCCATCGGCTGCGAAATGAACGAATCAAAATTCAACCTATTCTCCCCCTCTCTCTCTTGCTCGAACGGGGCGCAACAAAACTTGTTAACAGTTATAAGCGAAGTCGGATTTCCATATTTTTCCAGGCCGGCACCTAGAATAATAATGTTCCGTAGAACCGTTCCGGAGTTTACAATGAGATTCCATATACCGCACCAAATATATATAGGATTAAATACTACCAGGCTGGGGGCTAAATTGAAGACCGGGCAAAACCGCAACGAAATTAAATCGCGTATTAAAGCCCTCCTCTTTCCATCCCCCATTCCAGCTGAGTTAGTCCTTATTGCTCGGCTCTGGAGCGCCGCTGACCCCTTCCTATCTATCAACCCTCATTAAAAACCGTATCATCAGCCCCTAAGGTAAACAAGATGATAGTAGTCGGACTCTCCGCGTGAGCGTCGCTTATCAGCCAGGCGGAGGAGACGCTAATCTGATCGTGACCCTCCGCCGTCAGCGTCGACGACGTCCCTTGTCGTGTCGGACGTGCGAGTACAATAGCTGATATATACACCGACGCTTCTTCGGGTTTCCACCACAAATCAACTGTAAAAATAAGAAGCCAAAGAGCGTCGTTGTAATAGATCAAACCATTGTTGTCTAAATTGAGGTTAGATCCTATAGTGATTGAAAAATATAATACCGGAAACAAAGCCGAGAAAAGTTCGATGAAATCCACTGGCGCCCCATATTCATTCATCGCTGCATCCGTCAAGAAATCAAAGAAGTAATCTTGATTGTAGTTTTTATGGTCTCAAAGTTGTAAACGAGTCTGTCATTGTGTCTTGCAGACGCTTTTGCCGATGTTCGTGATCCGAGTTCCGATAATTGAGTGATGGTTACGCCCTAACAACTCAATGCCCCCCCCCCCTTCCCTCCTCCCCCACCACCCTTCCCCATGTTCAAAAACATCATGACGTGACGCTCAATATGCAATTATCAATTTGAAAACGATACAAAGTCAAGGGGACCGAATATATGCGGTAATTTGGTGTAGAAACGCAATGGAACCCTTCATAAGATAATTATTTTAGGGTGCATTTTTGTACAGCTGTCGTCACGAGATGTGTTGATCAAGTATAGTCTAGCTCATAAAATTATGAAACGCCCCCGCTGAGAAAATCACTGTCTGTTTCTTATATCAAATTTTGGGCGTTCCATATTAAGTTCAATGTTCTAATTCATAAATCATTAGCAATGATTGAAGGATCAATAAGACTGTTCGATGTGTATTATTACACCGTAAGAAAGTCATGGCTGGGCTGGAGAGATGGTAATCGGAGCCAGATCGGTGCCAATGAGATTTGTCACGCGGCCGCCCATCATTGTGACAAACAAGGGCACCTCGCGCGAGGTCACCGGGGTCACGAGTTCACTTCCAGCGTGGTGCAACACGACGCCCGCGGTCATGAACACGTGACATTGTTGCAGCGTCGTGACGTCCTCGTTCAACGGGCGTCGAAATCACCGCTATTTGCATAATCAATTTGTAACGACTACAAAAAACCGTATAGTTTGCTGTTTTTAATCACGAACGATATTTATTGAAACACATCAAATTTCATTCAATGCTTTTGTTCGGGTAAATTATGGAAAGATTTTGATAACCAAATATTCGGTGAATTGTTTTACAGAATTGTCTGGTATAAATACCAGGCCAGGCGGATTGTACCAGCCGGATTGTCTGGTAGAAAAATACCATATTTATCTATACCTACATTTTGACGAAATTAAAAACTTGTATGAAAAAGGCAGCATGTCAAGTCCAAAAGGTGTTATAGAGTTACAAATGTTTCATAAATATTCCCACCTCTTGAACGCTTTTTTGTTGACTTAAATCAATATAAATCAATTTATACAAAAAGTCTAGAAAATAAAAAAATAAATTTAAATAAATTTACATAAAATTCTTTTTTTTTTAAAGAAACATAATCTCAAACATTTATTTTTGCACGTGTCTGGAGTTTTATTTTCTTAATGAACACATCTTATTCTAATAAAGTATCGTTTGGTTTTAAAATGTATCGCCGTCATGAATATTAAAATCACTGTCAACTACTCCTGGAGTTACGTATGCATGCAAGAGATCGAATCTTTCCATAACACTATTCTCGATAAAGCACCGGCATATCTGTCAAGAATTCGAAATGAAGACGTGTTTATATGCACTGTTTTTCTATCCAGTGATGACATATCTCCTTCTGCTTTGTTCATCTGTCAGCGTGTTCATGACACCCACCAAGCGATCTCGCTCACTCACTCAACCGTGTCGGCAACACTGTGAACTGATCACTGAAAACAAACACTTTTTCATCGCCCATACCCACGCCAGTTACCTTGTTGGTTTTCAACACGTCCTTTTGACCGCATACGTTCACGCACGTATTTGTCGCCGATGCATCGCCTTTTTGTTTCACCAATCACCTTCAAGATCACCGATGCAGATCGAATGGTGATTGGTTAAAATAAAACAAAATCACAACAGACGAAAAGATAATGAAAAAAGAGCGAGAACAGGGACCAAGTCATCACAGGCAATTACATGTTTTGAAAATCAATTCACACTCGAATTTTGCTCATCATTGCAGCTTCCTAACCCGCTCAAAGAAAATTACGATCTATACCAACTTCATAAAAGTTTGAAAAACAATTGGTTCCGTTATTCACAAGCTGAACCGACCTTTATGTGAACCGTTTTAAATAACCTTTGCAAATGTGCAAGAACACATTTCGGAAAGCATTTCCTCTATGTTCAAAACTACAATTGAATATGATAATGTTAGATAGTCAGTTTTACTACCATGTAAACCCTGATCTGGCAAAGTGACCGCCATTTTGGCACTTTACGACCGTCCTCGACGCTGTTCTAGTTGTCCCTGTGTTCACATTTAGCAGTTCTGCTCTTTAGCTCCAACCATATTCCGTTTATATACCTCGGCAAAAACCTTTACATGCAGTCATGATATAAAATAGATCATATTTTTATCTGCACCAGTTTAATATTACGATCGTGATACCGAAATTAACTGAAGGCAGTGGAGCAGTCAGTCTAGCTAAACTAGCAAGCACTATCGCATGCGGTATGCCATTTGTTTGGAGTCATTTTATTCCCACTCGACGTCTAGCTACAGTACTATCTAGTGGAGCGGTCGCTCCACCCAGCCAAGTCGTACCGTACACTCACAGTCACTCAACATACCGTAAATGCCTAATAAACCGAGGAGCAGACCAAACACTTTTACTGTAAGCAACAACATGGCATTTTCGGCCTACTGGATCATAAAATTGGAAAATCTCACATTGTTGTGAAATATCTTTATTTCGAGCTATGGCCCACCCCACTCCATATACTAAATTTGGGAACAATAGGTTATGCCATTTGCGTGCTAGAGGGCCGTGAAAACAGTGAAATTACACCCCTTTTAAAACCTATCTGATGATATCAGGAAACACCGCTATCACCGCCACAGCCTAAACGGCTTAGCCGATCGATCTGAAATTTTTACCACATGTGCACTTTTGGCGTCTGAGGTGCCTTTTTATAAATCAAACCGGTAGTCGCCATTTTGAAACCGGAAGTGACGTCATATCTCAAAAACGGCTTAACCGATCGGAACGAAATTTGCGCCAATCGATTCAGACGGTCCTCTTTATGAAATAACAATAGTTAAATTAAAGTTTTCTTATTACTGAAACCGGAAATGACGTCATAGTTTAGCGAAATCTGCTTAAATTCACTTCCCTTTATATAAAAACCAACTATATATTCAGAAGGCTTATAATGAAATATTAGTATTTATATACATATTAATACCTACAATGTGTAAGAGCTTTCAGCCGCCATTTTGAAAACCGGAAGTGATGCCATATCTCGAAAACGGCTGGACCTATTGGAACGATGCTTTCGCAATTCTTCATGGCATATCACTTTAAGTTTAAATTTAGCTCCAAACAATATTTTTTTAGTAACTAATTCGGAAATGGCGTATTTTTTTAAAGGAATTAGCCATTGTTGCCCTAATAAGTTTTACAAGTTGTGTAAATAAACTAAAAAAATAAGTGATATCCCCATAAAAAACACTCCGTGTAAAAAAACAGCCAAGTCTCTTCAACTAAAAAAAAAATTATGAAATCTAAAAATTCTGCACTGAAACGTAGTGATATCAAAAAATTAGCCAAGTCAAAACTTTATTTGAAAATTAAAAAATACTTGGCGCATCGTTTTTTTAGGGCATTGTAGGTATAGGTACTATAAGTATATGTATTTATATCTAGCCTATACTTCTAAGCTATTTATATACACGATGCGCCAAGTATTTTTTAATTTTCAAATAAAGTTTTGACTTGGCTAATTTTTTGATATCACTACGTTTCAGTGCAGAATTTTTAGATTTCATAATTTTTTTTTTAGTTGAAGAGACTTGGCTGTTTTTTTACACGGAGTGTTTTTTATGGGGATTATTATTACATGCAATGCCATAGTGACGCGAAATAGACGTAATCTCTTGCCTTTCTCTCCACGGTCACAAATGTACGCTAAACAGATTGCAACACAAACGTGCATACATTACACGACTATTAAAAATAGGTATATCATAACTTATAAGTACATCACAAAACTATATTATTACATTTTTATGGTCGTTACCTATGAAACACGCTCAATAGCATCAGAGGAACATGAATGTTAAACCAATAATGGTTAATGTACTATTTAATTGAATACAACTTTCACCCTTCGTGGTTTCATCCTGTTAATTTGCAGCCGGGGTGGTGTAGATTTAACCAGAGCTCTGTAGCGCTTAGCGCATCACAAATGTCACTCGATTTAGAACTATAAAGCACTTTATATTCCAATAATGAACATACTAACCCAATTGGAGACAATGTATAAATTAAACGGCATTATAAATGTAGATTGCACTTGCGCCTCTAATCAAAACGATGCATTTATAAATGCATGACGTGAATGATTGCATACGTTACAATGGCGTGCGTAATCACTGCATTGCTGAACACATCAAGGTGGCGCTGGAGGCTGTGTGTTCGCAAAGGCTCACGGGAGTTGTCGGGCATGCGGCGAGCTGGCTTACACACTACTTCGCACCGTCGGGAGTAGAGAGGAAACTCATGTTGAGAGTTTTCAAGACTTCGTTTCATAACAAAGTAGCTTTCTGCGAATTCAGCGAATAGCAGATCTTTCACTTTTAAACTTCACATACTTTCTCAGTTTTAAACATTGAGTACATTCGGCTGGTTATATTTTTTTCAAAGCAAGAAGTTTGTTCCCAGCTGAGTATCGGCCGCGAATACTTCGTTTGCACAGAAGAAGCGTCAAGTTTTTAAAGAACACCGTTGATTTTCATATAAATTCAAATTAAGTTCGAATTAGCAGTCAAACTGTTGCATACCTTTAATTTAAGATTAGTTCCGGACTAAAATCTTGGAATCTACAGTTATCACAGCTGCGACATTAGGCATAGACACGCATGATCGTGAAATTAACAGCAATATTACGTATCGTGATGAAAAGCTTAGCCCAGATCCCAGAAGTTCACGATGGTTCTGAATATCCTGGTATAACTGCGACTCCTTTATTACACTCCTGCTTGTTCTGATCCCAGAGAAACAACATGGTTTACCTTCTCAATGCCCCATGTTAACAGCAACACCGGCTCCATTACAATCCGGTGTAAATCACACTTAGCTATACATGGAGGCTACAAACAGCCAGGGCATTA
This sequence comes from Leuctra nigra, assembly GCA_934045905.1. Lineage (NCBI taxonomy): Eukaryota > Metazoa > Arthropoda > Insecta > Plecoptera > Leuctridae > Leuctra > Leuctra nigra. The sequence continues at coordinate 30,339,757 of OW203762.1, forward strand.
GCCAGACATAATGAAGGCGCGGAGCACACTTTTTATGAAACTTAACCGACAGAAATAAGATTGCTTTTTCGCCACCATGGCAAATGGTGGACATAATTTGAAAATATATTCGCATTGGCCTTCGAGCGACAAGTTCCGATCCATTGCGGGTGTTTTTATCAGCTGAGAGGATAAAATCGAGGAGCTCGAAAAGGTCACCTTTTGTTTCTTTGGGTCCGAGCATTTCGATGTAGAAGTCGAAGCAAACGGCGCGCGAAAACAACGTCTTGCTTTAGTTTTACTTCTCGCCGTTAGAGCTAATGGCGCGCTGTCAGCACATTTCACGGCACTAACCTAACCTCACTTACACTCCGACATTTGATCGATTTCCATTATAAGATTCCGAAAACCTCTTTGTGTGAACCAAGCCATCAGTTTTTTTAATTGTTACCTTTTACACGGTCCGTCTCAAGTCGTAAAAGCTTCCCACTATCTCGAGCTGTCTGTACTTTTTTGAAACGATTCACGTCGATTCAGCCTGACCGCAGATTTTATATCACAGCGAGATGAAAAACCCTTTGGAAAGATAAAGTAGTGGGGTTGTTAGGGTCGTTTCAGCTATCGGGCATTTCCGTCGCTGACCACCGACATGTCCGGAATTGGGAGGCCCACAATGGAACAAGATTGCATATAAATTATATTATAATATCGTAAGAAGGCTGTGAAGTCACGCTTGCCTCCGAGCTACTCCCCAAAAAGTTGTGGAGCCAACAAAAAATACTCTACCCACCAATCATTGCCGCCGTATATAATGGAGCAAGAATCTGAAAGGCGGTTTTAGGGTTTAAAGTTTCGTTCTCTCATTTAATAAGTGTGCAAGAGCGTACTAAAGCGTCAAGTTGATTAACTTGAGCAATTAGACCTTGGGTATGAATTCAAGCTTTAATTTGCCGAGTTCGCTTCTCCGAGAGAGGTTACTGTGACAACTCCCCATTGTGAGTAGCTTCCGATTTATTTGAGGAAAGTCATGGAATTGAAAGGAAATTTATGTCCACGGTGACTTTCAATTATTCCGAACAATAAGGGTTGGAAGCAATCGCGGTCTAGTCGAGCGCCTCATTTAGCAGAGAGGCGATAAGCACTCGGAGCAAATTATCTTCACCTCCGTCGGAGTCCCGATCTGCCCAATGAATGTGTAAGCACGGGAACCCGATGGAACCACCGAAACATAAATGACACATGGAACCATGTCCGCGCTAACCCCCACCGACTTTTATTTGCTTTTTATGTTAAATTGGTTAGGTCACGGCTGGCTGGATTGCGTTTGATTCCGCCTCCGAGACCATTTCCTTCCGACGCAAGAAGCGCCACCACCGCGCCACGCGGAGGAAAACTGCAACTAAGTGATTTCGACTAATGCGATCCGCTTGGGGAATGCTCGAAGATTATACGAGTAATCAGAAAAAAACTGCTGCCCTACTCATAATAAAAAATATATATATGAAAGACAACGCGGGGCCTGAGATCTTGCCGGGTCGGTGTAATCTGTTTGCCGATGAAAAATGTTGTTTGAATAAACGGCCGTTACGGGAAGCGCGGCCAAGCGCAGCGCCTCCAGCGGACGATTGCCGAAGCTTTCATGCCTAACTGATCGCATCGCTACAAAGAGAAGAACGACCGATGAAAATATGAAGACAAACGGGCGGAAGAATGGAGGCGATCGACAGAGACAAAGATGAAAAATACTTCCAGACGAAATAACAAATTTCTAGTTTCCCCTCGGTTGAGAAATAATCTCAAGCTCAAACCACCTCGCGGGCAAGGCAGACGTGTAATTGAAAGTTTTCTTTTTTCTCATTTTCCCCGTGCTCTGTGAAATGTTCACGATGATCAAGTATTGACTGACTTTCCAATCACTCCGCCGAGAAAACCGTCGAACAACAATAAGCAAGCAATATCCGACCCAGTGACTTCCGCCGGATGTCGGTGGCTCAACCGACGGCGAAAAAAAGCACCCACTCGTGAAATCGAAACTGTCCACGATCCCAATCTAAATCGCAGCCCGTGACAACTCCCGAGCCCGCAAACTGACCATTTCCAGTAATTTTAAATCTGACCCGCGAAGCAGAAAAACGGCCACCTCCAAGCATAACAATTTAACAATTGTTATAAATTCACAGAAACCAAACGTCTATTATCGAGAAAAAAAATCGGGAAAATCGACATCTTCGTTAATGATCCTTAAAATTTGTTATTTTTGTTTCGTATTCTAATTTCTTCACGGTCAACTGTGTATCTTCCTCATCTGCTCTTTGGACAATGCCAATATTGTGTCTATAATGGCTCTATTTGTCCCGACGACCTCGTCCTTCAGGCTGGCACGTGAAGAGCAATGATTGTCTGACCTCTGACCTGCGTCGGGTCTTCAAGCCTGTAATTACTCGAGTACTTGTCGTGTAATTGCCGAGGCGAAACCCGACACTCCCCAGTTCTCGCGCCAGACGATCAAACAAATCACTGGAAAACAACTCCAGAAAGAAACATTCCAGAAATAAATTGAATCATATTGGAGACGTTCTGGTTGTTATTATGGTTTCTTCACTAGCAAATGATGAGCTTTGACTTTTCCAAACGTCAAAACGTAAGACACCCTTTTAAAATGGCTTTGAAAGTTTCCCTTCATGTTGTTTTGAGTTTTGTTTTTGTTTGGAGTCTCATTCTGAGTAAGACAATTGCTTTAAAACATCTTCTTTGAAACTTAATCTGTGCGGCTGCGCAAATGAATAATTTTCGTAAATAATTCTAATTTCAGTCACATTGAAATTAGAAGTAATTTTCGCTCCGTGTCTCTATCTCCCCTGAAGATGTGACTCGAATTTACCTGGAAAACTTCCATCATTTCAGATATGATTACGAGTGCCACATAAAGTTTTGTGCTCGTGAAAATGAAAACCGATGAAACATCTTCCTGCCAGCTTGTAGATCTTCAAAACAAATTTTTGTGGGGGTTATTCACGTAATTCCCAAATTTAACCATTTAACTTGCTCGAAAGTTATCTAAATGCTCTGTAAATTGCAAACGATTTACCTTCAACACCTTTCCATGGCATCTATAATAAATCCCGCGCCATTCCTGAGAATACGTCCAGGAATTCTGGAGTAAGTTCCCTAAAGTCAATCAAAGTTCCCGTCACGTATGCAACTAATAACAATTCCTGGAACATTTGACCTGGAAACCCATATCAACATCAGAGCACTCTTCGATACACCTGACTCGCTGTTCTAGGAAACAAATCACGAATCAAACGTCACACCTTGATAAATTGCAACGACATTTCCTTGACAAAATGACTAGTTGTAAACTTGCATGCACTTTGCGTCGCTGGCCGATGCCTCACAATACTTCATTGTTATCAACACATTACTTTTCTGCGGCACACAATGCTTATCAACTCTAATTACTTATCAGCCCGTCTGTTTGCTTCTATGAAAAGGGTAAAACGTGGGATAGGTTAAGGTTTCTAAAAAAAAGTCCCACTCCAGTTTGCTGTCAGATGTTTTAAACCATTTATTCGTAATCATGATCATCTGTGCGCCATTAGGAGGAAGGGTGATTACGGCGTGGCAGCATCCCTGTGATGGGGGAGAGGAGCAGATGAGAGGCACGAGTGTGGCACGTGTCTGGCTACGAACCCCGACCCTTCTCCCCCCCCCCCCCCCCCCCCCCCCCCCAACACGTCACACTCGCTTGGCAAGCATCGCGCCATTCACTCGCAATGCGAAATGGCATGAATAAAAATATCTTACTTAGTATTTTGTCCGCGATTCGACGTGGATGGGGCATTATTTGGGCAGAGTGTTTGATACGGTTTATTTTCTCACGCTACTATCAAAAATCAATATTTTGAAGCTCCTAAAAAACCTGGACAAGAGGCAGAAACCCTTAAAACAATTTTTGATAGAATTGAAAGCGAATACTAAACGAATTAATCACAAATAATTTATTACTACATCCATTTTAATGAGAGTTTTTTATGTGGTATTTTATTACTCGCCATATTTCTCGGTGGAAATAAATACATGGAGGAAAGCGTCTGGATGCTGCAACAACTCTCAAATCAATACGTGATTTAGAAACATCGAGATTATTACGTGTCGCTAACAAAACACTTCCTTCTCACCCGTGTGGAAATAATCACCATCATTGGGTAATAATTATTCTGATTGTTGATGGGAGCTATTGTTGACGACTTGAAAAGAAAACATCACAATCTGATCTACCCAAGGCGTTTGGAAGCTGATTTTAAGAAAGTTTAATTAAACTGCATTGTGTACTTTGCGATGCGATGAGATAGGGCTGATGATGTCCTACAAAATGCATTCCAGTTTACATTTTATCTCAAGCCGAAAAGAAATTCGAGCGAGACATCAGACATCACTTCACTTTCACAGTTTGACGTTTTCAGATGATTTCGCCAATCAAAATTTGAACAAACCGGTATATTATAGCTTGCCTTATTTTGGTAACTAGTATAACTAGCCAATTCATGTTAGATATTAAATTTTTCAGCTTGATTTCAGATACGACAATTTAACAATCCCAATTCGATTTGAGCTAACGGTAGAGTTAGTTTTTGACCTGGGTGTACCTAAAGAGAATGACATTCATTTAGCATCCATCCGTTCACTGTCACAATTTAATTAAACATCAACCAAGATGTAGATCGAAGAAATTTAAATAGTTTTAAAATACAGGACACACCAGTTCCTAGGCAGAGTAGTTTAAAATCGAATTGTTGTTTTGGAAACAAGTACCCTATAATTACTCCAGTTCCTTCACAATAACAACGATCAATTCCGTGTTCAAGTGACTATCGACGTTACTCACTAACAAGGTAATGGAACAAGACTTAATGTGTTTTTTTTTTCTCCACGGAGACCCGTATTTTAATAATCGCTGAGGTCACGTACACTTCTCGTTTATTACCCGACCGACCGAGCTGTCGCTATCGGCAAATGACCAGCCGTGAATCTTACCCACTGAGCCATCGTTACGGCAACGTTAATATTGATTGAACTTTAGGGTGATTACATGTTATTACCCGATATCAATTCTAATACATAATCAGTTCGAAACCAAATGATATAGAACACATTTTCGTGAATTGAAATACGATCCTTCGGTCATTATATGAATTTGCAGGGCGAATTGCAACCCCCTTTTTTATAGAAAGAGGGTGAGCTCAAGCTTTGATGTGTTAGTATTAGAGAGAAAGATGTATTGTGCGTATCTCTTTTTACCCCAGTGTCAATGTATGTACTTCCATTTTTGTATTCGTAAACGTGGCGGCACTGCTGCTTTTAAAGGGGAACCCCATCCAGTCAAGCACGAGAAGGGATACCAACCCTAAAACGTGTTATATTCTTTTGAAACTCTTTGAAATGGAAGTTTCTCGTATCACGATCCGTGTGTGCTGGTGACATTGTTTGGTCAACTAATGCCCTGTCTGTCGTGTAAACGTGGAAAGGAAAGGAGCCGCCGTGGTAGAGGTGAGAAACATTAGCATGCCTACAGGAAAGTAAACTGAAACGGGATCCTGAGAGTGACACAAGACAACCCTTGCATGATGAGCACTGCTTTACACGGACTAAACAACACAACATGTCTCTGCAAGGCAAGATGATCATTTTCAGACAATTCAGTACCTTTTCTCAAGTTTATATTTTCCTCCACCTTTTTCCATTGACTCAACAACACTTGATCTATGCAAGGATTCGCAGATAAATATGGATATTTTATCTGTCACAATTTCACAAATCAGCATAATACAATTGCGCGATATTCACTAATCCTTGTATTCCTTATATCTTTGCTCGATACGCACTTCCTTCACTGACTCAACATCATATGATCTCTGCAAGGATTAGCAGATAAATATGGATATTTTATCCAGATTTTATCTGTCACAATTTCACAAATCAGCACAATACTTGCGCGATTCACTTATCCTTGTATTCCTTATATCTTTGCTGGATACGCACTTCCTTCAACTGACTCAACAGCATATGATCTCTGCAAGGATTCGCAGATAAATATGGTCATCGTATTCTTCCTGTCATCACAATGCAATACTTGACTCTAAATCAGAGTCAATTGCATCTGCGTCATTGAACTACGCACTACTTGCAAATGGAAAACAGGATTACTCAATCATTTACAGGACAAAGACGAGACCATATTTTAAATCCCCTAGACTCGTTAGTTATTCATTCACTGCAATCGTGTTGTTTTATACACAGCTCCTATTTAATTTGAAAATTATTTATTTGAAATGGAAGGCTACCTCTGTCAGCAGGCCAACGGAGCGTATAATTACATTGACTTTACTTTTAAATGGCATAAATAGGTAAATGAATGTTAGTTCGAATGTAAATTGCTATGATGACAAGAATGATTGGCCTGTACGGTGGATGTTGTATATCAACAGTGTTAGAGGTTCGTGAGCATGATCACACGCCTGCCATTGAGCTACCGTCGTTGCTTCACGCAGGAAGTGTTTCGCCCAGCCAATTGATATCAAATACCTGACCAATTGCTGTCGAAGTCGCGTGCATCGGAAGAGTCAATGCCGTCGTGTCACTTTTCATGAGCTTGTTTACTTTTCATGAGAGGAAAGGAGATTGGAAAGAAAATTGGAAAAGCGCTAAAAACGTTTTTTGACATAAATAGTTTCGGACAGTCGAACACGAAAGCTCTGAATTGAATCATATCCCGCCATTTTTTCGGTTTGTAAATATTCTAATTCCTTTCTGATTTTTACCCGGATTTGCACTTGCCGTATTACTCATGGGGATTTGAGAATATGATGAAGCAAAGCCGTAGAAATGAATTGAAATAGAAATTAAACCTCAGACCAAACAGACATAGAGAGAAAAAAACTCGTTCTTTATCGACCGATCTTGTATAGAAAAGCCGGGAACGTAACGTATATTATAAACTTATAACCTTTGATGAAATTGATTCGATGAAAGTTGAAACATGGATTGAATGTAGGCTGGGGCCCATCTCTACATGAATCACACCACATGCATAAATTAATTGAGAAGTGGACCCGAGTCGGCTACTAATTTCAGTCCTAATCCTGGGCGCTGTGATATCGATCACGTGACTGCCCAGAACAACAAGTTCTAATCTAGAACAAGATCTGAGTCTGGCCTCCGGGACGCGAAAAACAAGATTATTCAAGAAGTTATAAAAAATGTTTTCCTAAGGTAATGTCATAAGATTCCGTGAGATGCCTAGCAAATACATTCTTTTCAAGTTTCCGTTCCGGTTTTTTATGGACTTTTGTATATAATATGGCGTGTGCCTAGAAGCTTGATGGAAAAATCACGTTTTTTTTATTCAGACTCCCCTTCATGAGAAAAGTACAAACGAAATACGCGTCTCTATAATATAAAAGGTTCCCCCCACCCCTCATCCCCTCATTAAGTGCCAGTTTGAGGTAATAGTACATTGTCGAGACACCCTTAGTGACATCAAAACGGGTCCATTGCTGTCATTTAATCCTGAAAATATAATGCATTGTGCGCTTTTGATGAAAAGGTTTAGCTTTATGATGACACGTCCAACAAATGCAGTGACAATGGAGGTCTCTGTGAAAAGATACACAGAGCCGTGACACTTCTGTGTCAACTCGACTCCCATACCGAGTTTCATCTAGCAGCATCAATAGCCATCGATCTCGACCATCAAACAGACCCGACAACTGATAGAGTGCCCAGTAATTGACGCCAGAGCGCTTTTCACCACCGATATACATGCGAAATTATGTTTTCTCTTTGATTGATAATTTACATCGAACACTCTATGTAATCTGTCACACCTTTGCCGAGCAACAGGAAAATCCAATGACGCAGAAGTACTTTGTGTTTTATTTGCTTTCACAAAAATAATATTCCGTAAAGGGGTTGAGTTTGATATGAAAATATTTGCAATTATTTTTCAATGAATATTGACTCTGACGTGCAATAGAACCGATCGTGTTTGTTTAGTCGGGACATTGGCAGAGCAAGGTTCAAACCCACGCGCTCTTAGTCGTTGGCGACGACGAGTCTCCGAACACCGCTCGAACAAAGAAGTCGACGAACTAATTTCTCAGCCCTAGTTCATGAATAGCCACCATCATAACCACTTCCAACTAACCCCCAGTATGTCGTAATTAACGTTGAGTTAAGAGAGGGGTGGGAGATATTAGAATACTCCACGTAATAAACCATCTCTGTGCTATTTTTGTGCGGTGAGGACAGGTTTCATGTGAGAGTACAGGAACAGCTGCGAAATACAAGATGAAGTCGAGCGAGGAACGAAGTGCACGGCAAAATGTCTGGAGGGTGTCCCTAATGAAAACTCGGTTCAGTTCCACTCCCTACGGCAAGTCACCTGCCGCAGACATCTGCCTCGCTCGCTGGGCCCAGGTACCGCATCACAGAAACCCACACAGGAGAAAGAAAAATAGCACAATGCTTTCCACACACACACAAAAAGCTCGACAATTTTAAACTCCGTGGTAAAATCAACAATTCCTTAAAAATCTCGCCAAATCGCTTGGAAGTGTTAAAAGTCATGCGCCAATGAGTTGGTGGGAACGTGCTATTGGTGAGATTTCATTTCGAACGTGTCTCTTCTCTGGAGGCAGCGATTAGAAGTATCTCTGAGTATTGATATCGGAATCTTCGGGTGCTCTTCGCTGCTGATATTGTTGGTCGCACGATCACGGCATACCTCGAGTCATAGTGTTTCATCGACAGTGCTGAGACGACAATCTGCAACCACAGCCGATGCACAGGAGCTCGGGGATGTTGCAGCAGTTGCGAGATTGCTTTCATATTTTACGAGCATTTTCACTAGTTTTCCGACCATTTCTTCTCTACTCTCTTATACTGGCTCTTTCCCGGCACTTGTTCCTCGTCGTCTCTGTCGGTGGAGGTGCCGGGTACGAGCCACAGAGTCAGGAGAGAAACTGGGAATAATTGGCACTTATTTGTGCAAAGGGTGCTCAGAATCGAAATGGTTTTCTGCAAACGATTCGAGTCCCATTAGAATATCGATGCACAGAGCACACTTTTAAATGTCGTTTCGTCAGACATTACATCAGCGATGCAATATTATTATATTGGTGCAATCGCAGTTTCTCAGCAAGTGCAACGCTATCGGCTTTTACGTTATACATTCACCAAACGAAATCTGATTCAATGGAACATATAGAAAATCAATGACATTCTAAATGAAGATGGTTATAATAGCTGCATGAACACCGGTTTTAAATCCAGCCGGAAGGTCTTTAAAGGTCTACAGCCAAATATTTGTCTCTAATGAGGTAGTTACGGCTTTCATCGGTCATTTACACGGTAAGACGCGAGTCCTGCCCACGTGTCCGTACGGACAATTAGCATTGCCGCACGTCTCTTGGTGTGGGCTGTACCTCGCCCACGTGTCCGTACGGACAATTAGCATTGCCGCACGTCTCTTGGTGTGGGCTGTACCTCGCCCACGTGTCCGTACGGACAATTAGCATTGCCGCACGTCTCTTGGTGTGGGCTGTACCTCGCCCACGTGTCCGTACGGACAATTAGCATTGCCGCACGTCTCTTGGTGTGGGCTGTACCTCGCCCACGTGTCCGTACGGACAATTAGCATTGCCGCACGTCTCTTGGTGTGGGCTGTACCTCGCCCACGTGTCCGTACGGACAATAAGCATTGCCGCACGTCTCTTGGTGTGGGCTGTACCTCGCCCACGTGTCCGTACGGACAATTAGCATTGCCGCACGTCTCTTGGTGTGGGCTGTACCTCGCCCACGTGTCCGTACGGACAATTAGCATTGCCGCACGTCTCTTGGTGTGGGCTGTACCTCGCCCACGTGTCCGTACGGACAATTAGCATTGCCGCACGTCTCTTGGTGTGGGCTGTACCTCGGCCCACGTGTCCGTACGGACAATTAGCATTGCCGCACGTCTCTTGGTGTGGGCTGTACCTCGCCCACGTGTCCGTACGGACAATTAGCATTGCCGCACGTCTCTTGGTGTGGGCTGTACCTCGGCCCACCTGATCTTCTGACTTCTTATTGAAGAAAAGTGAACAGGTAGAGATTGCCTTAGTTGGCTGCTTGGAGTTGGTCCTACCCAAGGATCAACATGGGGAGACGCCAAGCAAACGCTCATTCAATATTGACACAATGTCAGTTATTTCCTTTATCTACATCTCCGATGTTCTGTTCCGAGGTGATGGCTTGGTTGGTTCGTTACCGATGAAGCGTCCGAAACACAACCAGAACTTCGAGCCAAGGATGGTGGAATATTGAATCTGAAAGCCTTGAGTTCGGTCCCCGGGGTTTTGAATTTCGCGGAAAATCAAAACAGCCGCCGACCGAGCAACTTGTAATTGGAATTAGATAAGAGTGAGAAGGCTGTGAAGTGTGGAGGAGCCAGCGAGGCATGAACTTCAATGCCGTCCACTTCATGAAGCAAACCGATTAAAAGTTTTCAAAAACACTATTATTCATTACCTTTTTTTAGTAAATTTAAGTAAATATTTTTATGTAAATAACATGTTTTCTTCTATCCCTTTGAACAATTTTAACTAAAACCAACAACCGTTGTTCAAACAAAAAAAAATTTAGCAGTCAATATTTTAACCACCGGCTTTATCCAGACAACTTTTCGACATTTCAGGATAACGACGTGGAATATAAATTATGTATCGCTGGCACTCTGCGCAAGACGTCACGTGACATCGCCGCCGCGACGCCGACGCCGACGCTGCGTCTCATTAACTCGTGTTGCAGCCTCCCGCAAGGCGGTCCAGAGCGATCCGTCAATCTCAGTCCAGATGGACTATTCCCGGTCGTGGGCGGGAACGCGCCGTTCTCACGTTCGGAAATAGCATCGGCGAGGTTCTAATTAGATTCGAAACAATTGCCAATTACTCCGGCCGGCCGACGGCAACCAAACAATAATGCATGCATTTATTCCACTGTTCAACGCCATTAGCCGAGAGGCAATTGCCCTCATCAATAAGCAATATTTATCCACTTGAAAACGACAATGGTAAGTTCACCTCTCTGCACGTCGTTTTCCTGAAAAGGGATCGAAGGCAAAAAAGAATCTCTGATAATTACTCGTCGTAATAACTAACACACGTAAAAACCATGGCCTGATATCCATTATTCAGTTAATTGCCGGGCGGAAACGCGCTAATCTCCATTACAGACCCGGCCGGGTTAAGCCTAGCGAGTAATTCCACGGTGGAGCAGGAACAATAAATGCTAATCCAATGCATTCCCGGATATTCCAAACAAGTGGTTGATTCAGACTGAGACACTAGACGAGACAAGACTTGGAGGATTGATCGAGCTTTAGTACACGAGACTGGTCAAATTGCATTGTAGATAGACAGAGCTTCAGTTCACGAAGATAAACTATAAAGTCCGACTGATCGAAACAAAACAAACGCGTTGTCCTGCTCTCGACGAGTTCACCAATTTAGTTAAAAAATAGTTCCAGATTCACTTATTTTGAAATAATATTGACGGGCAAGGTAAAATCATAATAATTTCAAGAAGAATAGCGATGGGATTGCAAATAAAAACAAACTTGACTACAATGCAACTGCAATTGCGAACTAGGCGTTCACCCAACCGTTTCCTTCGGGCGCTGAAAATGCTGCATCTTTTGTGCCAACTAATTGAACCGGAATAACCGAACTGCAGCAGTCGCCGATATGACTCCCAATATTCACACATCGCCAACTATCCCGACGTAATCGAGTCCCAAGGTGTTGCGGGTCATGCATTTGACCTGGTCGCCTGGCGAGGTGCCAATGGCGCCACCCCACAAACGAACAATTGCCGCCCGGCGAAAAAGAGTCGCACCACCCCACCCGAAAACACTGCATTGTTCAACCCCTTTCCGCCAACCCCCTAAACACTCTTGCTACTCAAAGAGAGACGCTATCGATTGATGCCCCACGACTTTCTGGGTCATACGGAAGGCTTTTAACGCCTTCCTTCCACTTCGCCCCCACTATACACTTGGCTCATTGTTAAATGTCTAGCTACCTATTATGAGTATTGTGCATTGTTCTGTGTGGAATTGAGACGGTTCTCGCGGAATACAGAACAATTGAAAGATGTGACGTGAATACAAGTGTGCGCGGGCCCGCCGTGTCAAGTGGAACTAGTGCAGAATTATTATGTTCCGGAGAGGTCAAAATTCGGATGCGGGACGCTTCTTCCGACGCTTTCCACTTGGAGATGAGAAAAGAGATAATATTGTTCTCGAATTGCTAGTTAGTTAGCTTTGTTGGAAACTAATGAGATTAAAGCTCACCGAGCGCTGTTTGCTGACGATGAAGGTTAAAGCCATCCGGAAACTTACCTGGAAACAAAGAAAACACAAACTATTAAGTAAATTATCAAAGTAGTGGCTTACATACATAAAGACAACTTGGGCTGGTATATGTGGGACTCTACTAACATTCTTACATCCTAGAAAAGCTAGAAGTAAATAAATTTGATTGGGTAGATTGGGTGACTTGCGAAGTCAAAAATATCAGGCGAATTCACTTCGCACATCCTAATCATCATTCTGACTCCACTGGAGTCCACTCTTATTATATTCTCATAGATTTTGGCAGCTCCTTCGAATAGTACAGACTGAGATTCGGTTTCTATTGGATGTCAACATTAGTAGATTTCATTAAAGTGACAATGTTGGAGAAGCCACAAATGTGCGTCTACGTAATCCGCATAATCACTGCTCGTCTAACCGCTCCATCGACACCCCTTTAAGCCCGCCCGACACAATGGAGAAAATCGCGTATATTGAGCCTTGGTAAGCTGATTTTGATGGCAGCTTACAGCCCCGTGATTAGCAATATTTCAGACTTTGTTCAGGACCAAATCAAACACTGCAGAAAGCGAACCAATAAAACGGCCGTGGTGGATAGAAAGGAAGGGGGGGGAGGGGGGGTGCATTTACATGGCACGCACTTTCAACATGGCTTTCCACTCTTTTGTCCCGCTCGGGGGGTTCGCCCCTCTCTCGACGATACAAACAGACAGGAGTGCATCGCGGACTACAAACAACCCTTTCGCGTGCGATCCATGCGGGGCCCGCAGGAGGCCCGCAGGAGGCCCGGGGAGTGCAAACATCGGCAGCCATGTGCTGAGCGAGCAGACGAGTCACACGACATGCCAACTGGATTTTACATCTCATACAATGTCTCGGTGACTTTGTAACAATGTATAATCAACCTGGAACAGCTGTTATGGCTGTGGTTTGAATTGTTCTGCTAAAACGAAGTGTTTTCATAACTCCGATATTCTTCTACAGCATTGACATTGACTCGCGTGTGTAGACAAAATAAGGCACCTGAGGCAACGTAATTTCCACAACTTATAGTGAGTATAGAGGAAATAATGTGGGTATGAGTGGATTAATCAGTGGGTTTTCTTTCACAAAGATAATTCATTCAAAGAGAAACATGTGACGTCGTTTAATATGCGTTGCGCACAGCAATACTAATTTATAATGCAGTTGTACGTGTAGGTAAAACGTGTATTGATTTTGCATATTCTCAAATGTCACATACAGGTGTTAATTATTGTAGCCTTCCACGCGGGAACCGCCCTTCGAAAGACGAAATTGACGCAGGACAAAAGCGTCACTCCGCCAGACCTTTGTTTGTTGAAATATTCTAATTGACGCGAGCGCCTTTGCGCACACAAATGACGGCAAATCGCAGCGATATTTCAGCCCCGTACATAGACATCGGCATTATAACGACATATCGAACCAGTTCCCTTATCGTCGCCATTTCTTGTGTCTTGGAATCACGATCTAACGAACACGTGACTACACAATTCTCGTTTCTATTTCAACGATAGCCGATTCTTTATTCAGTCTTCTATCTCTATATCACATTATTACGATGGCCACTGGTTCTGTGGCAGCCAATTAAAGATAAAATAGAGAACGATTTCGTCGGTCGATGCTGCGCGATGCGGTCATGGTTGTATAATACCAGGAGGCCGTGATTTGATCCGCCGGATTGAACGTATCATCGCTGCATCGAAGGGGCCGGGCCGAAGCGGCACGCTACGTTCGAAATATCGTGCACCAACTAAAACCATTGCTTCCACCTGCCGAGCTTGTAATGATCACTTAATTAGGTTTTAGTGCACGTTTCCGAGCTCCCTAGGTCAGATATGGTGGTCTATATTTTGCGAGAATTGAATCGAAGCTTTCCTCCCTGACGTATATACTCGAGGTACGTTATGATTATCCCGCATCTTTATGTCCTTTATTAAATTATACGATAAATTTATAGATCGTATAATAATGCCACTTTGGCCCGCTTTAACAAGCGTCGAGCCAGTAAAATGTAACGTAGGCGTTTCAATCGTACTAAGGGATCTGATGGGTAAAATGTCAGCTATAATAAAATTCGCACATCACATGTAATGAGATAATAAAATGTTGATACGAACAATGAACCCAAATATGAACCATCAAATATTGACTTTATAATTCAAATAAAACCTTTCTTCGTATAGACCCCCCACTGAGCGGCTGGTCGTCAATAAAAAGGTCAAACGATAAAATTCCCGTGATTCTCGAAACCCCCGATTCCGGCGCCTCCACATTTTCGAGATGATAAAGTCGGGTCCCCCATTGTGAGAAAGGTTGGCAGTCATGTATATAAAGATGACTTTGGAATATCAAAACGCGTTTAACCTCGTTCGGTGCTCCCTTCCAACGCTAACTGACAGCTTCGAAAACTAACAAGATTTCGTGATCGTGTGAGGAAAGATTTTCCGCGGACTCTGAACTCCGAAACTTGTCCGGAAAGCGGCGATGAACAGTCCGACAAGTTTATGCCGCCGCAACCAATAATTGCTGCCATTAATTACGCCAATTAAGATTGTACTGCGTGACGGGATCATTTCGATCACGAACAAGACAAAAAAAGGAATGTCATGATTACAAAAAAATTATATAACAATTATTATTGACGAAACTATTTTTGATGACGTGAGCGTTCACATTAAAAAGACACGTTCAATAAAAAGAGAAATCCCGAAGAATTGAAATTACTTTTTAAAAGCGCCCGAAGTCAAGTTCTGAGGCCGCTCGGTTTTTTCGTGCTCTTACTTTTTATACCCTTGATCAGTTCGGTCTTCTTTGTTCATTGCAATTACGTGGAGGGTGACTTCAGCATGGATGACTGCGTTTTACTGCAAATAGCGACAGACCTTGATGTGTCCTCAAACGATCAATTTGTGTAAGAACTGATTTTTACATCACAGAATTACCTTCAAATGGAGCAAAATGAATGAAAAAAATCATCTCTCCCACTTCAAGTTGAAGTGTATTTACGACTGAAAATTTGATTTCATAACATAAAAAAAAACTCCACTCACATCATCTTCCATTCCAAACATCATTTGTTTTCCGACTTGCTCCCGCGTGCGCGCGAGAGAGCCCGAACCTTTTATTTAATTTCACCGTCGCTGCTCGCCATGTGACCCGCGTGCGTCGCGGCGCCCAACAATTGGCGCCGCGTGACGTGAATCCGACGCCGCGACGTGATGCGTCGCCACGACGCCGTGGGCACGTGATCAATCAGGCGAGATATCGCAATCAATTTCCGAGCGCGCGAGTCCGTCGCTTTATCCGAGTCACAAAGAGCTGACAGCTTTGCTCTCTTGCTCGAGCCTTAACGGCGTATTCATACTTTGCATGCAATTAATTTAAATAATGCCTTCTATTGCAGACACAATGCCAAGTTATACAAGACCATCAATTGCGATTCATGGCAAAGTACTGATAATTAGAATATAAAAGGCTTTACAATAAGGCCGACAAGAGCAAAGGGATTGTGCGGCACAAATTGTAGCTTAGGTTTCTGACAACAACCCCAAGGATGACATTAATACAAAATATATCAACATCTGAACGCACCCTGTATAGCGTGAAAGCTGCCACCCATGTGACATTTTCAATGTCCCTAAATCAGTTACGGACCCTCAAACAGGCGATCCATCCGCTTTAACTCCGGATCTAAGCCTTTTCCTTCACGGGGTGGATGTCTTCATTGAGGCGAGGGTGGGAAATATGTGAAGTTATTTTGCCCATGGGGAGCTGGGGAGCCGGGAGAAGAGGCCTCCAGAAGGGGCGGACGAGAAGTGCTCCCGAAGAGAAGAAAAGGAAGCACAATTGGGGAACTCGATATGCAACGTTTCGCGATCAATCAACCGATGCGCAATCAATTTAGGGGAACATTTTTCCCGCTCTGTCCGTCGCCCTCCCCACCACCTCAACCCCACCGGCGCCGACGTCGGGAGCCCGACGCACTCGACGCCACCGAAATATTTCTAAAGACGTCTTGATATAATTTCTCCGGCCGGTATTGGGGCGTCGCAGTGAATCTCAAGCGTCCTCGACGTCGACGGCGTCCCCCCACCCTCCTCCTCGGTACTTGTCCTATGGGACACCGGCATTCTCTTTCTTCTAATCTCGAGTGCAGTGGGACAAAGCAGAGTTCTGCTGCGAGGCGAAGACGAAGACGATGAGGAGTTTACTTTAAAGCTAAGCCTAAGTAAAGAGAAGGAAAAGAGAGAGAGCCTATTGGCTGCATGCACAGTGGCCAATACAAACAAACTATGCAGACAGTTGGGTCACGTACGAATGGAAGTGTGAATGTTCGACAGTGCTGACATGGGAGAAACACTGAAGCATCCATGCCAGGAGCAAAAAACTTCTCAAAACACAGCCCGAAATAAGTTTACAAAGTCTAGCCTGCATTGTTGTGGTAGTAAAACATTACGAGCCGCGATAAACTACGAGACACATTAGCGTAAGAAGTCAGTTTGGTGCCAACTTCCCTTCTGAGCAGCGAGGCGACAAGTCTTTTAATATGGTAATAAAATGGTTATTTTGTAAAAATTTCGATAGTGGCTCTAAAGTTGTGGTGGGCCCGGGGGGTCCCGTTGGAGAACTCCCGTGGGACATCGGCTAGTTTCACGCTCAGACGACGACATTCTTCTTGACTCTGCGAGGACGATGTTGAGAAGTCATTGTTGAGCCGGCGAGGGGGTAAACGCTGTCCACATTCCGTCCATGTGAACAGAAGCACGTCGACAACCGCTGGTGGATTTATTTACATTTACAATAGATTGTGTATATATTATGTTAGAATGCAGTTAACTTAATCTTACCATAGTGACAGATAGAGTAGTTAAGATGCGGACAACTTCTTTCTCTACATCTAAAGATGTTTTATTCAAATCCTCCCTCGGCAGCGAGCATCTCTACAGCTGTGGTCTATTTCGTCAACCCCAAAGCTCGCAGCTCGCGTCTAATTCCTGGTCCACGAGGGACATCTCGCTGGAGCAGCACTCGGGCTCACAGAACTAATTTAAAACTCGAGAATCCGCATCTTATCAACTCGCGAATAAATCAACTGATTTACAAACTAGCACCAACAGTCTAATTTATATACGAATCAGCTTAAAAATTCAAGTTGAAGCGACTTTATCTGCGGTCCTGATTGGGCGATGTGCGGTGTGCTGGGATCGTCCAGTGGAGGTGAGAACAGTGCCCATGGGAAAGACAAGATATTCCTAATGCAAGGAACGAATTCAAAGAAACCACATCGGACGTGGCAAGAAGCAGCCTCAATGTAATTAACCGCCAATCAGGCCAAGAAGGGTGCTTCTGATAGAGGAGAGTGGGAAACTCGTTCCAGGGCCAATTCAGTGTACAAGCGGGGAGGGGGGGGGGGGGCGTTCTTTTAGTCAGGCCCCCGTGTGTATTTGTGCGCGCCGTGATGAATGCATGTCTCTACAAATTATTCAAATTATCTCATAATACAACAGCCGAATTGATTACGAGTACAGTACGGTCCGAAAGCGTTGTCGCACATTGGTGAACAATGGTGTCGGATGTCAGTGATAGATGGCTGCAATTGATTTATCTCATCGTGGGGTGTAAGCGACAACCAAGCACATCATTCCCAGGGCGGGGATTTATCGCACGTATGCATTGAGGATTTGTGGTAGTTTTCATAGATTCGTTATTTGGTTTTCGTAACCAGTTGTACTTTTGATTGTAATGCAGGTCGTGTATCGCCAATGCTCACTTGTACGGATTTGCATTCGAAAACAGCGACCGCGTATCAGAGGGTTGGGAGGGGGGAGGGTCCCTCATCCTCTTCCAAATTCGAGGCCATTTTCAGCTCACAACTCAAAGGAAAACCGCCTCCCCCCTCCCCAATTCGCACCCGCTTCACAAATCCGATCTCATTTAATCCAATCTTCGAATCGAACGAGGGATATTTTTCTTGGCTTGCTTTCTTACTCTGGCCGGCAAATATATACAACAGTGTGTTCTGTGATGCTGTGGAAATAATAGCTTCTCCCATTGGCGGCATTGAGAGCAGCACTATGCTCCTCTACTCCATGCAAATCTGATTAGATTGCGTCGAGAGCACCGAAAAGGAATACCGAAACTGAAAGATGGGAGTGTAAACGAGGATCGGGGGGAAGAGCAGAAACTTGGCATTATAAATCAATGGTAATCCTGTAAGAGCGCTGTTTGCCATGGGAACAAGAGTGCTATTTGCTCGGGGGGGTCGCAAGAATACCCCCGACTTAGCTCTCGCAACTCGCACAATTCAAACATTTATGCAGGCATCCGCCCCCCTTTGCGCGTACACGAGCAAAAGAAATGAAGGTAAATTAATTATTCGTTGAGACACAGGTAATCTACACCGCGCTTCTAGAAGGAGTTTTTAATATTCGTTTGAATGAGCGAGCTGTTTCTTCCCCGGGGTACGAACTAAATCATCGAGGCTGTCTCGAATGTGGGAACCGAGGCCCAGGGGCCCACATTCTGCTCGGTTCGTTCGTGTTATTAGAGCATGCCTGCGTAGCGCGACGCTAATGATACGTAGTCTCCAGGTGAGCTCCTCTACGCGGATGATATCGTTCATCATCGCTCAATGAATCTTAATACGAGTTTAATCTTCTCTGGAGCCGATGTGGGTCACAAAACACATCCTAAATTGAATAATTCGTACTTTCTAATGGTTAGTTATATGTGATTACATTATAATACCGTCCTCGTGGAGCTGGGAACGCGTTTTCGACTGCGATGAGCTTCTTGTGAAATGTCATATCGCCGCGAAGGTAGCAAGAGTGTGTAATATATATACGAGAGAACAGAACGGAAACCGCCATTGCGACACCCAATTGTTGAGAAAGTTAATTCTGTATGATTAGTTGATGAACTCGGATTCTAACTGCCGTGGAACGGTACTCGTCAGAAGACCGAGGCAATTGAAAGCCGAGCGCAAGAGACGAACACAATGTTGCGCTGATTGGCAGGGAAAGCGGCTCTGAACAGATGCACAAGGACCGAGATGACTACAGCGTTTAGTCCAGAAGATGATTCGACAAACAATGTCCAATATATGGTAATCATTACTCGTCTCGGACCACCGGAAATTCTACACACAATGAAACGAATGAGGAAGATAAAAGAAGAAGAAACCTGTAGGGCAATACTTTACGACTATAATTTTTAAGAATTGTTCTTCACGATGACTGTTGTTATCTTTAACAACGTGTATGTCCAATTCTTGATTTAGTTGAAAACCAACAACAATGTATCATCGGCCTACTGTTGTGGAGAAAACGGTATAGAGCGAGTGAAAACGCTGGACCCGGTCAAAGCCCAAATGATTTTCACGATAATCAAAGCGCATCCAACAGTTGTGAACTTTGTTCCCCGACCACCTGTGTCAATTATATCAGATCCCCAGGAGACTTCGAACGGACGAACGTCGCGCGGGAAAAGTGGTGAAAAGCCAGGAAATATCTGTCACATGTCATTTCAACTGAAAATAAACGTGTGAACTCGCTGGCCAGCTGACATATGCCCTCGATCCGTCAAACGGTCCCAGCCCCTGAATGCCACTCGTCCCATCACGACGCTCCCTGGAGGCCGGGATCCGGACTAAGGGTTTCTGAGCCATTAGCTTTCGTCTCCTAACAGTCATAAATGTCGGCCAGCATGAAAACAAAGACAAAGTGGCTGGCGATATCACACTGCGTCCACTGCGAGCAATTAATTCACGCACGCTGGAACCATGAGAGCGGGATGGCACATTGCTTTATGAGCCAGACGTTATAAAGTGCGCTTTGCTTCATGGGAGGGAAAGCGCGCACAGAACTTTACAGATACTGTAGCAGATAATTGAAGTTCCTCGCAGAGAAACGATCGTTTTACAGTTTTTAAAGTTTCAACGTGATACCTAAAGGTTGCGGTGGAGGTGCCGTGTGTTAGAGTACGGCTCCTGAAATATTTGTGCCAAGTATGAATAACGACCATCCCGGCGATGGCAAGTATAAAGTGGTTCCTGCAAGAATATATTAAAATAGAAATTAAAGTCCGCTACGCTTTGAAAGCTCGCGAAAGCTTCCGCTTGGCTGCGCTCTCTTCGCGGAACCTCCGTCGTCCGAGATCTAGAGCTTTCGCAACAAGGTGGCGGTGGGATTAAGATCAATGATCTAACAAGGCGGTGCATTCCGCTTCTAAAGTGGTGCATCACCATTAACTACCACCCCGGCGTCGTGGGATAATGGACGCCGTCGGCCAGCGTCGACGGCAGAGGGTAACACCCACTAACAGCGGGGCGACGCGATGCAAAGGCGTCCAGGAAAAAGAACGATTTTCAAGACAAATTACGTTGACACATTTGCGATGTGTTTGTCAAAAGAAAAATAATTGGAGCAAAATGCAGTTTGTTTGTCGGCGAGGCGATCGATCGGATTCAATACAAGTGCCACTCCGGTTTCCTCCGCACGTGGCACAACAAAAGCATTGTTACAATGACTCAACTTCTCTTTAGAACACACAACATCGCAAACCGCTTTTGTAAACGCGGAAACCTCTGGAAATAATGTACCGCGTCGCCGTCGCTACCGCAATAATAGGTGTGTAGTTAGTCCTCGACGCACTGTATCTGCAGCCACGCCGCGCCGGCGGAAGACGACTATCTTGTGTGGCATGATAGAGCCATCGGCGCTGCACGAGCATAAGCCGCGCGGCAGTTACTATGCAAATGTGTTCTTAACGGTATTACCTAGCTCACACACACACACACGCTCACGCACTGCGATCAACCTCGCCGTGTCGTAGTAGATGTCACACCTCGTTCACACTGCCTACTTGATAATGCAAGACGAGATTTAGTCGGAGGAGCCGGCTCATTATCACCATTCACCTCGCGAGTTTACTCGTGTTGAGTTTTACTTGACTTGATCAGTCAATGTCCAGGGAAAACTTTTCCCCTCTCAATCGGTATGTTTGTTGCATCAAACGAACGAATTGTATTTTATTTTTATCCGATACACAGCTATTGCTCCCTTGTATGCCATTTTCTAAGCGCATCTTCAAGAAGAGAATGACATTTCTGATTCACAGATGTAAAGACTATTCTAGAATGTTTACAGGAAGAAGTCGGTTGTGATTTGATGGAGAAGGATCGGCGGGGTCACGTGGATGTCAACTTTGACCCAGTTCGGACTCCTCGCTGTGACAGGATACAGAATAGAAGGCGCTCCTCGGCGGACATCCAATCAGGCTGACGGATGGTAAACCTTCGGCTCACGAGCAGAAGTCGAGATGGACTTCTTGCTCACCAAGATGTGGACGCCAGATAGCGCAGCGGTAGTAAATAGAGTCCATCTCTTCCAGAGATCTCCTCCTGGATGAAAGCCAACAACGAAGTAGACTATTCGACCGACGGTGTCCTCGTGGGACCAGCGCGAATCTTACATACAGTCTTGGCAACAAAAAAAAGATCGCCGAACGGAAGTGTGCGCATACACGCGAGTTCACGTTTTGATGTTCACTTTGATTAATGGTCGTTTTACCAATTCCGAATCGTTGAGAATGAAAAGATATACGTTTTCTATATTCTATTCCCATCTCTGTTCCTCTATCGGCTCAATATACAATTTGTGCAACCTCCTTTGCCGCACTTTCCATGTCTGAAACTTCTCATTCTGCAAACTGAAAACTCCTTCCCCCTCCCCTTACATCGATCCGCTAGGTACATACAGTCGCATCTTAGTTGATTTTGGTGTTCCTTGTCCTGCCTCAATCTTTGAGCACCCCTGATCCGACCCTAAGCACAACACGTTGCGGGGCCACCTATATCTTCACAACCACATCAAACATGCTCTATCTCTCTTGATCCACCTCTTCATCTTCTCATCTGGTCCACCTGCAGCATCCTCAGTACCTGCAGATTCAACCTGAAGAGCATGTGACTGGAATGATTCAACGTGGTCATGACTTCTTCACATGATCACCTTGAATCTTGCGCATCGCACTTGTCCAGCATCCGAAAGCGGTCCAGCCAACGTCCGACCACAAAGAAGCGGTGGAAGCGAGACGAGTAATATTATGCGATGAGGTAACACAGGAGATAAAATGAATGCTACGCAGTTTGTAACATTGCCAATGCTTACTAAAAGACTGCGGGTCGCAACATGAGGCTTGCTTTGGGGATTAAAATTTAATGCACCAGCGTATAAACGCGGTTCGTAAACGCTTTCTACCGTTCACACAGAAACGTGTAAAATAGTTTCCAGGCTTATCCTGTCTGTCCATTTCTTGCAGTGTATAACAACAGTCCTTAGCTTTAGATTTATATCAAATGTGGGCAAGTTGATTACATTTATAGCCGAAAATGCTCAATAGAAATGCTCTTGGATATATCTTGTGACTTACAAACAATACGTTAAATTTAATTAAGACATAAAAATAATGACCGGCCTGATTTAAGGACCCCGCTAAGCACTCGTATAAACCGGGAGAGAGATAAAATGGTTCAAACGCAGAGTCTCCATCCGAACCAAACCGAGCGAGAAGTCGTAAAAGACGAAGCGATATGTAAATTCGGTTTGAAACGACGCCGGTGAGGTCGAAAAGAAAGATCATCGCCGGATAAGTTCGGATATTGTGCTCTAAAGATACACTTCACCTGTCCTGCGTGTAACGATCTCCCGAAGATTCCACGAGCAGCTTCCTCCGACCGACCACGCGCTTACAGTGGCTCAAAAGCCAAAAAGACACTTCAGTAACCACTGGTGACTCCAAAAGTATAATGTAACATTCTTCCACCATAAGGTTTCGTGTCCCAAAGTTCAATTGAAAAGATCCCGTCAAAACAAACACACAATCATCAAGTCACCCCATTTCCAATCAAATTCCTAATTCGAACATTTCGCATTGAGTTTGTAAACATGTAGTTGTTCGTCTCTCATGTTGCGTTTGAATCGAACTGTCGATGTGATTCCATTAATTCGCCGGCGCGTGATGCACCGACACGTTCAGACTGCTCGGCAGTCGGGCAGAAGAGTCTGAAGACGCCTCCGCCGGGTCACGAACTCGTGCCTCGCGAGACCGTGATGGCACTGTGCTCACTTCTAGCACATTCGCGTCGCCCCCGCGCTCAACTCACCTACTTCTTAGTCATCGCGCCGCGAGAGATACGATCAGAGGTCCCCGGCCAAGGAAGAGAGCTCCATTGTTTTGTGTTCCGGCGAAGTGTTGGCGGGACCCGGTTGACATGAACCGAACTTTCAAATTTAAATTTATGTTTTTCCGCTCGATGCACTCTGCACAATATCGGACATAATCTATTATATTATGCAGAATGACGCCGTTTCCTTTCACTTATACAACACGAACAGTTTTATGATTTCTAAAAAATACATCATCGTATCTCGAGGTTTTACGATCGAAGTCTGTGTACCCGATCCCGCTGTAAATCTTCACTTACTTCGCAACACGTACAAATGGACTATAAAATACCATGATCTATTATTACAGGTAATGTATTACCGGCTGTGCCTTCACTATGCTAATGAAATACGTCAATTTGACATCAGACTGTAAAAATGTTGCGTGTATTTTTAACTGTGATCAAAATGCGAGAGAAGATGCACCTCAAGATAACCAGGACACAAAGCTAACAGGCCGCCATTTTCAGGAATTTTAATAAAGCAGCTCATACAAATTCATTTTCATTTTTAATGTCCATAGAAATCGTTGGAGCGGTAGTTGAACTATGGGATTCAGATAACCATCGGACATAAGAATTAATAATTGAAGTTTGTATTCGTATCTCATTGAATCCAGTAGGGACGACGAAAAAAAAACACTATGAATACACCACCAACCAAACACCATGACAAACAAAATCTAATTTACATGTCTGGGCTGTATCCGAGATATGAAAAGATGGGCGAGCGTGTATTGAATTCGAATTCTAAAGACGTTTTCGGCGGTCGGAGGGAATGAGACGTGAATTACGAAACCCGGCGGAGAGGTAAGGGTGATTAGTGTCGACAGCTCTATCAATGTAACACAATTCACGACGATTCTTCACGCCACATGGATTGTTGCGATTTCAATCCACCTCCAGGCGCGTTCGCCTCAATTACATCTGACATGAGTTGGGGATGGTTTCTCACACGGCTTCGTAGCGTCGTATTGCGCGAGAAAGCTGCTAAACAATGACGACGGGAAGGCATAATGCGGAGGCATTACGTTGTCAATTCGTGTGGCGGGGAACAGACAAGTTATTAGAGGTGTGGTGAATTGAAATGTCACTTTACACATATTAGTCCTAATATGTGAAGTGCAAACAGCCATCTTCCATTAGAACATTACAACCAGGAGGCCGTCAACACAGCATTGTTTTGTTGTCAAGTATTTACCGTTTACATATCAATTTAATCATTCCATAAATTAAATTTATCTTTAAAATTAATAGTATAATGGGACAAACAGAAACAATACCAACCAATATCTCAATGATTGAACATTTAATATGATTTTTGCCTGGCACCTCCATCTACACGGCACCTCCACCGAGTCCTTGATGGCCTGATTGTTGAGAAGAAGGGCCACGAAATGACAACTAACGGAGATCAATCATAGATCTTGCATTTGTTGTTGGTTTTATTCGAAACATTTAAAAGAGATCAATCATGCGAGTGACTTTTTAATCAGTCTTATTGTGCTGCTACCGCTGGCTCACCTAGCTGACTTCTCCAACCTGTCGTACCAACTTAAATCACCATTTAAGACCGATGGATACACGATGATTCATCACTATGCTTTAAATTAATCAAAAAGTATTTTAAATGCTTTCCATACCAAATTACATAATTTGTGAAAAAAATATAACCCTTTTTTAAATTTTCTGCTACATTTTAATCTGATTTATAATTTTGTATTATTTTTTAGAATGCTTTTCTTGCAATGATGTCACACATGTATTCAGAACTCTTAATCTTGGTGACTGTACTTCGTCTATCCTTGAATACGAACAGATCTACTTGTAATTAATCATATAAAGAAAAGAGCAAAAGAATCTCCATTTCCTCCGATTGTTTCTTTTTGTTCTGTATAGTTTTGAGTTGTGATGGCGGCGATTCGTCTCTGACAACTCAGCAGCGCCTGGCGATTAGTCGGCGCGCTGAATCCGGCAATCCATTATGTCGTCTCTTTTGTTTTCTACTAATTGACTTGTGCCCTGGCGATAGAGAGCTTCGTTCCCGGATGAATAATACGCGATCAATTATGAATGAAGCATCAATTACGATCACCCGCCAGTGGGCATGCGCCCTGACGTGGAAGTAATGTGTAGGCAGAGAGGTCGTGCTTCAAATCTCATTGCCGAAAATTTGACATCTGCCAATTATTCAAAACTCTGACCAAATAAATGCGCATCGGTTAAGGATTGATGGATTTTTTTTATAAGTAGATATCTTTCTTCACATTGGAGTGTTTCCTTGTTATGAAGTTTTATAAATAGATTGCAGTATAGGAAAACGATTCAAAAATACTTTTCTGTGATTTTTTGTAAGTACCTACAAGTTGTATAGAATTTTTGTCCACATTTTTGAGTATAGTATTTGGGTCACTGGATGGCGTTATGTAGACGCGTTATTATAGGTAAATGTGCTTTTTTCTTACTTACCGAATTGGACGTACATCTTCGGGTTAACATCGTGTACCCACGCCGCCGCTTGGAGCGCTAGTAGCAACAATATGGCGGAGAGACCTGCAAGACCCGGCCGCAAGATGGCGGCTAACCGACACAACATGGCGCCCGAACGCGCACGCTCACTTCACACCTAACGCATCACTTCTTGCTATTAGCAGCACCTAAAACACACAAAACAACACAACTACATTAGAAATTATGTAATATTACAGCTTTTATTAGCCCCCACCATAAGCACTCTAAATAACTTTTTAATGTAACAAAAACAAAGAGCTGCAGTAAACATGTACTTAACCTAAGTAAGGAGCATAATGTTTATTAGTTTTCAGCCTGGTTGTGGAGTAGAGTCATAATAATTATATACCTACTTCTTTTTTGTAAATTTATATAAATTAGTCCCAGCTTTATACCATCACACAAGAAACAAGCGATACCCACATTAATTACAATGATTAAAATATATAATAAAACCCCAACATCACAAGATGTAAATTCATTTAACAGCTTGCATTTTATTGCCATTTAAAATTACACTTTCCATCTTCTGCACTCCGAGAGCGGAAAACAAACTGCATCGGAACTATGCAATAAGTCGTTGTCTGCAAATAAGTCCATTGTAATCAAGTAAGTCCATCGATGCAACAAAATGCCTCGACTCCAAACCACTCGACTGTACTAATGCGGCAGATTCTACGGTTGATTGACCCGTGAAAAAAGTCGAATTTCTCTTCTCACAATTCCGTTATGAATTGTTTGTAAATTTCAGAGAGGAGTAGTTCTATTAGTGGTTTTCTATCTTGTAAACGTGCCGGAGCACATGGGTGGGATGCTGCATACATGAAGATGTCTTACAATTCGAGCGACGCCCACGAAATCAAGAGCGTCGTAGGCGCGGAGCAAACCAAACAGAATGTCATCAAGATTGTGATAAGGGAGAAAGCGATGACACAAAAACATTCGAAAATAGGTAGTCATAATAATTTTGAGAATTCAAGAAGCAATCGTTTTTAGCGGGGGTGGAAATGTGAGATTGGCATTTGATTTTTATTACTCGATAAGAGGGTCGTCCCGCGACCTGACTGGTGGTGAAGATAATTGAAAGCGAACTGACATCTAACAAAGCGGCGTCAAAGCGAAGCGAATGGTGGATATGAAATGAAAGGAAAAGCGTTTGACTTCGACAACGTGCTCCGGTGAGACGTGAAGAAAGTCTTGCTGTTTTCAACTCGAGGTACGTGTCTCGAGATAGTGTCAGGAATTATCTCGCGTCATAACAAAACAATACTATTGGAAATTATGACAAGTGGTGAAACCGCAGATGATTGAATGTTACGGGATAAACATTCCATTGACTTGACAATGTGCAATTTAAATCGATTCGACGCGTCTGATTTTGAAAAGATGTGTTTTTTCTCCTATAGTTTTAATAATACTAATGCTCGTTGACAGGCGTGTCGAAGTCTGAGACACGTCTGCGTCGCAAAGATCGAGCCGTCTGAACCGCTTCTTGATGACATTTCCAATAGTTCGATATCGCGATACTTACAGGTTGACAAGTGGCAATGTCGCGGGGGGTTGGGTGGGCGGGGGGGGGGGGGGGGGGGGGGGCGACGGTGAAATATCGTCAGACGTAAATGGCACGGAATAAATAATTCACCGAACCGTGATTTCTACTTTTTCATCGCACCTCTCGACTCTCTTAAGACGTGGTATACACAACTGTTCCGTTCGAATAGCTCTTCTCGAATCTCGGATTCCCAATCGATACATAATGCAACTATCGATACGCGAGTGGTGAAATGGAAAGGCGCGAACTTTTAACATGTTACGCGCCGTCACCTCTCTCTCTCTCTCTCTCTCTTCCTGCTTCTCTCACTGCACTGCGCTGTTGTTAGCGAAACTTTCCTTAATTCTTGCAGTTTGCTTCCAGACCATGTCCCAAAACAATGTGGACAACAATATTTTCCTTGTTACGTGATTCATATCTAGTTAGCGCGGCTGTAGGGGACAAGTTTATTGGTAACTGCGGACCAACGTAAGGAACATGCTTTATTAGAGGTGGATTCAAATGGATTCTTGGCTGCGGGCATTTATAGAGGAGCGAACCAATCTTTTGTTGATCATGAGGTTCTTCTGCGGACCAACGTAAGGAACATGCTTTATTAGAGGTGGATTCAAATGGATTCTTGGCTGCGGGCATTTATAGAGGAGCGAACCAATCT
Source organism: Leuctra nigra (assembly GCA_934045905.1). Classification (NCBI taxonomy): domain Eukaryota; kingdom Metazoa; phylum Arthropoda; class Insecta; order Plecoptera; family Leuctridae; genus Leuctra; species Leuctra nigra. Next base: position 30,368,111 of record OW203762.1, read on the forward strand.
TTTGTTGATCATGAGGTTCTTTTACCAATTAGTGGTCAATTGAATGAAAACGTTAAGAAAAATAATGAATCAAATCATAAATCGACCCACAAATCAATTATAAAAGAATCTAGGTAATATAAATCTATATTTATTTTCCTATTGTATGATTGTTAAATCTCTATTATATTTTTATCCATCTAATGAATGAATGAGGATTTCTTTAGAAGAGCTGTTGTACTTGTACATGAATAGCTCTTCCGCCTTTTTTGAGCCAAAGTTCAAAAGACCAACTTGCACGGCTCTGGATGCGCGCTCGCAAAATGAGTCGAATCAGCATCACTTTCTCCGTGCAAATGCCGTGGAGAATCTTCAATGCATCACGTGAAAGCTTTTCAATAACACACAAATATACCCACACCAATATAATAATCAATTACACTTAAATTACACACGATAGTCTTTGGTTTTGACAGATAATAGTAATGCATTATCACACACTATTATTTTAAATATTATAATGTCACTTTTAATCATAGTTTAAAGAGAAAAGGAAATCGTAAACCATCTCTATAATGGCAATATTATCCAACATCTTTGCATGGTGATTCCTATGGAAACTAGTTTTACAAGTTGGATGTGTGATTGATCAGAAAGAACGTGCCACACACGTCGAGGCGGTAATTGCCGGCGTGCACACGATGTGCAGTGTGCAGACTGCAGTGTGCCTGTGGGAACACTCGCGGCTCCCTGGACTCACGGGCGTGGGAGGACCCAGATGTCATTAGCGCTCACCTCATGGTCACTTGGCAAGGAATTGATTCAGCGACTAGATGCTAATTCACATAGGAGCGACCGATGGATATTTATTGTGATTAAATATTGAAATTAGCATGAGTGGGAATTTCAGTGTCAGCGAGCCGATCAATCAAATCAATCAACGATTTCAATCAATATTCGATTCCTTATTCTATTCACACAAAAAAAAACATTTCACGACTTTTGTCATGTGCATTTTGTTGGCAAAAGGATGAGATTTGGAGAGGTAAAACTGTCGTATAGTCATAAGGAAATTTCATAATATCGATTTTTTAATTTATTACTTCTAATTAGTAGACCGTGTTTTACATAACCTTCGAATCTAATGCGAATTCAGCTTTCAATTATGACTACATAATGATACCGGTTCGACTTACTTACTCATGCATTCGTCATTCAAGTAGCAAGAAGTCAACTTCATAAATCGCACGAGCAGGAACATTTGGACACAAATTACAGGTTTACCATCGCAATTTCGCACTCTTGCTCCGGGAAACAGCTCCGATGTATCAACACGGAAGTAAACAACTATTAATAAATCAGTATTCACAATTATTAACCAAAAATAAATGAGTTCTAACGGTTCAGTTATAAATAAATCTCGAGTTTGTGAAAGTCTTCGTACATTAGAACATCTCCGCTTCACTGGAGTCGCATCCAAAATTGATGAGCAAATGGAGATAAATTAGTGAGTTAATAAAATGAGTAACGATTCTCGATTAAATCATACTCGTCTAACCGATATTGCACTGAATCGTTCACTTTCCATTAACTATCATTAATAAGACTTTTACTCGCTGCGGCGAATGCTAAACACCTATCATGCCACTGACCTAACTATCCATCGACATGGAAAACATTGCGTCACGACAAACTGGTGGTCAACTTCGTTCCGCAGCGATGTAATTATTCATTTCACACTGACTGTTGCAGAGGTTTCGGGGCTTGAAAATTTACATAGAGCAGACGAGAGTGAAAAAATAGATCGATTCACGAGTGTTATTATTTAGGCTGTGAACTGAATGTGGAAATCGTTTTATATTGCCTTTCAGAAAGATCATGGAGATAACGTTTAAGACATGGCTATCGCGTGACTTTTGCAACACAATTCGTCAAAGCCGTATTTATCTAAACACGAGAAATACAAACAAAATATAAATACTTCGGCCAATCGATAATCAATCAATAAAAAGATTGACAGCATCCATTCAATGGGAGAGTAAGAATACTCTATGTTCACATTTTTGAAATTGATTCTAAATGTGAGAAAAAAAATTAAGCGAACAATGACATTTTATAGAAACGCTTGGCTTTAAAAAACCGGCGTTTCTGAAGTTACTTGCCCTTGCACATAATTTAAATCTTTACCTAATTAATTATAAGAAATTAGAAAGGAAATAAAGCGAAGAACAATCTGTGTAGATTATTGTCCGTATCAACCAGGTTGAAAAATCTATAGCCAAGATCTTTTTATGAGTTCAGTAAAATCTTGGTAATTGGTAATAAGATCTTGCCAAGTTAGTAGTAAATAAACCTCTCAAGGATATTGCCAAGAATCAGAATTGCTTTACAATTTTATCGAATGGATAAATTGTCGGTGGACACTGGACAGTGACTTGACAGTGTCACTGTAATCACTGCTTGGTCAATGATTGTAAGAGCTGCGGTGGACAAATCTCGACATAAAACCGAGTCCAAACAATAACTCCATGCACCTCGACAAAAACAGCTTTATTCCCGGTGAATTAATTTCGCCTTCATGACGTCACACGCAAGAACAATGGCCGCTATGCCATGCTGAATATTAACACCACAGGGCAGTGGTCTTAGCCCGAGATGATAAATAGTCAACTGCTGCACACAACCTTTATTATAAATTAATAAAACATTCAGAGCACGATGATAAAAAAAACAATGCTAAAAAAATATAGCTAGAACGAAATTCATTAAAAATTTGGATTGTCGGGCTTCGTTGTTCCCACGATCTATTACTGTTGCTTTTCGGGGGGTTATTGTAATTATTTTATGAGTTGGAACTGAACTGACCCTACAGCCATATCCTGTCCTCGCTGCTTCTGTCCATTATAAATAACTCATGGTTCTCGAGACCTGCGATAAGGCGCCACGACGCCCGTGTAGAGGCGTCGGATCCGGCGTCGCGGCGGCGTAAGCCTGCTGGAGATTCAATCAAAGCTACGACTTTTGTTGAAGGGGGAGGAAAATATTAATAAAAATATATATAGGAAAAAAATACAACGGAAATCTGCTTCCGAAATGTCCTCCATTATAATGCTTTTTTATCTGTTGGCCAGCACGATATTGCCCCATGCAGCGGTCGAGGAGAAGAAATAACGAAAACTTCGTCACCCTGAAATGTAATAAAGTTAGTAAAAACTTGTCGATCCACTCAAAATGTAATTTGAATTGAACGTGTAGTGTAACTCGGAAAAAACTTTACGGTTTTCGAACCGTAGGGAGACGAAAAACACACGTAATTCCAGACAGAATTACACATAAAAAAAACTTCCCTTGCCTTCTTCGACGCAAGTTTTCGAACTGGGCCACTTGGCTAGAATGTTTTCCAGGGGGGTTGGGGTCGGGCCTCCCCCTCCCCCTCCCGACGCGGTCACGTGACCTGCATCGAGAGGAGATGCGGCGTTACTCAGCGAGACCGACGCTTAGGCGCTGCACCTCGCGGATTTAGGCGTCGGTTTCTCCGGTCTCACATGAGTGGCAGCGATCTAACAGGTAGGCACACGGGAGAGCTGTTATTTAGCAGCAGACGCCTTTTACAGCGTTTCCAAAAGCCTCGTAGTTTAGCTCAAGAGTCGGTCACGACTTCATCGGAAACTCTTTCTTCGATTGCTTCAAATTATCAAGACGATCGCATCTTCAACCCGAAAACCACTTGGAATTCAATCTCGTGAAATTGCCGTGGACCAAAACGCATTACGTAAAGCGTTGTCTTCGGATCCTCGATCCTATCATTTCTATAGACTTGCCCTCCGAATTGAATATTATTGCAACACTCTCGAGATACGGATCAAAGGCGTCAATTACGATTGTTCGCCGAACAACGGGAATCTGGAGCTTGGCCTTGACATCGGATATTTACGCTCGATAAAGGTGAAACAAATCAAATCAGCGTCAACAGATCTCTGACGTCACGGCTTATTGACGTTCTTCGCCGTTTCATCTTCAATTACTTACAATCGACCGGCAGAAAGATGATGTTTTTGTGGCGCTGATTTTCAACGGAAGCTGCCAATTATCTATACCGTTATCTGGCTCTGTCTTGTAGCTTTTTCTTCACAATCTCAAGAAGATTGAAGGAAATGTGCACTTTTTAGTTTTCAGCAAATTGCTGCAATTTTAGATAACATCCGCTCTGTTCGTCTACAAACTCACAGCTTTTTTTAAATCTACTTCGAAAACAGACATTAAAACTGTACCGGGCATTCCCCGCGTAAACTATAGGACGACATGATTGAAGCGCCTCCACAACGAACCATTTAGAGAACATCCCCCTAACGATTCACAGGGGAGTTGAATTGTTCTTCGCAGTGCTGTAAACAAGATTCGAATCTCTTCCTCCACTTCCTCGTTGGGCAGTGACCTGTGAACAAACCGTCCCGCGTCTGCCACCAAATGTAGCGTCGAGTATGACGTCGTCTCTCTCTCTCTTGCAATGTCAACAGTCGCTCCGTCGCACAATAGACAACTTATATGAGAGGCTAAAGTCAACAGAGGACACAATCTGAGCGCAGGAGAGACATTGTCTTCTATGTGCACAAGCGAAGATCGTCAATCTTTAAGTCACATCGATGTATCTCGTGACGATGCTATTAATCATCACGCGAGTCTGCATTGATCAAGGAGCGATTTCATCAATTACTATATGCCTGCGTAGCGTGTTATTGAGTTGAAGTATATTGATTAATTGATTAATTGAACTCGCATGCCATGGCCAAGGAGAGAAGAACACTTCGCACACGGACGATTCAAATAATTGGCGAGAAAGAATCAACAGGCTCGATAAGGCCAAGTGTGCCTTATCGATTTTCGACAGGTCTTTTTATATGACCAATCATGATGCAGCGTATTTTCTTTTCATGCACGACTAAAAATACACATTGAAGTTTACTTTTATTGTACTTTTAAAGGTTAGATTTAGCTTCCTGGGAGAGAATTTCGCAAAATATCTTACTCCAAAGAAGTTTAATAATAATTCTGAATGACTCTCCATGTGGTAGTTTTTAATCTTTCATTTCAACGTTCTGTCAGTTTTCGTCGACGCCGAATTGCAATACTTTTTCTTCTCAATTCGACTCTTTATTGCTGAAGTTGGAAGTTACAAATTATTTACCTGGTGAATACAATTTTTCGACGTGCAAATGAATAGAAACCGAAATGAGGTCGCCGTAAGTTGTGTTGCGAACTGCAAGTGCAATAAAGTGCAACAAACAGTGGCGCTGCAGCTCTGCATCTCGACCGCAAAGTGTCGATAAAAATGCAACGATTACGAGCGCCACTCGAGTCTCGACTGCAAGAGAGTGCAACGTGCAACGTGTGACATGACAGTTCTATTGGCAAACACCAGTCCTGGATCGCCGCAGATACAAGAGACTTCAGTTCAAAGAAACTACTTTCGAATTCAAGAATATTTTTCTCTCTCGCGGAGAAGTGCATTTCAACATATTTACCGACACTCCCGATGTGACGCCGTGTGAATCTTATTGATTTCAACTCACATTATGCTGATCAAGGAGGAAACGGCATTAGATATTCATTGAGCTACAAGATCCACTCCAAGATTCGAATTAAACTCGTGAAACTCTTCAAACGTAGGAAATGGGTTTGGTGCCAAGTTCAAGGAAATGCCAGAATTTATGAACCGCAAAACCCTTGTCCCATGCTGTCCGTTCGACTGTCTCTTCGGTATTAAAATCCAACCCAAGTTTCAAAATAACCGACGCTTTTTCAAAAAAGAGTGTCTCAGCATGTAGAACACAACTCGGGGCAAGGTGGCGGGTGAGGAGGTCGCATAAATGGTTTTCTCGCGTTCAGTTAGATGTTGTGCATCCCAAACCACAGGCTCATCCCTATCGCCCAGAGGGGGGAAGGGGGTGTTAAGGGAGGGTGAGGGGGGGTTGACACGACCAAAGATACGCCACGCACGATACGCACCACTACGCCTCTTTACAAACCACCCTCCCTTACCCCTCTCCGCAAACCCAAACCCCCAACCCCTAACGACTCTTAAAAACATACACGCACAAAAAGCCGTGGCTCCACTGGAACCACTTTGTAACCTAACCTGAACCTTCGCTTCCTTGCTATTGAATCGTGATTGCAATGAATATCTAATACACGATAGCTGCACTGCAAGATCTTACGTAGTACAACTCAGAACAAGCTTGTCGTGTTTTCAACTTTACGATAATGTTCATGTGAAGGTGCATTCAGATTTTTTTTCTGTACGAATAAATTACCTATTTACCTACACACGGTTTTAATGCCGTGATAAAATTCTCCTCAAACAATTCGAATACATGGTAAGTGGGCATTTCTTCGATTTGATATTTCTCTAATGCTCTATCTCCGCACCATGCGAGCCATCTGGGAGAGGCGTTGTGGATACTTACGTCACTGCGGAGTCAAGTGGTTAGCAAAGGAAATTCTCCAATTCAATTGATGAACTATATGTGAATGATGGCTCAGAAGTGTTGCTGCCACCAGCGATGTGAAATGTGAAGGGCTGTGTTCAAGCGTTCGCAGAAGTAAAACTTTTCACAGTCAGGAGTTTTAATTTAAAAAAGGATTCTGCGAAAACTTTACGTTTTGACAAATACTTTCGAATGATAATCATGATTAAAAACAAAGTTCGGTTGTCAAGACGTCGGTTCCTACTTGAATAACTCTGTAACATGCTGCCGTCGAGGACTCCTCGAGGACTCCGATCTAATGGAACCACAAGACCCTACATTACACAAGCAGATTAATTACTACACACGATATTTAGTTAATTAGTATATTATATTAGCAGCGTCTCGGTGGGTATAGACTCTCTTCAACACAATACTTCCTGTGCTGCCCCTTGCTCGCATTCAAATCTCAAATCCAGTGCTACCAATCATACCACATTCAGCTGCTTGATTAGTTTCCTCATTCATCCACGTGATCATAATTCCAGACAAGTCGCTATGCTCGGGGCCAAATGAGGCAAGAAGCCCGGTCATTCCAGCTACTTCGAACCGAAATTAAACTAATCAGTCAGACATTCTCAGACCACGTGACTCGATCCGCTCCACTTGAAGAATTATCGTAACGAAGACCACATGTCGAGCGGCTCGAAGAGAAGAACGAATTAACTCAGTCATAGAAATGAGAATTGTGATTGAGAACGAATAAGAGTCCTTGAACCTCCAGGAAAAAGAGGGTATATAACAAAGCCTGTCGAGTTGGATTCAACGTAAAGGAGGTGAAATGCGATGAAAGCATGTGGGAATGTGGAGTGTAAGGTAATGCACGATAATGGAAGAGCTGGAGCTGAAAGTTGCCCTGGGTATGTCGAAAGCTTTGTGAGCCAATGAGTGTGTTTTTCTATCTCGTTGTCATGAGCATGATTGGGATTCTAATGGATTTCCGTTATGTTCTTGTGGAACGCGAGGGTGTTCGGATCTCGACTGTCGCGTCTCGAGGTGAAAGTCGACTCATCGAAGCGTTCAACGATCAAGAAACACTTATGATGACTCGCTGGGAAACATTGGCAGTTGGCACACATTTACCACGTCGTCGTGAGTGTCATTTCCTTGCTGCGCAGTGGCGACGCGCACAACGACCAGATCCATCATAATATTAAACGAGTGCATGTTTGAACCGACAAACTTTTGATTGGCTGATTAAAAATTCCAATACGAAAATTAGATGTTTCCGTGTTCTTGTTCATGGCTATGCACATGCAGTCTCGAAACAATAAATAAATTATGAATCAAGATTTAGGCAGCACGAAATGCCGAACATATATGAAACATGAACACCTACATAAAAACACACATTTTTCTAAGTAATGATTGAAGCCTGTTTGTCAAAGAATAATTTTCATGTCGCCTATTAAATCCTACCGCGATTTTCTCGTCAACCCCAAGTTGCAGTGACACGGGGTCGTCAGTGCCCCCCCCCCCCCCCCCCCCTCCTCCCCCTGACCGGTCAGAACCGTGGACAAAGTCCGCACGGGAGTTTAATCTACTGTAATAAACAAACGCAAGCCTTTGAGGTATAAAGGGGTGGTCACCACGCGGCTGGGGGTCAGAGGGTGGGTGAGGAGGGGTCATAAAGGGAAATCTGTCCACTGCAAAACACGACCATAAGGCTAACTAGAAAGCACAACAAGGAGACGAGACAAATAGAAAAAACAACCCCGTCGCTTCTCAAACAAAAAGAATGGTAAAAAAATAATAAAAAATCCAGTAAAATACATTGTAGTGAAATGAAACAGCCATGTCATCCCTGGGAGTCCTGGTCGCGGCTTCTTGTCCGATTCTTCCTGCGGGAGTAATGAGTTCCCCAGGCGGGACCCCTTGGGGCTTACTTTCAGCCCGGCGCCCCGCCGCCCCGGCCCCCCGGGAGCGGCGGCGGGACGCATTGTTTCAACTGCGCCGGGGGGTCGAACTGGAGGCTCCGAACACACGCCATTGTTTCGAACATTTCGACGAATCCAATGTGACGGAGCGAGCTAGACCAAGAAAACAACAAGAAAACACAACAAAATGGACGTACAGGTACCTGGCTCCATTGTATCGAGCACTTTAGAAAGTGGAGGTGCCAGACTTGACATCCCCGATTTATGATTCATCAGCATTGACTAGCATCGTAAACATCTCAACCTTGCTGACCTTGGCCTTGCACTCGATGCTACCGATGAGCGTGTCTCCGGTCGATCTCTACGTGATGCCCTGCGGCTGTCAGCTTTCAACGATTGGGCGAAGCTTCCTCAGAAAGGCAAAGGGGTTGGAATGTACGCAGAAACTCCACGATCAAACAAATGGGTGTACGCGAAGAAAGGTCTATCATCATCTGAATGGACAAACTCCATCAAAATGTCCTGCAACGTAGCAGCAGTCCGTGCAGTCCCCGGCAGATCACCCAACACTAACCGTTGTCGTAATATAAACTGCAACGAGATCGAAACAATTGCACATGTGTTGGGGAAATGCAACAAGGGAGAACTGTTACGGAACACACGCCACCATGCTGTTCGGACAACCATTGCAGACGCATTTCGTCGACAGAAGCGCTGGGAAGTACACGAGGAAGTTTCATGTATTGCAGCTGATGGATCGACACGTCGAGCGGACATTATAGCCATAAGATCTGACAGGAAGCAAGCACTGATCTTGGATCCCACCATCCGATTCGAGCAAGGTGAAAAACACGCTGAGGACGTTGATGAAGAAAAGAAAAGGATCTACGAGCCATGCATTGAAGATCTTGCAAGACGCTACAAAGTTCCAGCTGAAAACTGGGAAGTCATTGGCCTCCTCGTAGGAGCAAGAGCAGCAATCCCATCTTTCTTCACGGCCTTTCTCAAACGATTTTCGGTTCCCCTCAGTACTTTAGATGTAATAGTTCCCTCAGTCCTCAAACACTCAATCTCCATCCTACACAACCACCTCTACAATAATTAGTAAATATACACCTTTAGTAATAGTTAGGTTAGGATAGACGTTTAGTTTAGATATTATGTATCTCTGTATAAAACATGTCAAAAAGTAAATGTAAGCATAAAAAGTAACAATGTAACCATAGCATATCTTCTTAGTCCTATTATTATACAATTGTAAATTTTATTGATTAGTACGCTAGACCTGAATGGTCAACCATGTATGTTGGAAAGCCGTCAATAAATATGATTTTCTCTACCTCAATTTGTCCTAATGGGAATCTGGAACGAAACCTTGAAGAACCACAAATCCACTTGAACCCTTGAGTTGGCGCCGTCGACAAACCACCCTCCACCGCGAACCTCGGCCTTTGACAGGCAAGAGTTCGGTTGGTCAGCGGTTTCAATCAATTTCAAATCTCGAACATAGGACATGTCCAGAACCGAAAGTCTTCAAGCGTACGAGAAAAAAATCGTTCCATTTACACGGTTCAATTATTGACTCGCACAGTCTGTCTAGACTTTGTTGACAGTGACATGCGCCAAGTGGCTTTTCAATTATAAAGATCAGGGAGTAACTTTTACACCCTTGTTTGTTCAAACCGTCCTATAGGAAGTGCCGTCAATATCATCTTAGACTAAATGAAATCCGTCTACTGCGGTTTGGTTCCATGTGATATTCATTATGAGACGCGATATGTTAATCCAACCCCATGTGTGTTGAGCTATTACGCGGCAATCATGCACCCCCCCCCCTATAGACATGATAACTCCGTCCTACAAATCATGTGACACGACACCACGTGACACGACAGCACGGCTCATCAATCATCGAATACTTTTCACTTTTCAACGCCACTGCGATTGCGACGAGACCTCGGACTAATAATTATGCATGAATACGACATGACATTGTTATAATATACGAGAGATTCGAGATAGGCGAAGATCAATTGCTAGCTTTGACGGATTGCAACTATTAAACTAGTAGTTATGGTGAACTATGACCCGGCGCTAACACATTTCCTGGAGATAGTCAATATTGGTCATTCATAATGTTATGCAACTACACAAATCACAAGGCCTACTGGCCTAAATATAAATGACATTGAGAACGATTCAGTGTCCCCTTGCGGATGCTAAATTGATTAGAAGTTGCAATGAATATGGATGCACTAGACAATACTTCCTGGTGTCGCCCATGTCACGTGATAATACAGGCTGAATGAGGCTTTTACACTTTAGACAAAAGTCCAACTCCATTCTTTACAAAAATCTTTCATTATCGAAGAAGGAATTCCACATCCATTTCATCATTTCAACACCGGTTTCACTCGAAAGCCAATAAAATGTCACTTTCCAAGCAGCAAGCGTCTCTACCAACAACAATGATATGAATCTGAATCAAACAAGTCCCATTACGAGTCATTAACGGCCATTGTCTTGTCTCTTGAGCGGCCATTGTCCGCACCGGACGCAGACATGGATGTACAAGATTGCGCGGTCAAGTGAACTCTCCGCACGACGCAATTGCACATGTCTTCATATCGAAGGCCGTGTCTCGAGGATTTCCGATACAGAACAATTAGCTAATAGTGATTAGTGACTCATGCAAATAAAGAGTAAATGAGTCTTGAGCAAATGTTGTTCTTGTAAAGCAGCAAATGAATGGCATTTGCTATGAATGAACTATGTGTGTGTGGGTAGTTGGTCGAGTATTAGACCGAGTGTGTAGGCGTTGATTCCAAGTCTAGCGGGCTTTCGCTTTTCACCTGTTCGCCGACACCGCTGGCCTTTTTAAAACAGCGATATGTTGAGCATCGAAACTAATCGCCGTTCTTCACGAAATGGAACTTTCAAACTGCCAAAAAATCGAGTCGTGTTTCGAATTTACAACATGATTACAGTGTGACTAATCGGTTCAAAATGCTCCATCGGACTTACAGTTAATCGAAACCATAGGTTCAATGTAGGTTTCAAATGGTGTAGGTACCTACGTTTTTTCCCTAATTAAGATACTGTGAGCCACTTAGGGCACTTTGATACATGTTTATAGCAAATCGAGTCCAAGACTAAAATGACGAAAAAAATCTATAATTGTTCGGAACTTTTGTGCCGTTCTTTTTTAAATTCAACGTCCTACGTCCGATAAATGGTATTAGAATATTTATGGTGAAGCGAATTCTGAATACATATTGTCCAAAGGTCGGGCCATCCATCTAATTGTCCAGTGTCCGATGTCCAGGACCAAGCAAACTGGTTTCTGTTTGCGGTGCTGGAATGACGTATGTATAAACCAACATCACCGTCTCCTTGCATACAATTACTGGAGCAATGTAACGGACAACCAACTGCAAGAAATTACCATCGCAACAGCATTCTAACGGGGCAATAAAAAGACGATCATCTTTCCAATGCATGAGGTTTGCATTGTTGTCGATTTCTCCACGCCTCCGTAAAACGAGATATATAACGATGTCATCAGATGAACCTTAAGAATGAGTTTTGATGAGGTCAAAGTTCGCGAGAAGACTGACCTCAACATTCTTCTCCAAATCATAATGGACCGCGTTACACAAATGATGACAGACGGGCCGAGATTCTGATTCAATGGAAGCTAATTCGTGACGCAAACACGGTCGTTTAATAATAATAAAAAAACAGTCGATCTAAAAGATTCGATTGTCGCGGCCCACACAGCTGACAGAATTACTGCACGAACCTAGGTGTTGCGAAAACGTCGAGGCGGATTGCGAATCGAAACACTTGTCATGATGGAAGCCTCCTACTAGATTGAACTCACTCTTGATTTTAAAAAAAGCAATTGGAAAGGTTTTGACAAGGAGGTTGGGCACGTTATTATATTTGAAATGCCCAAATACTGCACCGAGTGATTGCATGCGCGGCATATGTAACAATCATCAATTAGGTGTTGTATTCTTGAACCGCGCGGCACAGTTTCACGTATATCAAGTCAGGTCTGGGAGAGATAGAGTGGGATGTTGGAGTGAATGGACGCCATGTAACATTTAAAATCACGAGAGAAAGTATTTAAATCAAGTTTGGTAAGAAATAAAAAACAGACAAGAGAAGGATATGAAAATAAATCAAGTAATAGCAACAAAAAGTACTACGGCGATTGCAGTTGGCAAAAGCGGGTTGTGTGCAACCTGCGAAGTGAACGCGAAATGCATCTTGCGAGAGATGAATCTCGTCGCAATGACACGGCGTACCGCTGGATGATGGTATGAATGACTTCATTCAGATTCACAAATTCCCTGTTATAAAGCACCAACTTTTACAACTCGCCGAACATAACAAATCCGTGATAAAAACTTTTACTACCGGATATATAAGACAAGAGTGTTATCACAGTGGGATTGCGCCGGAGAGCCGGTACGAGATGCATACTAATGCCGGAGGCTGCGCGTCTGGCTCGGTTATGATCATTTCATAATTAATTCAGATTTTAATTTGAGAATCGTTAAACGGGGATTTCACAGCCTCTGGGGAGATATTGATTTCCAGAATTGCGCTGCAGTACACAGTTAGAACAGTTAGAACAGTTAGAACAGTTCGAACGATGCTGCATTATCGGCGTGACATCTGATCTTAGCGGTCCGAGAGAATGTCAAACAACCGGCTATCTGGAGTTCGAAAACTTACGGTTTTTATCATTTTATCAATCGTTTTGAGACAGACTTTTTAAAAAAATACTTAGAAGTCATTGCCAAGTTGAATGTAAAAACTAGTACAAAAGGTGTGACAATAATAGTGTACAGTATTGTTGAAAAAACACTTGTCATCTAGCTTGTAAATAATTGAAAACACGGAGCCCAGGACTAATTATAAATGAAATGTCAACAAACAACAATGCTTGTCTCTGTAAAGACGAGCTAGGGTCCCGAGAGTGAACTGCGTCACAAGCTGGTGTAGTCAGAGAGAATGTTAAAATAGAGACTGTCTGTGGTTGATTTTGACCAGGTTAATGTCTGCTTTATTTCTGTCTAGCACACCGCGTCAAGTGCCACACTTCGTTACGCCAGCAGCATCTTGGAAAATATGATCCTAAGCCAAGAAAAAACTCGGAGTTCCTGTTTCATGGGAAAGAAGCCGGATAGAGTCGACGAAGAAGATACAAGTTGGTAGCACTGCAACTTGATTGGCAGCCATTGCACTGTTCAAGATCATCGAGGCAAACGATGGCTTATTTTTTGAATCACTTTCCTCGTTCAGTAGAGGTGAATAGATACGATGGTAGAAGAATATTACTGTTTAGTACCACTATGGGTACGATATGAGTGACCTGAGAGATCAAGCAATGCATAAGAAAATGAATCGGTAAGTTGCATACGACACGCGTATGAAATCCCGGCGTTTTGTAACACTGTCGTTCAACTTGAATTAAAATCATAATATGACACGTTACTTACACTATGCAGTCAATTTTAATGAATATTTCTTTATTTCTTCTCAACAGATCGAGTATTAAAAAAATGCAACAATTGTCCAAAATTAAGCAACAGTTATGCCATTAAATCAATTAAAAATATTTTTTATGACAATTACTTTGATCCAAAAAAAAATATACTGAGGTACTTAGTGGCTAATAGTCCCCATCAGTCACTTTACTTTATCTACTTTTATGTACTTTAGCAACTGATATAAAAATTATTATAATAAAGAGAAATGCATCATTTAACATGGTTTACTAATTTACAATATGCTTGAAAAATATAAAAATTGAGTCCCCCCAGATATGCAAAACATAAATTGTGTAGGTACGTCCCAATTAAAATGATTGAGTATGAAAAATTTCCTACAATCCTTTTGTTTATTTATGAAAATCTAACAAATATTACCAGCGCTTCAAAGTGACAGTCCTGCTGTATAGAATTGACTAGGTATGCTCGGACGAACATCGGTAAATAGCATGCACAAGTATTGGCTAAAGTAACCCCATTTATTTTTCCTTTGACTTTGTACTACAGACGATTTTAAAATTATAAATAGATAATATGCATCCCGATTAGCCCAATTTCGAATGATAGGATTTGAAGAGTTTTCCCCATCCCCAAGTCAGGATCCAACGTACAAATCAAAGCACAGAAATATCAAACCGTGGCTAAAGATCGGCTAAAGATGCCCAATCCGACAGTAACATTTTCCTTACGACTTGTACAGTTTGTACATAATGTGAATCCCTACAAGCTGCCATGTGTCAAAGTGCACCAACTGCAAAGTGCAACAATAACGCAGCTACTTGGCAAGCGCCCTGATGGCCTATAACATCAACACAAACACACAGTCGGAAGTGTGCCGCGGTCGCAAATAACCGCCGGGCTCTGCCGTCACCAATGCAAAACACCTCGCAAGTCGTTAGCTTCCACGTGTTACAACTCATAGCCGCCATGTGTTCGCACAAACACTCGAACACGCGACCATCGAACTCCGCCGAACACCAGTAACTTCGGCAGTAATGGAAAGGTCAGAGCCATTCCATGTGAATCCGACCAAATGTTCAACCAGAAAACTTTGCGAAGTTACAAACCTTGAAATGAAAAGGTGGTTGAAAAGTAAGCAGAAGTTTCTTAGAAATACTATTAGGAGAAAGATATGTTTTATGGTAATATCAATTGACTTTGGCAATAAACAGAGGTTTTGTGGACACATTGAGTATGTGTGACCACATAAAATGTCGGGAGTGTAGGTCGAACAATACATGGTCGTACAACATGCAAGCTCATCACTCCGCCATTTCCTGTGCCCTTTCGTCTCAGGTAGACAAATATTATTGCCGTACAATAAGTTTTCCATTACATCATTGTCAGCCCAATGAACGTATTGAGAACGAACGTAGTACTTTTCGATTACACAAATAGAATAGAACGGCAAATTAGTATTACATTCATTGGAAACAAAATCACCGTTCCAATTTAAACAACCACTCGAAATTTTCATTTCAACCTCCAATCTGGAACTCAATTCAACTCCATTATTTGAAATTGGAATGAACAGCAAAGGTCGAACGTAACAGTTCCAGTTGACACATTGATGTGGAAATCTTATTCACCGAATAGTTCAATAAAGCGTTGGATGGCGCTATCTCAAGATTTCACCCGCTAGGGGTGGACTGAGGACTCCGTCACAAGGGAATTGATTAAATTGTCTCTTACATAGGTGAGGAGATTATTAAATTGTCCCCTCAAGTCCTTCAGACAGCAGCCCGAAGTCTTGTGCCGCATAGAAAATGAGTTGAGCATGAATAAACCCCTATAAATTACTGGATAAGCGTAGTTTTCACTGCACAGAATATAGAACCGGATGTGTTCATCAGAGCAAAGTGGCTGTAAGCTTTACAAACTTTCGTGTCTATAATACAAAACGTAAACCAACCAACAGGGCCTTTATTTCCTAAGAAGTAGAAAGATTTTTCATGTTCTGAGAACACTATAATGATGAAAGGGGGGTGTCTGAATGGAATATTGCTTTTCAAGAGGGCCATAAAACTAAAAGTGTCACTACGAAGGCGCCATTTTGGTTAAACCTAAATTAATTTCCAGGGTTTACGATTCGAGCGAGTCGTGAAGAAATGTTATTATTTGATTACTCGACGAGTAATGTAAAAGAGAAATGATTAGTTTTGCATGAAATCATATTATTGAACTCGCAGCAACGCAACGTAAAAGAGATAATTTATACATTTTCCACTAAAGAGATTTTCGAGTTGGGCGATCGTTGGAATTGAAAAGACGTCTGTAATCGCTTTCGCTGGTTCGAAAATGCGAAGTTATGAATTCATAACACGCTGCACGAAGACTGCAAGCATTTGACACAGGGGTTTCTGCGAGTACGAGAACAGATTGTCCTCGGACGTGAAATCAAGCCGGCTATCGACAGACGGATCATCCCGACAGATGGCTGGAGCAACGTTTAGAGCACATTTCACGGCATATTGCACGCAATCAGAGCAGAAACAGCTACACTGACGCTCAGGTTACGATGAGTGACCTGCTGGAAGGGATGGCGAAAGTGACGAAGAAAAACATATTCGAGGAAATCTAGATTGATTAGTCATGCGCATTAGGTAGATCCTCTGATTGCAAAGAAACACGTGGATTCGCAATATAGCTTCAAGGCACGACTAACGAGAGGTTACGAATAAGTTTAGGATTCGTTAGTAGCCAGCGAATTAGGTATTCAATCAACCCAATTAGAAGGACACCGACTAGGAAGCGTTGCATGTGGTACTGTCGGTGACTGATTACACGGTTCAGTCGAGTTGAATTTCCATAACATGGCCGTGACACTCGTCGGCGGACAGAATGGAATTAGACTTTTGGCAAAAACTCATTACCAAGAATGGCGCAGATAAATTACAAGTGCTATCGTGTGGGGACAGAAAGTTTGCCAAGATTGTCACGTGAAACATTCGATTTACGTATACACGTACAAAACCGTCAACGTTACCTGAATTTGCACTTTTGTCGTCTTGTTTAATCCTGCAAATGAATAATACCAATCCCGTGTCCCAACCACAATTATCCTTTTATTCCCCATCACGTCGCTAAACAAAACGCCAACTTTTACCAGGTCATCCTTAACCACAAGACTGACTAACTAGCGGCTTTAGACAGGTCAGAGGTTAAATGACTCGAACATCTTAGATGATTTCAACGGGAAGACGTCATTCACGAACTTTCTAGTCAGGGTTGTTCTAAGGAAACTCATTTCATTGAGAATGTTTGGTGTTGCCACGTAATTTACGGTCGAAGGGTTGTGACTCATTCGAAAATAACTTTCGAAGCGCGAGACTGAAATATATAGAACGCACGGAACAACTGAAGTTTATTCTTAGAGGACAAATTAATAATAATATTTCGGAGGCAGCTACGCCTGGGCCACGAATATTCTCATTGTTACCTCAATTAACCCGCCCACGTCGCTTCCGCAGAGAATCTGACACAGAGTTGGCAAATCTCACACCAGATGGGGTTTTCATCCAAAACATCACATGACATGGACACCAATGTTTTGTGCTTTAAGTGCATTTGGAAGTATATGGAAAACATTGAATATGATGCATTATAAAGTCTTACACCTGCCCTATACGGTAATGCACAATATGAGGACCATTTTAAACGATAATATAGTTTTATGTGACTAAGTACCCTGAACTATAAAACGTGGCAGATATATCGTCAAATAAAACAGAACACCTATTCTCACTCAGACCATAATATAACGGTTTTTTAAAACCATATTTTCAGCGCCAATATTTTTAACAATTTCCTCCGTATGTACCCCAAAACTAAGTGGATTGAGCTTTTTCATCAAAACCGTCCGAAAACACTTTCAGTGACAAGTTTCAGTGTCAGATCATGGCATTATAACAGATATCGCGTCTGTATTGTTGGAAACTAATCAGCTATCCTTATTCCTCAATATAGTTAGCAACTTCGCACGCCATGTGACAGGCTGCTAGTTAGCCAAAATTACTAACAAAAGTAGTACTAACACAAAGCTACACTACAAACAAAGCCAACGGCTCAACTTATGCCTTTTGGGACCTAACAAACTCTAAGGTCGCTCTAAGGTACCTACTCTACTGCCTTTGTAAACCAATTAGATTAGAACGGGAAAACTTTTGAGGGGGGTGCGTAACTTTCTCTCTCACTTCACTGTCCCCAGCTTAAAGTTCAAAAATGCTTTTGTCAACAGTGGGCCAGTTTGACAAAATTAAAATACCAACTGCCTATTCTCTAAGTCATATAAATGTAATTTGCGAACTTGGCATGCGTCAATTCGAATTTTTCCTGCCAAGCGTTTTACTCGTTTTGATGTAAATTTATCCGGAATCATTTTTCACTGTGACTAGTGAGCACGTTCTTGTAAATGTCATGTGATCTCTCATATACTACATGGTTATAGCGACGCCGAGGAAGTAGGGGTGAAATTTTCTGACATTTCAGCGTCCATAAGTTTCATAGCCGTATCCATAACTAATGCGTAAAGTTCAATGGCGGTAGAAACACACACACACACACACACACACACACACACACACACACACACACAGCCCCCTCCAGCGTCAAACCCTGCCTCACGTTTTATCACATCATCTCTTTGATCCAGGGGGCAGTGCGTCCAAAGCACTCCAGTGTTGCCACCGTGACGTCAGAGATCTCGACAAAGATAATAAAATCGGAAGAAGAACGAAGAAACACAATCAGAAGTTTTGGTAAAGAACGGGAACCAGATAGCGGTTGATGGCTCTACTTAGCTAGTTTTTTAACGTCTTGGCGATAATTTTGAACAAAGTTGTGTCGCACAATTTGCATGTCTTGATATAAGTTCAACACGATAGCTCTACTTTTGCCTTCTTTTGTCTTGAAGCCAACTGGTTTCTACATTCTACACGCCCTAACTGTACTTGTCCCGGGTATTTTCCCGAGTCATTCCCCTACGCCGTATTGAACGTGTTCGCATTTAGCTGTATTGCTTAGAATTTACCTTACTGCTAACAGGTGGATTTAGCCCGAAACTATTTGCCAAATTAAGCAAATTATTACAGCTTAGTTGCTTACTCGATTATTTTAAGTGAGATCAATGTCTTTGCACGGCCAGTCTAGCAGGGAATGTTAATTAATTGCAAACACAACGAGAAACTTATTATTAGGCTAATTATTGCTGAAGTAGGCTCTTGCAAAAGTTGCGGAGAAAACTTTACAAATTAATAAGCAAAGAAAATAATTGGGCAAGAGTGAAAATCATTAAAAATGAAGAGGATTAAGTAATTCTTGAACCATTTCAGACAAGAGTAAAACGCACTCGGGAAAGCCGTAGAAAAGCAAACAGTTAGCAAAATAAGCATGGCTGAAACACGTGAAGCCACACAAATGACAAGCTATGTGCATAAATGACAGGGCACCTCCACTTGTCATTTGTAATTCGCGGAAAGAACTGAAGACATACATCAAATCAATAACTCAAACACTTCGTTCTTGGAAGAGAACTAAGATGAAATCAAGGTTAATTTCTGGGGAATCACAATTCAATGGAATTTCATCTACTGTTATTAGCAATTCTCAGCTCTGCTCGCGCTGATTTCTAAATGCTACAATTGAACAAGATTAGCTGTGAGCATTGTGTAAAACTAGTTCCAGTATTGATGACTTGCTCCACATAAGTCGGGGAGAAATTCACAAGACAATTACACGCAATACAAAATATGAAACAATAATGGAACGCATTGAATTCAAGCGCCTAGTATTTAAATCGAAAGTTCCTCACGCAGAGGTGTAAATTTTATGTAATTGGATCGTAATTAGTCGAGGCTAAATATCATTAATTGCTACTCCACCCCCGCGATAAACGTCAGGCCAGAGAGCTTCACTTCAGTCTAGTGACACGGCACTAATTAATTTGTTTTTATTACGTTTATATCAAATGGTTTGTTATTTGATCGGCTTCAACGGATGTTTACGTTTTGAAGATGACATCTCATCACTTCACGACAATTCAAAACTAATTCCAGTGCATCGCCATCCAGCTATGAAACATAATTAACGTGATGAATTCTATGGCAGCTGTCAACATAGTCGAAATTCGTCAACACAACCCTATCCCAGAAGTGAACGTTTCATGACTAATTATTCAAATTGATAATTAGTTAGGTAAATAACTCGGGCTGGCTTGATGACTCCCCCGTGGACATTTGCTTTTGATAGCCAACAAACCTGCCAGCGTTTCCGAACTTGTGTCAACTCAGAGGTCAAGAAGAGTCAGAATAATTAGCATGTTAAACTGAGATAGGAGACGGTGACGTAACACCTTACTAACCTGTCGGTGCCCACGAGCAATACGCAAAACCAGACAGAAGAGGAAATTGGACTCGATTCAAATTTTCAACAAGTGCAAGAAGAAAAACGTGGTCAGGTTTTTCACCAGTTGTAAAGCGAGTTAGTATGACCGACGATTTAAATTTAATTGGACTATAAATTCAGCATGTGGCTAAACGAGCATTTTAATCTTCGATATTTTTCAACTTTGAAAACGATAGATTTTTTTTAATCTGTAATAAATCTCTTCAGTCAGGGGGTCATTAGGAGTAAAGCAAATTTGTTGCAGGCATCGCCTCGTGACTTGGAATCTAATTGAAAAGTACATTTGTGCTAAGTAAATATATGCTCATTACATGTCATTAATCATCATTACTATTCTACAAAAAGAACACATTTTTATAATTAAACTCACCATAATAATGGTACAGAATAATTCCTTCCACTGTCTTGTAAGCCACTAGCTTGTTTTGTTTTGTACAATATTCCACAGTAAAAACCCACACACACACCGATATTAAAACCTAACACAAAAACACTTCAAAAATATTAAAAGTCACCAACTAAAACACGTGTATCGGTAGTAAAATTCCTACGAAGTCTTTTAAACGCCCACTGGTGGTTTGAAAAACGTCAACAAACAAACGCGTTGTCCCGAGTGACGCGTATACGATGTAGTCGTTAGAGAGTAAAAGCCGGGTGGAGAACACGTCTGCTAGCAGCGCTTGGTAGAAGCACACTGACAACTCTCTGTGAACGAACACACGCCAACGCTACGGCGATGTTGGAAGACCGAACGCCGGCCGAGCGCTAGTGTCAAAAGCAAACAACGAGCGCGCAACTCTACCCTTAGCTGCACGGGGTAGCACATACTGAGATTCTTAATAGACTATTTAAATTAAGATACTCCCTGATGTGAAGTTAAGGTTAGTGTTAATTTTGCTATTTATTCTCTTCTAATTTATACGAAAATCTCACATAAACAAAAACCTTTTTTTTTTTTACTAAACTCGTTTCAAAAATTGGATCTAGTAATGAAGTCTGTATAAGTAATGCTTTTGGGATTACATTATTTCAATGTCAGATTTTGGGAGTCTCATAATTGGCTTTTGTTGTTGTTGTTTTTGTGTTCTTGTTTCTGCTGTTGTTATTGTTGTTACATCAAATTGATGTTACAAGCTGTCGTATGTTTACTTAACATTTACTACTCAATAATACAAACATCAACATAACTATTTAGTTATTTTGGTGGATAGCTATGTTTATTTGTTTACACATTACGTTGGCACTCAATCATAATATATTTATTCATTTTATGAAGTAATCTTTTGATCTAAAAGAACATATTATTGTGCTCCTTGCTCCACAACATTTTTTTAAATTGTAGTTGATGATACAATTTATACAATTCGTTTGCTTGTTCTGCAATGGCAATGACATTCTCTGTTGATATTTGCTCTCAATTTTATTTTTGAGTAAAATTGATATTGATTTTAGCCCATAGGTAGTCAATTAAGCACTTAACTTACCCGTAGTAGTTGCTCTCTCGACCAATATCAACAACCACTACTCTTATTTGTTCAGGTGTGCACTATGCTTTATTATTTTAAGCGCGAATATGAATTTTATAGGTAATGGAATAAAAACAACCCGAGATTTTTACTATTATTATTATTCATAGTACAGGGTAACAATTTTAAATTTTAATATGGTATGTTATGAAACGTTGTATGTTTTACCTATATTTATTGGTATAGCGATTGCAATAAAATTTAGCAATATTAAGTTCTTCACGCAAAATTTCCATCTTCTTATAAACACATAATTTTAGTATAGCATAATGGAAGCACAAGGTACACTTTTGTTAGGTTCTAAGGTTAGGTCTACACTGAAATTAAGCAAACTCGAAGTTTAGGTAAGACGTCGTCTTATCATTAAAACACTTGTGTTGTGACACAATGTTGATAATTTCCGATTTTATACATTATTACAAAGAATACTAAAGATAAGATCAATGATAAGATTTACGTAAGAATAATTTTATTTCATTGTAGCTTGATATTACACCAAAGCTCTTGATAAAAGACCCTGAGCACGCGTGCTGAAACCGGTATCTATCTTTCTTGTTAACTGCTTTGATAATTCAAACCTAAACGTTCTGTGATTGGTCTAGAAACTGGCTGTGGTAGACAGGTTGACTTTCTCTACGAACTACACATCTTTTCAAAAACATGAATACGAACTTCTTTCAGTTTTAATTGGCTATTAATAATTAAATAATTATTCAAAATTATGTAATCGCTTCATTATTTGAAAACACAAACGACCCACTTGTAATGGCAAGCTTCTACACGAAAGTATGAAGAGAAGGAAAGACGAGAATAGTTTTTGAGTGTAGCCATGTTTTGAGATAGAACGTCGTGTATTTATCCATCAACATGCAAGTTTTTACTTTATTCTACCAATATTTCACTTGTGGCGCACGCACCCCCAACTGAGGGTGAATGAACCATCATAGTTTCATGATCAATCTGTTAGAAAGAAGGACATTGCTCCACTATCATTTAAGTTTTGTCTAGAATTGCATATTGGCTGAATACGACCAAATTCAACTCATAAAATTTATTTTAGCATTGAAAATATCATTAAATATTAAATTAAATTAAATATTAATTAAGCATGAAATTAAATTAATTAAATTAAATTAAATTAAATTAAGCATTAAATATTGAAAATATTTAAAATGTTATTAAAAAAAGTTGATATGGATCCGTTTGGGAGAATCTCTATAAATACATCATCAAAAGTTAGGCAGGCCCAGTTGGGAACAATAAATCCACCTTTTGCTAGGACTGTAGCGTATCAGAATGGTTTTTACGCCAGAGTGGCAAAACAATACAATTCCGTCCCTACAAATGTGCGACAAGAGCTAGATTTTCAAATATTTAAAAAACAGGTTAGAATAATTTTAACTGAAGATATGAGGGCTTTGCACTAAGAATTGTTTTATTTATGAATAATTAATTTAATCTTAACTATTTTAATCTTATACATTATGTTTCACTTCCCTTTTATAATTTTGATACCTACCTATCTATTTTATTTATTAGTATTAACTATTAAGTGATATTATTTGATGTATTAATTAATTATTTGTAGCTGGCAGTAGGGCACACAGTGTTACGGGGTTCACCCTACTCCTGCTGCCAGCAAATGCACAGTGTGTGTTTGAAAAATAATAAATCAATCAGTAAAAGATCTATTTCTAGACTTGCAGAAGATTTCATAATTTTAAAAGAGTTTTTAAATTAGTTGTAAGTAACTCCTCAACGTCATACTGCCAATTAAAATTGCATAGGATGACATTGACATTTCTCTGATAAAAAGTAGTGACATGTAATACTATTATTTAATATATTTTTACTTGGAATCCCGTTTTCTTTTAAAGGATCTGTCGATATTTCCTCATACAAATTATTTATTAATCTTATTCCAATTCTAATCATATTTAAATAAATAATGCACTACAAGCTTACACATCTGTGACATATATAACTAAGTGAAGCTTTTTAAAATAATTTAGTAGCAGACGTAACAATCAATGCATGCTCACATTTTAATCTTCCTTTTTCTTTCCTCCATGTTTTAAATTTTAGTTCTCGCTTTTACACCGAACACTTTAGCAGCAAGAAAGGTATGAAATAATCATACCCTATAATTTCACAGTCATAACTTATCAGTTTAGCTCAAAAGTTGGCTACAGCGTGCAGAAAATGATATACTGTGTACTATGGCGTTGTAAATATTTGATATGTGTCTTAATTTAATATTCCATACGCCGATGCAACAACTCGAGTGATTGCAATGGGTTGCATGCATGCATCCAGCGGCACTCAATTGAAGCAACACCGTAGAGACATGAGCAGTAAATTAATGCGTTCACATAGCATGATATGTTGTGTCCGCATATTTCTCTGTTCCTCAGAGGTAGAAGGCCTGAAGTCTATTTCAATGATTCTTGAAGAGAGTACTTGAATGACAGTAATTGTTGACTTCAGTCAAATTGCAATTGAATACAAAATCGATATAATGAACCTTCTACTATTTATGAATCTGAGGTCACTCAAACCAATAAAAATTGGTACTCGAAAAGAAAAGGATTGGTTGCTGGTAAGGTTCCTTGACAATCAATCCTTGTTATTATCAATGCAATAAGAGCTCACCTAGGTACTTACTAGAGGGAGATGATGCGTTAACACAGCCTTTATGGGATGATGCCATCAAACCTTAATCAGCCAATCCTTTTCTTTTCGAGTACCGATTTTTATTGATTTGAGTGTACGTAGATTTGATATCATTGCGTTATAGCAAAGATAATAGGTTATAGCAATGAATACAGACTTACACTTCAGATATCAATTTCATAGTTTCGGAGAAATGTAATTATTAACAACCTTTGATGTCAAGTAACTTCAGGCACTATCAGGTGGAATTGTTCTGTAATGCTATACAATTGTGATGTGAAATATTTACTTTTATAATAATTTTGAAGTGGAGAAGAGAAATTGTGATGAAAGCTCTAAACATGAAACAAAACAATTTAAATAACAGCAATAGACACATACATTACCGATTCCATGATGCTTCCATCAACAATTCCACGATGCTCCAGAAACTAATGCTCACAGTCATGAAGTAGGTAATTTTGCTTCTTAGTTTGTGTGAAATCCCTTCTGACTTTGATATTCTGTAACATATTATCGAAGAGGAGAGCCTGCGGACTTGGGATAACATGCTAATATTATACAAACAACTGCACTGGTGGCGGAGCTTACAGCTAATCTCATATTTGCATTTGCAAACTCGATCCGATATTTAGTGACAGACGGAAAGTAGGTTACCAATAATTACCATCCGTAGTAATTAGATAATTAGAAGATCTTAACGACTTATTGTTGTATACACAAAGGGCATTAAGTTTAATTTGAATTTGATATGATCAATGGAATTTAGCTTACCCGGTAGAGATTCAGAGAGCAAATATTAGGTATACACTTTTTTATAAACCAATAATTTGGTCTGAGACATTGTTATCAAATCAATTAGCAAATAATTCGGTAAAATTTTCAACCTGGGTGAGGTACAAAATGAAAATCCAAATCTTTCATAAAGTGTATTAAATTACTGAATTTAGAACTAGAAACTTTTTACTTCTTATAGGTTTTTCAGAAACCTATAAGTAAATAAGTTATAACAAACGTCAACAATGCTACAAGTAGCTTAGGATCTGCAAATACACGGAAATATGAAAGAGAATATTATAGATAGAATGTGTTCATGGAGTTACATTACATTAAAAGCAAATGGAATAAATCGTAATTACAAGAAATCGGATATCAGACAACCATTGAGGACATTGAAGATCAAAGGAACACATGACAATACTCAAACAATGTTGTAATAGAAGAATTATACACATTTCCTTATGTTTGATGTAACAAATTGCAGTCATATTTTCCGTCGCCATTAGCCTCGCTGCAGAACAGTGTGACGTTAAGCCCCAGAGAAAAAAAATACAAATTCAATGTTCTAAAACTAACTTCACAGAGCCTTGTATTTCGAACTTCTGTTATGTTGTGATTTAGTGATGAAATTGGAGCCCATTTACTATTCCTTTCACACCAATATATCATTATTATTCATTTCACACTACACACATTACTTCATTCTCATAGACCATTAGCTGTGATTATTTGCAGATATCACATTATTGCCGAGTTAGTTTTATAATTTGAACTCAACGTTTTTTGTGAGTGGATGACGGATGCAAAAACAATTATTCAGTTGATGCCAAGAGATGAACATAATGCCAATAATTTAATTTAAATCACTCTGTAATTTAAATTAGTTTGGTCTAAAGAACGTATTAAAATCAAACTAACCTTGCAAACGTCTGGCTCATATCTAACGCAGTCTTGAATGTGGGAATGCTTACAGGTTTTTAATTGCGATTATGTGTCTTCAACCATGAAACTGTCGAACCGAGATTGTTTGGAGGTTATCTGGACAACCTGCAGCCTCCGGTAAAGAAGACGTAATAATATATGGCGTTCTTCTCTTCATTTTATATCAAATCTAGTCATTAAATGACGTTTAATACTTTACTTGACATCAAAAAGCGGTAAATTTACTGGCGATTAAGTTACTAAAGCTTTTTACTTCAGGTTTTTCGTCTTTGTACACAATGTCCCATCTCCACAACACCCACTAAATCATTCCAAGTTAATACCAATGCGAAGTAAATTAGCATTAATCGTTCAGCTTGGTTTTCTTCAAGCACGTTCTAGAAATATTCAAACTGACACAAATCATCTATTACATTTTTCCACGCTACCAAGATTCAAAATCCGTTCGAATATGAGATCAGAAAATTACTTCTCGACTTTTGCATATGCAAATTTTGATGGAAATCGGTTTAACTTCATCGTGAATAATGGGACAAGATAATCTTTAAACGGATATTAGAATATAATCAATGTCCGAGATTTTCAGTTTAGAATTCATTGAAAACCTCTTATTTATGTGTTCCTATGCCAAGGATATTAATAGGAGGCACCTGAGCGTTAAGCCATGCAACGATGAAAAAGTGAATGGGGGAGGGAGATTTGTTTTCGTTCTGAGGTCTCAAGGTCCACATGCTAGGTGCTAACTACCGATCAAACCCACAAATCTATCAATCGCAGAGCCTTTCTAAATATGGGGGTCCCAGCTGATTACAGTCAAGGCTGACCTAAACAATCAAGGTACTGCGACGAAACGATTGCCAAATAACCTGGGAAAATAAGCAATTTAATAACATTACAATGAAGTGGCGAATCGAGTCAAAGTGGGAGCTGTAAAATTAGGAAGCAATGCTCTATTAAAATAATTGTTCTTATTGATTATTCACAGTTCGTGTAGGTGCCATTCATGACAGACAATCATATTTCATGGGAAGTTTACCTTGATCATAACTATGTATACCTATCGTTGGGTGTTTTCTTTCCAAAAGTCAGAATTATCAACTTTTTATAATCAATTACGGCATTATAAGTAGGTACCTTGGTTTATGTGACACACCACCTGACATCCCACTGAATTTATAATAGCCTAATAAATATCTCGGTGAAATGACCATCAATCGACACTATGGCTTCACAATTAATGGGCTCTTTAAAGTTTCAAGTTTCACAATGTGGTGTCATTCTTCCTGAAGGCTCCATATGACCCATTTAATCATCATTTACCCCTTCATTTTCAACCATTCTTTTGAAATAGATCTGCACAATTTCAATTTCAATGCCATTTTGTAATCACGGATGAGAAACTTTTTTTATAAAAATAAACCAAAAACATTTAGCAATAATTCAATGAAACGATTTATTCAATCTATTTTAAGTCAGTTTACATAACTTATATAAACAGAGTTTGTTTCCTTAGTGCAAGACTAATGAAATCGTTGATCTTTTCTATCGCAGTTCTCTTTGACTGATGCGGAGGAGGCGGAGGAGAAGAAGAATAAGATGATGAAGAAGAGAGAGTGAGAGCAATAGTTCACCTATTGCGAAGGAGTCTGGGTAGAATGATACCCTCCAGGTGTATGGGCATATTTACTCTCGCGTGCAAATGTTTGTTCTCGTGGCCATGTATTATGCTCCATCACATAGTCGTGTAAATCACAGACATCTATATAGTATCTCTGATAGCATCAACAAACACACAAATATACTTGAATTCACCCGAAGGCACCGACATGGACTCGAACCGGAGAAACCAGATTCGTATGTGAGTAAACACACATGCCGCACGAGCCTAATGGGACACTGTGAAAATATTCATATTGGATGTACAGATAACGATGGACATAAACATTTTAAATAGTAGCCATTACACTGTCGAATGAAACGGGGAATGCTCCTCTAGTCATTTTGTTTAATGTTGATGGCAATTTGAAATGGAATATTGTCCATATTTTTCATCATAAATGTGACATTCTTCAAAAACACGTATTTCTAAATGTTTTATATTTTTTAATAATCAATTTAAAAAAGAATGAACCAAGCTGACTCACGGGAATGCTCTAAACTTATAAAGACATGAGTTCGATTCCACGAACGTCCTTCCTGACTGAGTCTTTTCCTGGTTACCCTCAGTCGAGAAGAAAAGCTGGAAAGTTCTCTACTCATAAGCTTTGTTTTCTAACTCGCACCCTTCTTCGTCATATCTCCTTTTCATCATCATTATCATCCTAATACCGTGTAATTAGCCTTAGTTGCAAAACAGTGTGACGTTAAACAACTATATACCAAGTATACATGAATAGAGACAGATTTTTTTTTTTTAATAGAGAAGGAAACGCTAGGCAAAGTATAAACTTTGGTGTAAGTTTTTGGAAAACCTGGAAACGAACGTTTGTAACCATGAAAAGAGATTGTAGTATCTCGGTAATCGGTGGAGGTGCCGTGATTGACCGCAACAAAAGGTCACTGTTTGTTTATTCCAAGACGTGTTCCGTAATCTGATTGGAAGTGAACTCCGCGCGGCGTATATTATAACTTGATCGTGTTCCGTTAGAAATGCAACGGAGTGAACACTGAACGATGTGACACATGACTTATCCGGCAGCCATCTTGTTCTAGACCGCCATTACCAAAACACTTAGTCGGTGGAGACAAAAAGCACGCATTGCGACGAGAAGAAGGAAAGTTTTATGAAAATAATAGTTGTCTTAACTCTTAACGAGTTTTATGTTTTACCTCACCACTTATGAATATTGTTATAAGAAAAACGTGATGCTACAGAATGCAATTATTACAAGCTATTAATTTTCATGGCCATGCCAATCAAAAGCTGGGAACATTTTCTTGAGATTTATTATTTTAATGAGACCTTGTTTGAAATTGGTCCAGCCGGCAGCTTCTGTATATCCGTGATGTAATAAGAACTATCTCACAAAGAATTCAAGTGCAATTTGGAAATGCAGTTATTCGAAAACTTCGCAGAAATCTTGTAATACCTAATCTCAGCTATAGAGTAGTTGAGATTAGATTGACTTAGATGCAGGTTTCAAGGTAAATGGCATGCATTTAACTTCATACCACTGCGATTAAAATATTATAATTGTAGGCGTGATTGGGCAATCATGTACTTATGAAACGTGATTATAGACATTAGCTGCGATTTTAAACCCGGAGTCAGGATTCTCTGAATTTATCTGTATCAGTCTTTAATACTTAGCTTCCTTGGATATTTTTACTCTACTTAATAGCTGTATATACTTGTTTTGTTTTAGAAGGCACGTTGTTAGTAAATACTAATGATGTAAGAGCCAATGAGATTTCTCGAAAAAACTTCCACCCTCTAGGAGCTTTGAGCATTTAAAGTTTCTATGAGCTCTTTGTCTCAGGTAGTAATTCTGAGTGGACTTGCACTCCGGAGGTACCGATTTCAATTCCCGCGGTCATGCTTTCTGACTGCAGTTATTTCGTAGTTTTCCTCAGTCGAGATGCAGTGCTGGATGATTCTAATAGGCCATCGACGCCTTCTTCCCACGAACAATATACTTACATCCTTCATCATCACATCATCATCATTCATTCGTCGCCATTAGTCTCGTTGCGAAACAGTGCGATACGATTCCATGTCGGGCTGAAAATGAGTTCAAAATAGTTTATTAAATTCGGCCCCCGGGACATGGAGCAGGGTCTGAGGTAAGATGGGCACGGGCGTAAACTCACATGTGTTTAAACTGGCGCGTGTGGAGTATGACGTAGACAGTTGGGCACTGGGCACTGGGCACTGGGCACGATGAACTGGGCACGGGCACGGACACTGTCTCGCATGAGGCTAAACGGGCGCGTGTGGAGTGAGTAGACAGTTGGGCACTGGACACTGGGCACGGGCACGGGCACGGGCACGGGCACGGATACATGGGCACGATGAACTGGGCACTGTCTCGCATGATGCTAAACGGCGCGTGTGGAGTGTGGTAGACAGTTGGGCACAGGGCACTGGGCGCTGGGCACTGGGCACGGGCACGGGCACGGATACATGGGCACGATGAACTGGGCACTGTCTCGCATGATGCTAAACGGCGCGTGTGGAGTGTGGTAGACAGTTGGGCACAGGGCACTGGGCGCTGGGCACTGGGCACGGGCACGGGCACGGATACATGGGCACGATGAACTGGGCACTGTCTCGCATGATGCTAAACGGCGCGTGTGGAGTGTGGTAGACAGTTAGGCACTGGACACTGGGCGCTGGGCACTGGGCACGGGCACGGGCACGGATACATGGGCACGATGAACTGGGCACTGTCTCGCATGATGCTAAACGGCGCGTGTGGAGTGTGGTAGACAGTTGGGCACAGGGCACTGGGCGCTGGGCACTGGGCACGGGCACGGGCACGGATACATGGGCACGATGAACTGGGCACTGTCTCGCATGATGCTAAACGGCGCGTGTGGAGTGTGGTAGACAGTTAGGCACCGGGCACTGGGCGCTGGGCACTGGGCACGGGCACGGGCACGGATACATGGGCACGATGAACTGGGCACTGTCTCGCATGATGCTAAACGGCGCGTGTGGAGTGTGGTAGACAGTTAGGCACAGGGCACTGGGCGCTGGGCACTGGGCACGGGCACGGGCACGGATACATGGGCACGATGAACTGGGCACTGTCTCGCATGATGCTAAACGGCGCGTGTGGAGTGTGGTAGACAGTTAGGCACCGGGCACTGGGCGCTGGGCACTGGGCACGGGCACGGATACTGGGCACGATGAACTGGGCACTGTCTCGCATGATGCTAAACGGCGCGTGTGGAGTGTGGTAGACAGTTGGGCACAGGGCACTGGGCGCTGGGCACTGGGCACGGGCACGGGCACGGATACATGGGCACGATGAACTGGGCACTGTCTCGCATGATGCTAAACGGCGCGTGTGGAGTGAGTAGACAGTTAGGCACAGGGCACTGGGCGCTGGGCACTGGGCACGGGCACGGGCACGGATACATGGGCACGATGAACTGGGCACTGTCTCGCATGATGCTAAACGGCGCGTGTGGAGAGAAAGTAACGAGGACTTGATTTGTGGTTCGGAATGCGAGGAAGTGAATTCGCTCGCGCAGGAAATGCGTGGAGATATTTAAACAATCGACGCTCGAATCACGTGATTAATCACTGGCGTTGAGCGAGGTTTTGAGGGATAGCCAAGTTTATCACGCATTAATAATTAATTGCCGGCACAAGTCTGCTCAAAGCTCTCACTTTCCTCTTCCATGTTACAATACAGCCCATACATCATAGAAGATCACGTGGTGCATATGATGTTTTCACTTGGTTCACTTCGGTAAAACTACAGTTCAATACACTAAATGAAACTATATCATTAAGAATATTACCGTTCATTTACACTCTCGGTGTGGATGTCGTTTTTATAATTATTTGATTATATATTTTTCACGATTGAAATACTAACCGATCAATTGCTTTCACTTTTAGCATGAAGCACACTTTTAAAGTAGAAATTTGACTTTGAAAAAACTTGATTTTAAACGATGTGAATCGTATCGTATATGATTGAAAATATTTAATATTATTTTGAACAATGCGAAGAGTCCTGCTCTTTTACCCATCAAGTGCGTCAGTCAGTGTATGCTGAAGCTAAGGGTGCTACTGAATCAAGAGGAGGAGGCGCCAAATCAATCCACAATTTCAAAACTTTAATATGTCGAAAACTTTTTGATTAAATATTCTTATGGTTTCACATAACAATTCAAAATAGCTAGCACGTAATTAATATTATATTGAAGTTAGGAAAGGCCTTCACAGCTCAGGGTTAATGCTTTTAATTTATCCTCCGAAAGTTATTGCTTGATTTCCAGTCCTTCTTTACTGAGTATGTTTGGTTACCCCGCAGTCTATAGCGTAGAGATGAATTGTGGAAAAGTTCTCTACTAACAATTAAGGCCACAACTGGTCTATACTGGATGGACCAACTGCCATTGACCAACTGCAATGGGTTAACAAATATCCTGATCCTTGCATTGAAACAATAAAACAAAAGTCGCCGACACAGTCTTCATGTCTTTGGCAAGAGAATGACGCAGCTGATAAAGATGATAAACGCATTGATAACACAGGCTCCTCCTGATAGCCAGTGGTCGACTATCAAGTCTGGATGTTGCCTGGAAGTACGAAACTCTATCACTACATTTGGGCACGACCTTCCTTTTTCTCCTTTCTCAATATCCTATTTCCTAATTACGCACAGTGTCATTTACAAACGTCATGCTTGAGCAACTTCTACATGTGTTTTACATATGTCTGTATGTAACTAGAATGAATGACAAGAGCATGGTGCAAGGGTAACTGATAGTAAAATGTCGGTCACATTGGAACTTTTCCAGGACTTTCATGGAAAACAAGGATCAAGACAGGATACTAACTCACTATGGAATCAGATTGTTATCAAATAACAACTCTACATCTATAATTGTGAAACGGCGAACTTACGAAGTCATGTGAAAAGAGCATTTCAGGATTGGTTTGAACATGCAAATCACGCTAATTTTATGTGTCCCTAGGGGTACATCAAGATCAATCGACGTTCAATCGAGAATGCAATTGCATTTCCGATTCTGAATCTTGATTTTCAAAATCCATTTTGTTCCTTTCCTTTATTGCACATTTTGTAATCTGAATTATCGTCGAAACTTCGAACTGGGGATAACTAGATGCTATTTGCTAGATATATAACTATCATAACTCATGACCAATTGTATTGATGGTTATAAATTATCTATGATAGAAGGTGGAACAATGGAATGGGTCAGATGATAGCGCATATGAGTGCCAAAAGTTGCCCTTCAAAAACACACCAAAGCGTTTATTACCGCCGGTTTTATTATCGAATCGTGTTACAAGTCTTCATCTCGGTAAATATATGCCACGTTTAGTCGTGTGTTAAGTAAGGTTAGGTTTGATGGAATGATTGAACACAAAGATTAGAGAAGAGATTTATATATTATTCAAAAATTCGACGTGTTTCTAAATGAGTGCTTTCGAGAAGGGAGTGGACGCCGAAAACGAGTTTACTATTACGTCATCTCCAGCCAAATCCTGAGAGGCAGACCGCTCGGGTCCAAGATGACCGCTGAATCAACACAAAATGGCGAACCATTTTAAATACTTCCAATTAGATCAAATCAAAGTATTCAAAGCGTGTAAAAGAATCAAAATAAATAGTATTCCATTTACTTATCCTTAAGTTGGAATACGAACTAGATTTTGCGATGAACTCAACTTTAGATTTAATTAAATAATCTCAATTATTTTGAAGTATCTGATTGGATGTTTGCCAATTTAATAAAAAAAAAAATAGTTAATCTGCATAACTTTTAAGTCATGTCAGGTATTACAAAACACAACGTAGTTTTACGCGTAATAGACAAATTAATAACTTGATTTTACTGTAAATATAAATACATAGGAACACCTTTTTCCATGCACGCGTCGGTGTAGCATAAAATTGTAGAACATAATAAATTTGATCAATATTGTCTTGCTGCCGTAAAATCATCAGGCATTACCGTCCAGGGCATAATAAGAGTCGCCAACCTCATCTAATGATCAGCCTAATAACATACTTACAAGCTACTCTTCCCGATAATAATCGGTCAATTGGTTTTAACCCCGTAATTTACATTTCTAAATAGTCCCATAAAAAGCAGTTAATTTTCGAAGCAAAGTGCATCTCCCTTGTGTTGATCGAATCAGGAATTTAATTCTATACAATTATGTTTGTTTAAACAATTTGACGGTTGGTTGTGGGGAAGCTACAGTCGACTAAAAAGAGCGGTTCATTCAAATGATGACTATGTGTTTGGGGAAGAGGAAACATTCCATTTCTTGTAATAAAACTACTTAAAGGAAGGGACAAAGGAAGACCGGATTGTAACTGGAAGAGATGTTTAATGAGACAGGACTAAATAGACATACTTGACATCGTAATGAATTTAATTCTCAGTTGCATTGTGTCATTTATTTCCATCGAGCGACGACAGGACTCTGTGGAAGAATTCAACAAAATAATAATACTAGTTAGAAGCCTGGACTCAGGGTCAGTAGAGTCATCTCTTTGTATAGTTATTTATCTCATACATTTCTTAAATGTGTTTGAATTTTACTATGTTACCATTAACATTAGGCCTCTCGGTAGCCAAACAAAGTAAGTCACTTCAGCAGTAAAAATTTAGTAATCAAGGATTTCATTAGATTCCTGGATTTGTCTTTAGGTTTTTTCTTTGGTGTTTCATTGATGTAAATTTAAAAATAAATCCAGGATTCTACTATTCCAAATATATTAAAATCCTTGATTAATCAAGCTACCTCTGAAGTGACTTAGCTTGTTTGACTTTTGAGAGGTCCATTTATCTCATTTATCTCTTGTGTTGCCTCTACACAACTAAGTAGTACTCTAAAGAAGCTAGTTTATTATCAGAAACTTGGAGACAAATCAAATCTTAAATGTTTTATTGATTTAGTAATAATAATTAATTAGTAGAAAATCTCCTCTAGAGCTCTTTACAGACGAGTTTTCTCAGCGAGTACTTTGCTAATAATAACAAGAAACATAGCATGCATCTTAACTAACCTGCGGTCGAAGAAAAAGATAACCTTTCGACCGGTCAAGTTGCATCACGTGCGAAGTTGTAAGACAGATCAACCTGGCTCGAGTTCCAGCTGCGTTGATAGTTGACTTTCTAGTCACGTGTCAGTCCGTAGCGGACAATTGTCACCGGCCCGATTATAGCCCCTCTCCACCGAAACCCAAAACCAATCTAATAATTGCAAAAACCACTGCAGAGGTAACTTTATAACCTCGCGAAAATATCCCCTAACAAATATAACTTCCATTATGAACTGGCTACGAAGCGGACCTGGATTTTTTTTCATGTTTATCTATTCTTCATTCTGCCCGCTTATTATTTTGTCTGCATTTTTATTTTCAATAAAAAATTCGTGACCTCTCTCCACCTCCCTCTTTCAGCAACATTTCTTCTGCCCTATCCCTACGAAGCGTCAAAGAATACAAAAACATTTCTGAACTTCAATTACTCGACATCTAAATTAAGTTAATTAGATGACAATGCGAAAAGCATTGAATCAGAGCGTCTGTCTGCTTCAATTGCCAGTGAAGAGTCAACAAATCCATTCAACTGAGATATCTAATTGCGAGTGGGATAATTAGGAACTCTTTGACTTTGAAAATAACTAAAAGCAATTATATACATGTATTAAATTGCTACTTTTTTGCGGCACATTTGTGGAGAGAGAGATAGCATCGATAATTTTTTTCAAAGCTTTTTTTTCTGTCACTCGTTTTTTTTTTGGTAAACTCGGTTGTGAAGTCACTTTGTTTGTGGCTTTTGTGTGTCACCAGTATGTCATTGGAGCTGCTGCAAAACGTGCTACACGACTGTGACAAGCTACACGAAGCAGCGTCAAACACACTCGCTAGTAGAAAAACACAGAGAACAGAGGCAAAATATTACATGTTGTAATTACAAATTGTGAATGTAATAACGAATAGAAAATGTGAACTAAATAACTTATTTTTATATTTATAAGATTAATTCAGTAGACAAGGTTTCTGTAATTCGGAAAATCAAATTAAACGAAAAAAAGCATTAACGTGGAAATTGGCGTCTGCCCAATTTCATTTCGGTTTGTATATTTTCACTGAAAAAATGTATTTAAAAACGGGCGTTATGATTTCTTTTCTTGTGCAATGGTTGATATTTGGGTCAGTTTTCATCGGGAAAGACTCTCCGAAACAAAGAGTTTGATGGATGAGGTTTTAATGGCTCATGACATTACTTTGTAGAAATTTATTACCCGGTGGCAAATAATATCTCGTGCTTGAATGCAAATACGACGCGAGTAGCATTCAATCTAGAAAAACACGGCAAAAAAGAATTGAAACGATATTCGCCTTTTACATTATCGCTTGGAGTTTGAGAGGGAGGGGGGGGGGGGAGGGTGAAAAATGGGATTTTCTAATAAAACATCGTGGTCAAGAAGATCACCAAGAAAAGGAAGAATACTCTTGTGAATGATGTAGTAGGGGAGCAAATGTAATTCCGCTCGATTGGAGTGCCGAAATTGATTTTTTCATAATTATCGATTGTTTACATCATTCTTAATATTACCTGACGTGCCTTCAATTTTTTTGGTGGCCATCTTGGAAAATATGGCGGAAAACGAACGAAAAACGTAAATTTTACAAATTATTTAATTGTTGGTAGAGGAAAGATTGAAAAATTATGAAATAATTCACTAAAACTAACTCAAATATAGTGATTTGAAAAAAAAACGCCGTAAACAAAAAATTTAAAAAAAAATAAAAAAAATTAAAGTTTTTTTCTAAAAAAACATAATTTTTTTAAAACGCATATTGTTCAAAATGAAATTGTCTACAAATTTTAATTCTACATATTTTAGTCTAAGTCTACGCGTTTCATAATAAATTGAGAGCAAAAAAACACAGAAACGTGATTGGTCAATTCCAACAATGAAAAAATAAAATTCGTTCACGGCGTATTTTTTTTTCAAGTCCCCATATTTGAGTTAGTTTTAGTGAATTATTTCATAATTTTTCAACCTTCACTCTACCAACAATTAAATAATTTGTAAAATGAACGTTTTCCGCCATATTTTCCAAGATGGCCACCCAAAAAATTGAAGGCACGTCAGGTAATATTAAGAATTATGTAAACAATCGATAATTATGAAAAAATCAATTTCGGCACTCCAATCGAGCGGAAAGCATTTTTTCTACACTTGAACCTGCACTAATGGGTTAAAATTCAATTTTAATGCCATGTGGAACTAAAAGTAGTTTTTAAACGGGCTGGAGAGGCAACTTTAAATTAAAAATATAGAAGATTAGCTAAGTATTGGTTATAAAAAAAAATATGTTTAGGGAATTGCAACATAGATGAAAATAATTTTTTATTTTTCAAAATCGGTTCATATTTGGCCGAAATAATTTGTATCTCATATTTTATGCGTGCGATCAGTTTCGGCCAAATATGAACCGATTTTTAAAAATAAAAAATGATTTTCATCTATGTTCAATTTGACATTCAGTTTTGCATTCAAAAGTATCAAAATCGCAATTCCCTAAACATCTTAAGAATCCATATTGTCTAATGAAGCGCATGAATGGACGGATTGACAGCTCATTCTTGGCAATCGAGCGCTTGAATAGAAGCCCGTGGTCGGGAAGGGTCGGGATGGGTTGAGACTCAGATATTTGCGAATATACCTGGGTATCACGATTAGTTGAGACGCACTTTAGCGAAATGGTAACGTTGATTCAAATGAATGATGCAAAGGCCACATGTCAATACGTACACAAGGAAAAATCCATCAAGGTTCACATTCAGCAGGTGTCAGGGATTTGACTCATCTTAATTCATAATTAATCACAACTCATTGGCCAAGGTACTTCCAGATTTTAATATTGCGAAGAGTGATTATTACTTTAATTGAGTGAATTCACGCTTTAAGAATAAAACGGAGTGGAATTGGCTCCTTGAGTTAAAATCACTCGTTTGGAACGGTTTTTCTAACATTACATTTATCGCTTTATGTCTCCCAGATTTTCCTTGAAAGGTATTCCTTGTTCATCCCCCGACAATAAAAACATATAACACTAACAGTAATCCTCGGCAATTCGCATCAGCATTGCGACTCGACATTGTCCCTTTGGCACAATGATAATTAACTAATGCAATATGTAATGACCCATTGAAATGCCCCTCAATGGCTTAACTGCTTACAAAGAGTGTTAACACTAGACCCTTTGGCATCGGTTACGTTTCCACTCATTTGCAAAACGCCCTTCCACCTTTCCAACGCCTCACAAAATATATATGATTATTCACACTCCCAACCCTTTTAACACGTCTCTCCATGGAAGGGACATCTTTTATTTCAGTTACGTGATAAAATTTATTAAGTGACTCGTTATAATACTAGTTTTATATATAGGCATTTTGCTTGATTTAGCATGTGTTCCACGAAGTTTTCGATCCCTATTCAACCCCCCCTCCTCCACCCCCGATGCGCACGCAATGAAGAATGACACGCATGGATCGCGTTTTGACACGCGTAGCACGCTCGTTTTCAAAGAGCACGTGTCAATAACGTGAGACCAATAGTCGGATAGAAGAGGACGTTTTATTGCACGACAGAAGTGAGTCGAGTGCATTGACAAAATTATTTCATCCACTCAGAGAGAGCTGAAGACGGGGTGGATATTGAAAATCGTAAATCAAATATGTGTAAATCTATAGTTGAGTATCTCGTAAAATATGATGCTTATGGATGCGGTTGTAAAGTTATATAGGTTTAATTACATTTAGTTTATAGCCAATAAAGTTACTTTTTTAATATTTTTGGAAAATAAGCAATGTGGGAAAAATTAAATAAATCGATCAACCAAGATACAATTAACTAATTATAAATACAAAAATATACAAAACACACTCTTCGATAGACTCTTCAATTCGATAGGTATAGTGACACTTTAGTTATTCAGTTGATTTCTTCGCCATCTTGTAAAAGATCATCAAAATGGCTTGAAGATTAATTGGAAATCGGTGAAACTGAAATTTTGTACTTTAAATAGGTAGTTTCTTACTGACAGTAAAAGAAAATTAAAATTGCATTATGACCATTAAAATGAGACTTAGATGAGTTTATTGTTACTCATATTGAAAAGAGCATTATTCCTATCATCATGATTCGTAAACTAGGGCAAGAGTCATAGTTTACCTACAACATAGAGTATTGGGAAGAAGAATAATGTTTTCCTTTTGCTATTGAGGTACTTGCTTTACCAGTCTTCCTACGTGTCCATTTTATTTACGACAATTACAAAATCTATTAATATCTGAAATAAGTAGCAAATGGCTTAAGGCTTCAACGGGTAACTGTTTATGTCTCAGGAAATAGATGCTGAGCTAACTTATGAATATTTACAAGGAGCATGCAGCGGGCGACTGAAGAAGATTTTCCTTCTACGTCAAAGATTTTTCCACGAAAGGCACGATTCTCTGGAGGAAGCCACAAGAAAAGCAAAACAATGTTGCTTCTCGATGCACTTTTTACTACACCATCATCTGTCACTGTCGCTTTTGTCGCCAAACAAAAGCAATGCATTTGTCGAGATATCAAAGATATGTATCCATTCCATTTCTTTTCAACATACATTGTTTTGGCCAGTTTAGCCTACGAACAGACTTTTTTTTAACTTGAAATTTCGTTTGAATTCCGAAGAGGAATTTAATGAAAACAGAATGCCATGGCAAACGAGATTTTGCTTGACAGCGTGTGAATGGCAATTTCAAACGCATCAAGAAGGATTTTGTTTCAGACATTTACACATCTTTCCAGAGTGTTGCTAAGAAGCGTAATAAGTAGTGGTATTTTTTTTCTAGATCAGTTTGCGTAACCAATCTCATTAAAAAGTGACTCCTCGTCTGCGGTCTTTTATGTAAATGTAGCAAAAGGGTGCAAAAGAAGACAGAATAAATCCTGTACGAAATAAGTAGTAATTAGCATTTCTAAATACTTTTACACTGCTTTGCGTGGAATATCATGAAGTGCACGGCAGAGTATAATATCGCATGCTCCATTTGTTTAATTGCCAATAAATGAGAGAACTGCAATCACGAAACCGTATAAAATCAATAAACAACCTGCAAGAAAATTTTATGAGCCAATCGTATAGCCCATTAAACAATCAACAAACTGTATTAAATTATAATAAATAGAATAAATAATATCAGATATGAGCTTCAATATTCCAATCACAGAACAGTATAAGATAAAGCAATTCATGATGTTCCTTTTGGTTGAACTATTTTCTCCATCCACTCCTCGCGAACACTACTGATATTCGCCCTCTACTTCGACGTCGACCTTATTACTCATTCATCACAGCATCCAGCAGTTAAAATGCGCCGTTAAAAGTCGGTCCTAATTCTCTACCCGACGTCTACTTTCGATGATTAAATCACCGAGTGAGCCACCGAGACTTCAACTTCTTGTTCACCGGTCGGCCGTGCAATCAATCAACAGTCGCGCTCCGAGCCTTTCTTGGCCCGCCATTGTCGCGGTCATCGTTCACTCGTTGTTACGTGTCGAAACATAGGAGATTCGCGAGTACGTCAATTCATTCCGGATTCATTTAGCCGAGTATGAAATCTATTTGATTCTATTCGAACACTTTTCGATGATAATAAAAGAAGGATTAGCTTAATCCTGATAGAATATGGACTTTGTTACTGGGTCTTAAAATCCCACATCTGCCACCAAATGTTGTAAGATCTTTCTAACTATATATTTTTTATGGTTAAAGTTTATTGATGTCTATGTAAGAGCTATAAAAACGCCTCATTACGTCTCCGACGCTCCATAACTTGCGATGACGACGCCATTTCTAGCGGGTGAAATGAGGCCTGCTCGGAGATCCCACATCTGTCAACAAAAGTAGTGTTCGTTTTTTGTGCGTCTTTATTTGTGTTGGCAAAAACTTATTAGTGTATTTGGAAGGTACATGATTAAAGTGTCTCATTACGTACGTACTTCATGGAAGGAAATCCTACCATCTGACACCAATTGTAGTCAAATACAAAAAATAACGGAAACTGTAATGAGGCAAATTCTCTAAAATATGTTATGTGAAATACTACATTTCCGTTAACATGATGTCATGAAGCTTACTGGAGAATACAATTCAAAATCAATCCGATTAAAATTATATATGGAAATAAATTAACAGTACTCTTCAATTATGCAAGTAAAATATGAATAGTGTTAAAGTATACAAAGTGATTTCCAATTGATTTATTTATAAAGAAAAAAAATCATATCATAGTTCTGATGCATGCTATTAATTATTTATTTATTTATTACAACTGTTACATAGGGATATGTGTATGAAAACAAATTGATGACTTCTCAGTACTTGTTAGTATTAAACTGAGATTAAGGCGAAACATAAAATGTGAAGGCGATCCACATTCATATCTCAGTATCCTCCAGGTATCCACAAATGCATTTTGAATTGTAATTTCTCTGTTTATTCACGTAGCATATTCCGTAATATCGTTCGTAAAGAAAGCAACTTTTTCAAAAGAAATACCAAAAAGTTTCAAGTTTTTGTGTACTTCTCCTCTTTGTCGTTGAAACGCTGCATTATTATTCCAGCACAAACACGGTGACAAGTAAGGGGCTCTAACAATTACCTCCATACACTCGTCACTCTTTCAACTATTGGACTGGGATAAAGTATGATAATGTTACGCCACGGCAAAGTACGACTATGGTAACATCGTCCATTACACAGACTGGTTTTATCTTCTACACACACATCACGTTTCTTGACGGCACAAGTCTACTAGTCAAGTGTGCCAATGCGAAAAGTCGCTAGCCAATGCAGTCGAGAACCAATGTATTCTATTGTACTCTATCAATACTATTGAGGTTTTTGTTGGTTCTTCTTGGTTCTCTTTTTAGTTTTTTCATTGGTACCTCTGTCGATAGAAGATATTGGTCGATTCAGAATGAAATCGCGTTGGTTATTTTGTTGAGCTGATAAATCGGAACAAGAGAATGCTAGTTAAAACTGAAACAGGAATCTTTTCGAGAGCTACACGAGAGATGCAATTTTCATTTGCAATGTCTCCAGGACTTATTACTCTTGTTGCGAAGTGGAAAAATCAAGGAGAAGAGATGAGTCGTAGATACAAGGTGCTTTTGTTGGCGAAGAATGATTGCGAATGTCGACTAGATAGCTGAAGAAAGAAGCATCTTTTTGATTGATACAATGTCTTTTCCCAGGCAGGAATACTGGTTGGTGAAAACGTTTTTATACTGTAATTGCTAATTGCTCTTGGTTATCTTACCCGTCAGCCAATGAAAAGGCATGAGGATAATTGTGATCTGAGCAATCAGTGAATGTGCAAAGAAGAAGTTGTATTATGCTTCTTACAAAAAGGCAGATTTAGTACTGTTTTAAGAATACGTTGAAAAATTTGAACAGAAATAAAATTAGTAATCGAAACCGTGATTCATAAAGCTCAGTGACTTGATGAAATTGTGAAGTACACCACTTGTTAGTTCTTCGTGGGGGAAAGAACTGAAAGATGTCGCATTTCATACAATTGCCCCCTTGGCGTATAATATTTCAGCATGTTTCTCATGTCCCCCCCCCCCCCCCCCAGTCCCGCGTGCCCTGATTGAAATAGAACAAGGGATGAAAATAACGCCGTTCCCATTCCTCTCTTTAGAGAACCGCAAGTTAACGAGATTTCAGGGCATGATCGTTAATGATCGTATGGGGAGATATTGTAGGATGAAAACCAGGCATCATTAAACAAGAGCGGTGACGTGTTTTTAAGGATTTGTCGTCATTCATTTGTGAGAAATTTTGCTGAGAGGGAACAATGATGGACATGTTGGTCGTACAACCCTCACCCTCTCACCACCCTTCTGAAATAATCAGGGGACACCAGCTACAATATAATAATTGAAATCCATCAATTACTTGGCAGCCATCTATCGTCGCGTCCTAGAACTATAACTTACACCCTGAATGTTGAACATATTGGTCGATTAGTCTCGCCGCATAACCGAAGCGAATCGTTCCAGTGATAACCT
The DNA here is from genome assembly GCA_934045905.1 of Leuctra nigra. NCBI lineage: Eukaryota > Metazoa > Arthropoda > Insecta > Plecoptera > Leuctridae > Leuctra > Leuctra nigra. Next base: position 30,411,185 of record OW203762.1, read on the forward strand.
TGTTTCATCACACACTGGGATGATTTATTGTCCAGAAATCGTGTTATTTACACAACGCTGTCTGAAATTGTTCGATCACTAATGTGAGTCTACGTATACATGTTCTGCGGGCAAATAACAGGGTATAACAACACAAAGGATTATGATCGATACGGATTCAGGAATATGTTTTTCTCACAGACATAAATGAAGATCAGTTAAATCTGTCGACATTTTCATGGTGCTTTGTTCAACGTATGTGTGATACAAATTGATGAAGATTTCGTGAAATTTTATTTCTCACACAAAGTTCATCTTTCTCAGTTCTGAGCGATCTTTTGTCACTCAGAGTCATACTTATACGTTTGTTTTATTGGTTCAATAAACGCCTTTATATATTACGTAATTTTCTTTGACGATAAACCTACAATAAAAGTTGATATGTGGTTTCATTGAGATTATGTATTCAACTGCTCTCTTGCAATCTTCTTCAGGTTTGACACTTATCGGGTCGTAAAAACATTGCTTCTTCAATACCCTGCAACAGTAGCTAGAAATGCCTCTCTCGTAATAAAATAATGAAATTGATTCACGACGATGGCAATATAAGATTCAAATAAATAAAATGTATATATTTATTGCTTAAAACTGGCTGAACAACCAAGAAGCTCTTTCTCTTCCTCTCTTTCACCGCGTTGGCCGCCGCTCCTTTATGGTAATTATTCCAAAGATCGATAATTTACAGTAAATGAATTGAGAATTCCTATTTTGTGACTGTTGTAACAAATGCATGGGCTGACTCGTCAAGACACAAGGGTAGTATTCCCACCAAGGCGTAGAGTATGCAACCTGCATAGCATTTCAATGACGCATCCACTCTGGAAATGGAAGAACAATCACGTCTCTTATAATTGCATTGGTTCTAATTATTCTTCTCTCTCCGGTAAAAACGTGGTCTGATCTTGATGTGACTGCTGACTGGCATGTCACGATCTCGACTGCTTATTATCAACTGAGTGAATATTAATCGAGCATTTAACTGTCCGATTCGAGAAGAAGCTTCCGTGATGTTGCAGGATGGAAACTATTAGAATATATGCAATGATGGATCGAATGACTGAGAAAGGGAATGTGTGGAGGAATATACTCATTTATTTATTTATGTATACATTACTACATGTGCAGTTACTAATTTATAACATTTTGTCGGATAGGAAAGTTGTTACAAACAGATTATTCACTTTCCTTCAATGTTTTATATAAATAATAATTTTCAATACTTATTTAACTCTGGTTAAAAAAAAACTTGTAGAGTGTAAAGATCATGTATATACACGTTCATGGCACCTCCACCACTTGTTATTGCCAAAGCTACTTCTGTGAAAGTAGTAATATTGTCCGCATCTAGTGGCATTTCCATCTAAGATTCTCACTGGCTTCTTGGCAAAATAACCACAAAGCCTGATTAAAACCTGTAATTGATCTTTTGTAACCCCTCTAAAACCGATACCACAACGATCGTTATATATGTATGCAGACTTGGGATAGTCTAATGAGGTGGTCATTGACCTCTATTGTCCTCGATGCTGTTGTGACCAATCACAATCACGAGTTTCTACCGACTAGCCAATGGCAGAGCGGCTCTCAGCTATTCCACTGAATTAGAGCAACTCTAGAGGGTTGTTCTTTTCTTTCCATGGAAATTAAATTATGTGTTTCTTGCTACTTGTATCTTATAACTATAAACTCAATTTCAGATGAACATGTTATCAAAACAATGATCTTCGAGATCGTAACATTCGAACCAAGCCCATTAATTAATTATTCTGATTATATAACATAAAATGCACTCTCAACTTAGTATTTTGTGATTAAACTAATAGAGTGGAACTAAATATTTTCTGATTCAATGAAACTGTTAGGCTGTCCTTTCATCGAAATGAAAATAGAAAGAGAAGAACATTGTCTTTTCGTAAGTAAATAAAAGTGTACCTATAGGACGTCTAATAACAATCAGCAAGCAAAGCAAACGAAATCATGGCCAAAGCAAAGAGCGTGAAATCCGAAAATGGGAAAAAGCGACAAACAATAGGTACCTAGGAAATGATAAAGAAAGAGGATGAAATGAAAAAGAATTGAATTATATAATACCATTGTTTAAGCCGTTTTTATATATATATATATTTAGCGGATTCTCTACAGCTCGGGCCGTTTTCCGCATCCCGCACGCCACACCTCCCGGTTATGGCAATCTTGTTCGAGAAGATTTCTTTTCTCCAAGGCTTCCCCAATGCCATCAAGCCACATTCTTCTTGGACGACCTCTCTTTCTTCTTCTTCTAGGTTTAAACTTCCATATTTTGGCAGGCAATCGTTTTTCTGGCATCCTCCTCATATGGCCATACCAGAGTAGCTGTTTTGCTTCTATGCTTTCTGTAAGTGATGCTTCGACCCCCATTCTGTCTCTTACCTCCTCATTTCTAATGTGGTCAAAAAGAGTAACGCCGCAAGACCTTCTCCAGAACGCCATTTCAACTGCATTCACTCTATGTTGTAACCTTCGGTTTATTGTCCAGACCTCGGATCCGTAGGTAATGCAGCTTTCAACAAGAGACTTAAACATATGGACTTTCGTCTCATTTCTTACCGCCTTACTCCACAGTACCGAATGCAGTTGCCTCGTTATTCCTCTTCCTTGTCCCATCTTGCTCAATATGTCCTTTTCGTCAAGACCGTCATCGGTCAACGTAACTCCTAAATATTTGTACTCTTTAGTTACCTTGATGGTACCAACTGGAGTCTCAATGTCGTTTCCTTGACCACCAACAACCATATATTGAGTCTTCTGAAGATTTATTTCCAAACCCCATTCGTCGTATTCTTCAATCAACTTACGGACCATGTAACTTGCATCTTCCTCATCCTCTGCAAGCACCACCTGATCGTCAGCAAACAACAAGGTATACAAATGTTCATCCTCTAATTTGATCCCCATCATACTACACTTCCTCGACCAATTAGAAAGCACTACATTCATATATATCTTAAACAATGTTGGCGACAAGCAGCACCCTTGTCTAAGACCCTTATTGACGACAAAACTGTCGGAGTATCCTAGTGATGTCTTGACACAGCTTTTAGTATTTTCATAAAGTTTCTTTACTAAATTTATGTGATGTTGATCCACTCCGTTCCGTTCCATTGCCTCCCAGAGTCTATTCACAGGAACACTGTCATATGCTTTCTTTAGGTTTAAGCCGTTTTTAATTTAAATAATAATGAGTATCATTTCACACACCGTGTCTCTTGAACTACTTTTTGTATCAACAAAAGTGATGCGAAAAATGTGCAAGACATGATAAGAAGGTTCGAGTTCTTGGAGTTTCAGATAATCTTCCGTAGAATCTCCTAATATATTTCTATCTTGGAAATAAGTGTGATATTCTATATAAAAGACGGCGAAAAACGCGCTGGCTGGGCTGTGGTATATCGTCAGCTATTATCAATGATGATTGCAGAGCAGTCCTAACACCATCTCCACTATTCAAGCCTCAGATCCTTTTATTACATTATGCCATTTCATGCTCCATTACTTTTTATTTGCAACTGCTGCTATACTCGACATTACCCCTTGTATCGCCTACAGGAAAAGTCAAAGTTTCAGCAACATTCCAACAAGAGAAAAGGAAATTCCTTTACCCGGGAACATCGCTTAGAACTGTCCAACTTATGCGTGGAACTGTACACGAAGTTAACAATACACAATCACTTTGATAACATCTCTCTTTGATGAAATTCTGGAGAGGTCATTTTCTTCTAAGCAGACTCCGAATTGGAGTTCGACATTAAAAGAAAACGTGTACGTCGAGTTGCCTATCCCTACAATTAAAGGGTTTAGTAAGTTTTCTATAAGCCTTCCAGTGTAATTGTTTTAGATACTGAACATAGAGATGTATGCGAGCGAACAATGGGCAATTATTTGTGCTGGCTATGCAACTTGTTGAACAAGTTTATGTTCATTGCACCGCCACATAAACTCAAGCTCCGGATGTTGAAACACAGCATATAAATCCACCACCGCCGCCCTTATTACCAGGCGAGTCTCTCTCATCATAAATGTTCCACTTGTAGTACTTCACTTGGTTTACAATTTTTTTGAACTATTGGTTTATTATTAAGTGCAGAACTAGAACGAAAGCAAAACCAAGATGTTTTGGAATCGCATAAATATTAATTGAAATTATTCACATGTTTGCAAGAAAAGCTTTCAGTGAATTTTGTTTACAACTTCAGTATACCTGTTTATCAAAACAGCCAAGAAGTTGGAACAAATAAATGATTTTTCAGTGAATTACATTGAAGTTTCTTCATTATTTTGTATTTCCATTATTGATTTTTATGTTTTTTGATTTGAAACCTGCAAAAATAGGTGTAGACGAAGAAGAGTGTATAACATGAGTAAGAGAAAATGTTACTTTTAAATTATACGTACTATATAATATTTCTTTATTAGTTGGCAATTTGTTTCCAATTATTGTGAGTGGGAAGCTTGTTTCGTGGCAGCTTCCAATTCAGGACGAAGATGATTTGAAAACTCGACTAATTTATTCCACGATCTACTTCATGAAAAGTCAGCAATCAGTTTCATAAGTCGAATTGAACATTCTGTAAGATAACAAGAACAACTGTAACTTGTAATATTTTCCAAGTTCTGAATTGAGATATTGAGCAGGGGCATCCGCCACAAACAACAATGCAATTTGCATGTCGACGTCCCAAATACATAGTATATCGTATTTCTATACAAGAAGATACACCAAACTACACTTTGTTATTTCTCTATTCGCTTCTTTCAAACTGGATTAGATTTTGCCACCAGGGAAATGTGGCTTTCTGTGTCTCTATGGTTGTGATTAATCATGGGGACCGTGATATCTTGGTTGGGAACGTTTTGAGTCCACTTGCCCAAAAACAATATGGCGGTCCGGTTTGTGATTCGCAGCAAAAACTCTGTATCGATTGAGGCTGGCTCCTTGCAATCACAATATTGTTACATTATGTAAGGACAGTTGGCATATTTGCTGGTAGCAAAAGCCACAATTTACCGAATATCTTAAAAGCAAAGGTGTTACGATATTCGAGTCCTATCAAAGCATCCTTGTCAAATTCCAAGCTCGGAATCTAAAAACTTTCAGGAGTAGAACTTTTGTGAATTTAAAAAAACCGAAATGTTATTTTGTCTTTTTGTCCATCTGTTTGAGTGTTTATCTTAACCACATGGAAACTTATCTACCAACTTTTGTCTGTAGTTTTAACTTGGACAAATATTATTGTGCAAATCTTGTGTGCATTTCTACCACTTTATCTTGACACTAACTTTGTGTCGCTAACTGGGCGTGAATGACAAAGTTGGAGGACACTTTAATGTATACAATCCCTACACTCTCAAGGAAATAGTACAAATACTGCATAATGCACAAATAAAAAGTTACACAAACTGGTTTGCCAATATCTTTTTTACAATTTACAGACAAAAAATAAAATTACAAAAGTTGCCAACTTATAACGTTGCATTAGCTGTATCAATATTGATAAAAGCTGCTTCCACAATAAAGTCCTTATAAGAGTATTATCTTCATTAACTTCAAATAAATCAATTCATACCACAATATAAGTAGGTACTACGGAAATTCGCGCATCAACGTAAAAGTTTAGCTTTTTAGTGTAACTCTAAAGGTCAAACATGGAATAAAATATAATAGAATCATATAAAATATGAAGTGGAATGAAATATAGAGTCACTATATACCTGTCATCATCAGATCCCAATCAGGAACTACAGTCTCCAGTTCATACAATAATCCCAAATAAAATAAACATTCTAGAACTTGATGACATATGGGTCACATATTTTTAAAGCTGAGATAAAACACATCACAATTTTTACTATTTTCTTCGTAATATAAAACTCACACGAATTGACATGTGACACAATTTGTGGACGGCGCTTGGCAATATGTCTCCACCTCCTCAGGTAAATAACTAATAACGTCACCCGTAACCCTAACGCCATCACGGGATTTCATGGCGCTTGCAATTACAAGCTAAATTAATTAAGCCAGCTGTCGACTGGGCATCGAAGGATCAGTGGCAAAGCCTCGACACGGCTACACCGATGTCTGGATCAGGCCGGCAACGTAGTATTTTACATTATCGACATTGCACCGCTTGGCATGCAGTCTGAAATTAATTTATACTGTCGGATAGACAAAGAACGTAATGGGAACCGTAATTCGCATGTCATGTAGGTTGGTGCGCTCTGTTGGGTCGCTGTGCAAGGTAAATGCGGTGGAAGTGCCAGTCAACGTGAACTTGATCGACCGTGCTTGTATAATCAGGATGTTTAACTTTTGTGTGTATGATTTCACAAAGGGCATTGCGTAGTGTTCCCTGTTTACAAACACATTGACCACTCACATATAGGATAAGTATTACTCTGTATTTGTTTTGTTTTTGTATTTTATTTCGTTTGAAATTAACAACTAACATCAGAATCGCAGAGGTAAAAGGCCGCAAGTCAATATTCTCAACTTTGCGTTGAACTTTTGAAATGATGTAATCATGGCTTAAGCAATTGCAATTTGACTGATGTTAACAAATATTATATTAAAGAATTCTCTTAGACAATGACTCCTGTACCAATACAAATATGATTGGTTGAAGGCATATTTACCTAGGTACTTGTTTTTGAACTCACCCCAAGAATCAATGAAATGGACTTCCGACCTTCTACTTCGGATGTACAGACATATAAATAAGAAAGGCTCAATCAATAAAATTTCTCTTGACAGTTTGATATTGTTTTAGTTTTTTAGTATCCGATATGTAAATATAAACGTAGGTACCAAATGTAATAGTGGAAATGCCGCTTGTAACCAAGGCACACCCACTGCTTCTGGAGAAGTATATTTACTTGATGTATACCTACTTTAATGTACTTCTTCGGAAAATCTTATTTTACATTATTTAACGTTGCTTTCAACTGGATTTGGTAAAATATTGATTCAGCTCAGTTTCATGTCAACTCTTCAGTTGTGATGTCAGTCATATCTTGATCTTGCATCGTGCACCAACGGTGAGGCTTTTTTTACTGCACTTCTGCAACTCAATAAATAATTGTGTAAATAAAATATCGGTGCAGTAAAAGTCCCACGTACTAATATATGTACAGACAACGCATAAAGTCCTGTTAATTCTTCACCCTTACAGAATATCATGATACCACCACTCGTACAGCGAAGCTCGATAAGTTGCCTACAGCAAACCCATAGTTATTTGTCAACAGAGGGATGACTGAATTACTGGGTTGTGTTCATCAGCCCCAGATAGATCACACAGATAAGGAAGTCAATGTTATGTCGATCGAACTAATATGACGTAGGAACAACAATCAGTTTTTCGTTTATCGGAACTATTAATTAACTTTCAGTTAAAACAAATATAGTTGGTTGGTGCATTTGGATTTCATTGGTATTGATTATATCACGATTGTTATAATACATTTTGGAGTTTAAACTATTTAATTTAAATACTCCAAAATTATATAATTATTAGGTTTTTTAAATTATTTAATCTAAAAATTAATTTATATTAAAATGAAGTTAAGATAGTCTATATTTATGTAATTTGTAATTACCTAATAAATCTTCCAAATGGAATAAATCGGTTAATTGAATGAATCCTGGTGTCAAGGCTGGCAACATAATTTGATCTATTATCAATCAGTGTGTGAATCATTGATCAGAAAATATTTGATTGTTATTGTAAACACTCAAACAGCTCCTATAACCATCAAACCTTAGATAAATTCATTTGTAACAGAAACCGGAAAGTAACTGAGAATCACAGTCACAACGTCACCCTAAAACACCACTCAACTCTAAAGACTCTAAATCTTAACTCAACGCCAACTCTAATCTTCTAGAGATCTCTAGTCTTTAGAGTCGTCAACTCTAAAACACTCTCTTCTTCTCTTTTATTCCTCTAAAAAATCTATAAGAAAAAGTATTTCTTAATTTTTAAAAAATACGATCATCATGCAAACACGCTAGGATTGATATCAAAATCCTGAGATCTGTCGAATAAACGAAAATCTTTATACTTGAATTGTCTAATTAGCATTTGTTCAATGACGGTCTACTCAGATATAAACAATGTGTTACAGAAGTATTAAGTAGTTTGGGAAATCACACAGCTCAAAGGAAATTACAGTCGGTATTGTTATTTTTGTGATTGAATCGCATGGAGTAGATATTTGTGTGGATGGACGTTGTTGACAGACAAAACCAGTTTTTCAAGTCATCCCTCTGTTGACAAATAACTATGGGTTAGCTGTAGGCAACTTATCGAGCTTCGCTGTACTAGTGGTGGTATCGTGATATTCTGTAAGGGTGAAGAATTAACAGGACTTTATGCGTTGGCTGTACACGTATACAACAACCAATTAGCGGACAACCTTCCTCAGCTCTTGTGCTTATATTATTATACCTCAATAGAACTCCTATTTTTACGCTTCTGGAAATTGATACTATATTTGATATTCTTTACGTGGAAACATTTGTACTTATAGATTTTACGATGATTTTATTATTCAAGACAATTCCTATTAAACTTTGGACCGAAACTCTATTCAGCTTGGAGCGATCGGCAAGACATTAAAGGGTCCACTTAAAACATGAAAAATATATATTATCCATTACAATGATCTAATAAAATCATAAAACTCACGGTTATATACCCTAATCACGTGCTACTAATGGCCGTTAATCGTTAAATTATTACTTATTGGCTAATTACACTGGTTTATAAAAAATACCCGCAAAATTTCGCTCGATCACAGCTTGACTCGGTATCAATTTCAGTCCCAATTTGTTAAATCTCAAGCTGAAAACCCATCAATATTCGACAATCAAAACGCCGCTGATAAGCATTTCCAAAAATAATTACCTTACTAAAACCATTGCCTACGTTCATAAATCGTGAAAATGTTCGTCTAACCTCCAGACCTTGGACGCAATCCAAGTCGCTCTGAATCACGCACTCCTCGATGTTTTCCGATCGCGTAATACAAATACTGGTCCTCTGAGATGCTGTTGCATTAGCAGGTGTATTGCCTCTGGCGTCACTTTCCTCACATTCGATTCACTCGATACATATACGCCAAGCAATCAGCAGTGGAATACTAATTACTTGCACTACTCGTCGCTCTTGCGACTCTGCTATGGCTAATTGTAGTCGGCCACCACACCACGTGATCTTCCAGCATCAGTTATTAGAGGTACAGCGTCGCGATCGTCTCATTAATTTACTCGGTTCTGCTTCGAGAATAGTAATCTCGACGAAGATCGCCCTCCTATGGACAGGGGATATTAATTATAAAGTAGAACTGCGGACGAGATTGAAGAATTGGTCGCCAATTTGAAGGACCACCGGTAAAAAAGAGTATTTGGATGTTTATGCTCGAGGAATCAGGTTCTATGCGCGAGAATCAGGTTCTGGTTCGAGAGGTTCTGATTAATAAAGTTCGCCAAGGGGTGAAGAGGGAGGGGGAGGTCGTTAATGAGATCCAGATAGCTAACAGCCTCGCATTAAGCTCTACATCATTATCCTGGAGATTAACTCGCCGAGATCAGGATGCTGGATCCAGTGAGCGGGAGATGACGGAGATTTCGAGAGTTATGAAATGTTTCATTGAAGTTTGGTGAAGTTGATTGTGAATTGTTTGAGCTTGCGACTTACACGGCACCTCCACCGACACTTGAGTTTCAGCGATGAGGGGGAGAAGAAATAAAACAATATTAAATCTGAGACCTGAAGCCAGTGCAGATACATCTGAGAATTGGTATCCACTATCAGACATAAAGTTAAATGTTCTTCGAGTTAATGGAGTACATAAAAACTGTTACTGCATGATATAAAATTTACGAATCGATAGCGATATTGAAAAAGGAATGTAAACTATACTAGACTATACAACAAAACAATGATAAAATTGTTTTAGTTGACTTGAAGAAACTAGGAAAACGCTCTGTGTAACTCGTTGATAAGCGAGCACCGGTACATACAACATCTTGAAATTAAATTCCTTAGTTTGAGTTTGTAATAAATCTCAAAATACACTATCACAATTATTTTCATTTGTTTTAAGTTTATGTTGGTAGTTAAAGATATTAAAAGTTTAATATAATATTTTTAACAATATTCCAAAATAAACTTAAAATGTCAATACATCTGTAAGTTCTTAAAGTTTTATTGCAAATTTATAAAGGCAAAATGTTTGTTTTGACGACTGGACAAAATTTTAACTTAATAACAAACGTTTCATTATCAATTCTATACCAAACAAAGGATTCTGTTACCAAAACTATAAACGGCAACGAAACAAAGTGATATTTACGATTTAAATTTTAACTTGATCAGAGAAAATCAAGTTGGTTGTGGGGTGTGACGTACCGCACAAACAACGAAAAAATAAAAACATAGGTCGGTGCCAAAGAGTAAAATAATCATATCTTTACAACACATAGTTTCTTAGCTATGATTTGATCTCCATTCTAATTTATTTTTTAATTGATATTGCCTTGTAGATCAAAATATACTAAATTATTGTGTGCATTTTTTATTCCTTTGAGTACTATACAAGTCCAAGCCATAAAGATTAATGATGATAGAGTGCAGCACAGGAACAATGGTCATCTTCCTCCCCTAATTTCGAATTAATATTTTCATTTCGGTAACCGCCCGGGTCAAGAGCTATAAATAATTTTGGCGTATTGTTATTAGTTTATTATGAGTTTGGTCGTGACTCTGATTGCTTATCTTGATTTGTGACTCCCTTTAGGCCGGACTTTATTAGACCTTCCCCCACCTCCACCTCCACCACCGCCGTCGCGACGCTCAGCAACGGCGTCGCCTCCACCTGAACAGGGAGCAACAGGTGCTCGCCTACAGTTCTACTCGTCGCGCAATTACAAGGTTAATCAAATAGGAGCGTCAAATGCACGAGATAAATTCAGTCACGTCTTCCGAACCGGAATAATATATTACAAACACTCAATGAGATTAGGGTTCTTTGAGGACTTGACGATCTAGAGCAGCGGTCGCCAACCTTTTGAACCTCGTGGACCACTTTTGACAATTTTATATCTCGCGGACCACTCAAATGCGTGAAATAAGTATGCCGGGAAATACGATTGATGAGGGAGACAATGGGGGGTCTGGGGGGAGGGCCCCCCAGTACCAAGCGGGTCCGGGGCGCTAAGCCCCGGAAAAATGTTGTTTTCAGGAAGTCATTTGGCACTTTTCTACGCGTTTTCAGCCAACTTTTATTTCGAGAAAAAGCGTTTAAAATGACTCTTAGGGTTTGGAAAAATACTCGGAAACTGATCATATTTTCATTATAGTGCTAGTGAAACATGTCCGAATTCAGTACATTTGTATTAAATTGATATTTTTCTAAATTAAATAAATTGCATGGAAACTTTAAAGTAAACTTCCAAATTTCTCTGCGGACCACCAAGATTTTCTCGCGGACCACCAGTGGTCCGGGGACCACCGGTTGGCGACCGCTGATCTAGAGTACAGGGAGATAAATTAAGATGTTCTCCCTTATCGAAAACCATTTTATAGAGAAAATATATACATTAATCTACGTCAATTAGTAAAAGGTTAGAAAATTGTTCTAAAGTTTCTTTAGTTTTTTGGTAAGGGCTGAAGACTTCATCTATCTTAATTGCTTTTCTTCAGATTGTTGTGGTAAAAAGTGGGACATGGAAGTCGAATTTTAATTTAGAGTAAATCACTGCAATGTGCCGTCATGTTGCAGAAAGGAAACGAAGTTGATGACAAAAAGTTGAGCGAGATTCTATTTTCCAAGACGCCGTCTCGAACAATACGGCTCTAAACAGCTCCACGGTTTTATTCATAATCGCAATTTGATGAGTTATAACTTCTTTAAGTTAGTAGTAATTACCATAGAATCCTCAGGGAGTGAAATTCTCATTGTGTTTCATAAAGCGAGTCTCTTTATCCACATTAAATGAGTTTATAATTAAAGTTTTTTATTTGTGAGACACTGTCCAGTAGACAGATGCATTCGCAATAAGCTCAAACACTTCATTTGAAAACGGAGAGCTGTAATGAAGAGGAACTATATATATATAAACCGACCGCCATTTTGTCCACCGCCAATCACCAAACCATTCATCAACATACTGTCAACTCTCTAGGCAAAACCATCAGCTGCGTTCTATCAACTAATATGAATGAATTATGTTTTTTAATGAAGCAAGTGAATGAAATGAACCTATTCCAGCTGGCCTCGAGTCCAGTAGACGGCGTGGCACCAAGATCTGCGCGCAAATACCGACTGAGCCAGCGAGGCGAGGTCACCGGATGCGCGACGGGGGCTACACACGTGGAGACACGTACTCACAACTGCGAGAGAGGCGAGAGCCCACTCGCAACGCACAGATTATCTTACTGCCAATAGGCGTGGCTTTAGTGGCTCATTTCCTAACTGTCCCACGATCTTGTCTCCCGATTCAGTGAAGAGAAATAGCGTCTTGTTTGTGATATCATCGGAGTTCGAATAATAATAACCAAATAAGTGGAGCTAATCTCTCCAGAGGCAGTCGAGATTCTAATTAACAGAGCGGGGGTTGGGGGGAGGGAAGGGGAGTCGTGCTACTCGCAACGTGGGGCTCATTACGGTGCTGAATTAGCGCTGTTAGTACGTGCAGCCTATTGGGGGATTGGTTTATAGGTAAAGAAACTTCCTACCGAAGTACGTACAATTAGATCTCAATGAATTATTGAATTGAAAAAATAGAAGTGTAATTTAATACAGAGAATGCGCAAACTGCCCGAAAATTAGACTGTCCTGAATGAGATCAAATTAATTCCATAAAATGTCGTAATATTATTTTAATAAGGCCCAGTTTTTCAATGTCCTGCTAAACGAGTAGTTAAGTTTAAACACAGCCATTTAAAGAATGCCATTGGTTGTTTCTATGCCAATATAGTATTATATTATTTCATGTTAGAAGTAGAATTCGGATAGCTGTCCGAAAAAATAACTCCGAAATGCCAACTTATGGAAGAGCTGCCTCTCGAAATTATTTGATAGCTGTCAGTTCGAGAATATCTTTAGCACCCGATGGGAGATGTTTTAAAGCTCAGTTATCGATGGAGGTGCCAGGTTTCAAATTTGTTGATAATGAGACAACGTTGTCTACCTGAAAAACAACAATATCAATGCCAGAAAATTAATTACTGTGTATTTGGAACCACTTGAAAACAACAATTCAATTCTTACAAATTCATTGATGTGAAAACATTTATAAATTAAAATGTGACAACCTGAACAGCAACATTTTCAAGGCCAGCAGAATGTCGGTGATTCTTTTGGATCAGTTATGTGTTTGACATTCCAAATGACCTTAAATACATATTTCATGATACAAAGCAACCAAGGATCTTAAAATCCATGGCACAAACTACTTTTTATTAGTATAAAATCCATTTGATATGTGACTTGCAGTGATTGATGAGTCTCCGGGAAGAGAAATAAAATCACTGTGTATGAATAATTCTCAGCAGAAGACTTGTCTGCATGACTCTGGAATTGAAGTACAAATTGCAGCACGATATGAAGTCGTTGCTCATCTGACAAATGTTCCTTACAGCATCTGTTTGACTCTCTCGCGAATCACGACTCACGGAACTTGTCAAAGCATTCGCTTCACACAACATATGCGAGTTGCAAAACATTTAGATTCTCCACGCGGCAATTCGTACACGAGTATGTCCAAAAATATTCGAACCGGATTCATGAAATATCAAACTTCTTGTCTATCTTTTGGATTGTTGCTCACTCCATCGGAGATCTTCCCATCTTGATAAAATTTGTATTGTTTTTGAAATTATACGTAAAGATTGTTTCCATGGATACGATTGAGGTGTATTGTAAATGGGCTGCCTAATTTAAAAGTGGCGTAGAAATACATTTCGAATAGAGCAATATAAGATAAACAACAAATTAATTGAAAAAAGTCGAATAAAGAAATTTTAATGAAATTGTGAGTATTATCCAAGAATGACTATGTTTTTAAATTGCTGACTTAAAAAGCACCAATGTAAATTGATTATTGCAGAAAGAGATAATTTAAAAAAGTTTAAAGAGTAAGTGGGCTGTGACCAAACACGCTTTGACAATTCGTAAAAAAGTACAAAAAAAGTAAAAACAAAACTACGCACTTGGCTGAGCACGTTTAGTGCACTAGTAGTAACTTGTACACGTGGTTAAAATGTGTTCAGATCGATTATCTCTACTACAAAAACGCTCTGTGTATCGCGTTGATAAGCGAGCTTCGTATTGCATTTGAATTAACAGTCGTGTGAAAGTTGCTGCTCTTTAATAGACCTTGGATAGAGGAAGACAATCTGATCGAATGCGTCAAAGGGGCAGTGATAAAGTTTTTTAAATTTCTTTAAAAAGAATAACAAAATTTCAAAACTATAGCATAAAATGTCCCTAAAATGCAATAACTCTTGACGTTCTTGACAAATGTGTCTAAAAATTGTCACAAACACCTAAAATGTTGGTCCAAATGACGATACAAAATTTCAAGTTCATCGGTTAAACGGATCCATTTTAATTTTCAACCAATAACAGGATCTCGTTAAAAAAAACTCGTATACGTGAGCGCTCTTATGACATTATCAGTATCAGTATGTTTTTATTGGTTTGCTTTGTGTACAATACACGGTGACAAAACATGTAATAGAAGTAAATGCATATAAAAATAACTAACATAAATATGACAATGAAGATGATGAGATTGATAATACCATGGTGGGGCGGGGAAAGTGTAGGTCTAGTCTCTTTAATGCAATAGGGAAGTCTCATGAAATTTTATTCTAGTAAATTTCTATAAATAAACACAAATAATTGAGCGAGCGAAGCGAGCGTCTCCTTTTGGCTCTTTTGGCACGGACCTCTGTTTTTTTTTTTGTTTTTTTTTTCTGTTACTGACGATATACAGGTCAGAGTTTTTCTTCGATCGAGCTGAAATTTTGCACACAAGTACGTAACATTTCTGATTGTTGCAGACCCTAATTTTTTTGAAATCCCCTGATTGGTTCAAATTTAAAAAAAATTATCTTTCGATTGGTTGGTTTGATCAATTTGAAATTTAGCAAAGACATTGCAACCAACATTGTACCCAATCATAATAAATTTCAGCCAAATCCACCCATTGGTTCAAATTTGAAACCATTTTTCCTGTGATTTTTGAAATTTAAACTAGAACCGATTGACCGATCAACTAAAAACTTTGCATGGTCATTGGTACCAACATTTAAGGTATTTTTGCCAATTTTCAGTCAAATCTGTAGTTATTTTCAAAAGGTTTTGTAATTTTAGTGACATTTTGCGTGTTGGCTGTCAAATTCACGGCGACTTCGAATCTTCAGTTCAAGGCAAGGTAGTTAGAGCAGAAAGTTTCAAACGAAATGAAACTAATAATGACCGTTCAACAGATTGATCTGATATTGTGTACACACTAATATCATATGATTTGAGTGGTCCCAGGTATAGTTTTTAAAGAGATCCTGTGATTTTTGAATATTAACGAGGAACAGTTCAATCATAAGGGTTGATACTAACATTTTAGGAATATTTAGAGATTTTTATTCAAGTCTGACGAAATTCAAGATTTATTGGCTTTTAATGATATTTTCGATAGACATAATTTCGGTTCGAGGTGTTCCGCGTATCCGTGCTCGCTCATCAACGCGTTACTCAGAGCGTTTTCCTAGTAATGACAAATACACTTATTACCTGTGAAATCTTAAATTTTCATTCATAAAAATCGAGTTCAAATATCATATGATTTTTGGCGGGAAAAACGGCCTTTAACAAGAATCAGAACTGTGATGTCATTTCCAAGTCTTGAACATTGTGTTGACATGGGGATTCCCTTGTTGCCATGGCAATATAGCAAACTGTGATGTCATTGCCAATTTTCCTGTTTTTAAATGAGAGGAGATCTATCAAACTTTGTAAATTAATTACATGAGAACTATTCGTCCAACAACAAAAATAATACCACATCTGTGTTCAGCAACATCTCAACTTTCATAAAATAAATATTATTCTGAATTCTAATCTTCACGAGACTTCCCTATTGAATACAGGATAATAAAAATAATATTACAGTGATATAGACTGAAGATTCAAGAAGACTCGTCGATTAATTGTGTGTTTTCAAAATTTCAGATCGATTGCAACGGTATTACCTGGGCATCGCCAACAAGAAACAATATTTATATAAAACTGAGTACCGTGGTGAAGCTTCCATTCATTCAAATATGTTTTTCCTTTGTTTACCTATGCACTTTTAATTTAGAAACGGCTCTCGTGTTTCATGACAACGTCCTCGCCACATCCCAAAGCGAAGTAAAACGTCACCAACCGACGAGCACGCCAAAGCTAAAGCCAAAGCGAGTAGCGTGAAGCGTTTGTAGTGTAACGCGAAGTCTAATTTCACTGTCAACTCATGTGCTCCGTGCGATCGGATCTGCCAGTCGCAGCGTCGAACTCGGGGCTTCGAAGCGAGTCGCGTCATTGCTGGAGCATTTGATTAATCAAGGCGAAATGTCAAACCCAGATGACCGAATGAGCTAGCGGACAAATTGCATCCATTATGGACAATATGATTATACAGACTCTATAAAAAGAACATAGAGAAATGAGGGTTAGTCGAGGTTAAAATTGTGTGCTCAATATCAGGAGAAAAAGTCCCATTACAACTGTAATGTGATGTCGTTTTGTAAAACAATTTGTAATACTCCTTTATTATTCGTTTCATAATCATTGAATTAATAAAATCCCCGTTAATGAAAATGCATCCTATAAAATAGCGGAGCTTTATATTTGTAAACTCAATATAAAATCAGTGCAGAAGAGTTCAGCAAATAAAATGACGTTAGGTCCCAATATACTCAACAGGATTTCTATACCGTTTTCGGCATTTTCAAATTTGATCGTAAAACAAGATTATTTGACAATATTTTGCTTTTTGCAAAGTGTGTGAAACCAGTTTTGTAAAATAGCAATACGACGCTGGTATAATTTAGACGAAATAAGCAGTAAATTTTTATGCATGTCCACAATGTTTATCCAATTTGATCAATTCGTATGCATACAATTTTCACTTGCCAATCTGTCAAACTAGGTTTAGTATGCCATACGAAACTCATTTTTCTTGACAAACTGCATTCGTAATAAAACTTGTATTTGCATAGAACTTCAAAACTCAATTTACTCAAATAGCATCTACATTCCTGTCGTCTACAAAATGCAATTTAATAATAAAATGATATAAAAATTCTTCATCTTCTAATCCTTGAAAAGAAGCTAGCGTTCTAGTGTGGTAGAAGATTTGTGTGCTCGTATAAACTAACCAGCGAACAAACCATACGTTCCTCTCCATTTTCAAAACTCACCACGGAAACGTATATTCCAGCATATCTTCTTTTTATATAAAACGAAGAAACGCTATGGAATATCATAAATAAAACAATAACGTCTAATCGAGATACTCAAATAACTGTCTTTAGAATAATGTGAGTTACGAACTGAAGAGGGATATGGTAATGTAACGACTAGGAGCAATCATCGACACAATTTACAACGACTACAATTTTCCCAGTTGGAGAATTGTCTTGGGATCGCCAGCCTCACTTCATCTCCGTGGAAACGCATAATCTACGGGTGATGTCACATGATTGTTGTTGCATAAGACTGGGAGTCGTGGCGCAGGTGCGCATGTGCAATGCAAGGACAACAATTGCAACTGTTGCATGTAATTAATGGTGACAACCTACGAACGTGCTCGGTGAACATGTAAACTAACGTGATTGTCTATAGAGGAGAGGATAAGAAAGAATAATTATGGAAATCAACTGAGTCGATGATAAATAAAGTTATTATAATATTTGTAATGATGGGAATGTATTACTTGGATTATAATTATTGGATGATAATTATTGGAAGATTTTGCGTAGTATCCAGGAAAAGAGAATGTATGCCTTGGGCTTTGCAAATAATGTCATATGGTTTTAATTTCCTTGAAAATAAAATGACACGTCGTGCCATGGGCGATTTCTGGCGGAGTTCCTAACCCTTTGACATTTAGCAAATCAAACCACCCATGTTGATTTATCCGTCCCGTTTCGACCTGATTTTCATCAAACTAAAATTGTCTTTGCTATAGGTAATTATATAATTACTAATTTCTGCTTCTTACTTAACTAATTAATTTATTATTACATCAATACTATTAATTTTTATGAGTTTCTGAAAGCCGTTTCGCGAATTATGTTCCAATGGAACCTGATTTCCCATCAACTCTGGCAACTGAGGCTCACTGTGATGACATCTTTATCTACATACTGTACACACTAACTCGAATAATAATCGAACTATTGAAAGATGTAAAGAACATCGTCGGTCGATTGCCATACAACTTTTTCATTTCACGACTGTTTATCTTGACTTATTCTACACGAGTATTGAGTCAAAACAAACCACAAAGTTTCTATTTGGTTGGTAGTATAACAAGAAAATTGGTAGAAGTAAATGCACATAAAGTTTGCCATCAGTTAACCCCTTCCTTCCTACCCCTTTCTTTCTTCAACAGCCATTTCATTTCCACAAGAACAAGATGGCATCTTAGACATTGTGGCTCTTTGGCGCAAGCATTCATTTAATATGGAATAACTTAAGGCTTTAGGCTCGCCGTTTGGCACAGTTTTATCTCGACGCTTCTCTCTACCCCATTCTTGGCGTCCAATTCACAAACGCAACAAAATGTATTGCGATATAAAAAGAAAGGGCATTTTAAAAATAAAACTGTAAAACTACACGTCTGATACGAAAAGGCATGAATATACAGTAGTTGTGCAGATGCTGTCGTCGGACTATGATTTAAGAAGAAAAACATATTTTTATGAGGAGAATCTAATTAATATAATGTGTGGTTTTGGAATCACTAATTCAGAATCAGAAACAGGGAAGAATCAACAGCAAAAATACCTTTCAGTCTCTCCAATCTGAAGATAGATATGAATGGCTACAGCACTCCCTTAGATGAAAATACAGTTCGGTCGTTTGTAAAAGACGACAAACAATAAAACTTTTGCCATTGGTGCCAAAATAAATGAATACAGAATAAGTACCAAAAAAACGATATATTCGAGAATGGTTTATAAAAAAGTTCGTCTGCGCAAGTGATGGATGCCTCCTTCATGTGACCCAGTTCTGTTTCCCGGCAATTTGTGAACAAGTCGAAGCCCAACCCTTTGCTTTTCACGTATTCCAATCAACTACTCATCTCTAATTCACTCCCCTCATATTGCATTATGCTACATCTGCAGTAAAACCGAGCCGCATTCACAGGGCAGGACTTTTAGACTTTTATTATTTATGAAAGTTTCTTCAAAAGGCATACAACTTTATATTTTATAGTTTTGCATAAAAGTTGATAATCGGGAAATGCACCTCGCTTCAATTCGTCAATAAAGTAATATAATATTCCTCATTCCTTCTTTCTAAAGGACTGACGTCATTGTCTATTCCAGTTAAAATTCGATTTCAAGTTCGAACTAACTGAATTGTAAAGATACGTCTTTGACAATGGTGAGTATTGAATGGATGCAGTAATCGGGTCAGCCGTATTATTGGATATTGTCGATGTTCAGCAAGATCACAAAGTGTGTGAGGAATGCAGATCTGCAGTGAGGACAACAGTCGAGTTGAAATCACGCAGAGGAAGAAGTGAATATGAAAGTTCGGATTGAGATTGCCGTCGGGAAACTAATCCGGTATTTGAAAAAAGCTTTATTAAAAACTCGTCGTTTTGGCTGACGAACGTCAAATATACGGAAAGCTCAAACGCGTCGAGCAAAAACTAAAAACAGGAAGTGAAGAATAAAACTTGTTTGCTGAGTTTCTCAAAGCAAGGAACGAGATTGCATTGCAACTTGATTTTTGCATTTTGCGAGACTGTTTGGCGCTCCAAGTGTTTCAATTAGAAATTTTCTCCGGGCTTCATTCTTGATCAACTTCTAAAATGCACGTCCAAATTTCAAAGAAGAAAATGTTCACTGAAAATCAATTTTCTGAATGTTTGTCACACGTACAATTTGTAATAATTACATAACTCTCAATGTTCGATTTTTGAACTGAGAACTGCCAACATTTCATTTGAAAGAACGTTCTTATAAACTGGACATTAATCACAATTCTGTAGACGAGACGGGTCATTTCTTACAACACCACAGAAGTACTATTTCAAATTACACTTTAGGTAATGAAAATAACCAATTGCTTCATTTTCTTGACCTATTGGTCTAGAGCAATTGCAATAAGTCCATAATCCCATCACTGTGACTATTGAAGTAAAACTCTAAACAAGACGAAAGAAGAAGTGTCGCCTCATTCGTGTCCATGCATTCAGGTACTTGATACATTTTCATTCCCACCCTCGCTTGCGGCTTGAGTCATAGAGATTAAGGCGGCTTCCATGTCTAATGTGATCGCAACGCAATTGCTCCCTTGGCAATCATTTCGATAGCTAATACCAGACCTAATACTTTACTTTCCCCTTACTGCATTTATATACACCGCACAAATAATTTATCTCTGTTGTCATTTACAACAATAGTTTATCCACCATTCACTGTCGATAGCCCCAAAGTATCAGGAACGATAACATTGTGTCCACTTCAGTGCAGTGCTACCACAACAGTGGAGTGACGCGCTTGTCGACACAATGCTACCAATCCCCCGACAATAAATAAATAGCGCAAGTTATTCCAGCCATTATGACGTCATCGGTGCTTGGAATTATTTACGTTTGTTTGCTTTTGGTCTGAAACTGCAGACACGTGACGTGTAATGGTTATTATGCGCCGCCATTGTGAAGCGTCGTACTTAATTCCCTGCGCAAATCACTGTCCCAACACATTTTCTGCGTTATGTTATTGGCGTCTGGTGACCACAGACAGATATTTGCATACGTCTCGGGGGAAAGACGCATTAATCTCAGTGAAACAAAGAAGAGGGAGGCCTCGAGGTTTTAGGGAAGAAACTTTGCGCAGAATGTTTTGTTTCAACTTCAAATGCTCTTTCTGTACTGAATTATAACGGACATTTTGTATAAAACAATTTTGCGAGCGTTTTGAAACGGACAGTAAGTGAGCAGTTACTTGATTCTAGTGTTCCGCAATGGAACTACTAATTTATTCAGGGGATGGAAACGAAATGTTCGCTCTTGCGAGAAATGTAAACCCCTTTATTTTTGGTGAGTAGTGGCGGAGGGGGGGGGGGGGGGGGGGAATTGGAAAGAATCGGTTCGCTAAATTCCATGTCAACTACATGTCCCCATCACGTACAGAGGATCATCCCCCCCCCCCCCACCCATTCCTCCTCTTCCTCTACAACTTCCTCACACAGGTTGATTGATTTAGTACCGATCTCATTTCCATGCTCATAAACACCTGACGCTTGCCTGACGTCTGCCTGACGCCTGATGAAGCCTGCTGACGCCTGACGACGCCTGCTTGACGCCTGCGTGACGCTTAACAACGCTCTACTCATCAAGTCTAACGCCTGACGACGCCTACACATCGCGCCTGACGCCTGACGACGCCTACACATCCCGCCTGACGCCTGACGAGGCCTACATCCCGCCTGACGCATAATGACTGCTTCACGACGCTTGATTCATTACGTCTAGCCTTTGCCTTTACGACGCCCGACTTATGACGTTTATATTACTGCAATATTATTGTGTAACTGCGTGAGTTCTCTCCTACACGTTTGTTCCCGTTTATATCAGTGCCAAGTGTGTTCAACAAAATGGAAAAGTCAGGTTCCAGAATTTTTTGAACTGTTATCCTATCGATTCAATCTTACTAATCCTATCTTATTCATGGATTAGCGTGGAAAAAGAGGGGAGATACTTTTTGCTGTGGTTTTTCCATAATATATACCCCCTGGATGAAACCAATCAACCCTTAACAATCCCCCCCCCCCCACCCCCCTCATCCACTGGCAGATGAGCAACGGAGATTGGTAGCCACGTGGGGAAGAAGTCACCCCCGCACCCCGCACCCCCCTCCCCCTCATCTTCCAACTGTATGCATCTAACAATCCACAACAGGGATACAGAATTAAACTGGCAATTCCCAATACAAAGAATTTACAAACCGTTAGTTGAATTAAGTTAGAGGATTTAAAGTGAAAGAACACCCAGAGAAGACCTTCGCCATTTTTGGGACTGATTGAAAATAGACAATACTTGCTGAAGCGAAAATTTGTGCAAATAAACTGCTCTTTTGTATCACTGACCACTTTTTTACATTTTGATCTTATAAAACTTATGAACGATTATTTTGCGTAATTGTAGATGAATTAGAAATTCGGCAAAATTGTTTTGAAAACGGCTCGAACTTTAGGATTTTTTTTTTTTTTTTGGACAAGGATGCACAAAAGCAATTAAATTACTATAGGTACACATTTTTACTCTCAACAAATTGTCTATCTTCAGCGAGCGGGCCACAATTTCAAAAATGGTACTGCAGAGGGTCATCGTTCCTCTTAAAATATATTCAACAATTCACTTGATTATTTTTGTCAGGATTTGAATCCTTGAATTGAAATTCAACCATGGCGAAGGTAACTATACATTCAGCAATTTTAAATTCAATTAATAATTTTAATTCCCCACTAACAATGCGTAATCGGTAACCATGTCATTTATAAGACATGTTCCTCATATAAGGCAAACGCATAGTTTTTTTTGCAACATATCCATATGCTAATGGCATTGCAAACCTGCTAACTCCCAAACAAGGAAACACCGGTATGAAAATAACTTCCTTCTGGCCATTTCGAAAGTTGCACATAAATGAAAGACATCTAAAATAAAAATAATAAGCGATTACAACATATAAAATGTCGTGATTATTAAAACGATTGAAAATGTTCAAAGTTACTTTAAAAAAAAAACGCACTTTATAATGCATCACAAGTAATTGACCACGGTAATGCAGAGAAAGTGGCAAAAGCGTTTAACAGTAATCGGAATCGCACGTCTGCACCTTAAACTTAAGTCGTATGTTTTTTATTATTGTCTTTGTTATTATTTATTTGTATCGTTGTGGGCTCGCGGTGGGCGCCTCCAGGTAAACTGCACTCATTTCTGTGCTTATGTATTTAGTGTTGTGGTTTCCCCCCGGCATTTTGATCACTTTCTATTTCCTAAACGTCGCAAGACCCATCAAGGCCTATCAAATGTTGATTTCACTGTCGGAAAAAAAACATCTTGCGTCGGTCACGTCGACATCTTGCTTAGTGTTTCCTTGAGTCCATTCAATAAAGAAATAACTTTTATTGTGCAATTAAGGCGCGATTATAAAAATACAATAAACTTAATGCCTTGCGTTTGATTGCGTCGCCGCTGCAGGTGTCTGGGATTGGTTTTATTTTATTAGTAAATGCCGATGACGGTGGGATGAAATGTGATACAATAAAAGCGTGAACTTTCACGTGATCAGAAAGATTAGCGTGACCAACAGATCAATGATTTCATGCGAATTAAGACGCAGAAATTAACGCGTTCCAAGGGTCTTGTATCACGAAGGTGAGGAATAGAGTACACATAAAACGGCTCCTTTATTGGGATTTGTATGCGATTTTACAACGAGGTGATGCAGTTCGCAAAAAAGTGTGGCAAACCAGATTGGCCGAGCTTTTTATCTTTAAGTGGACCATTGCCTAACTTAAAGTTGTAAAATCTATAAAAGGTATGAAAAGTAAATTTAAAAGATGATACACCAAATTGGATTATTTTTCTTGTACTATTAAGTGGAAATTTGACAACTCAAATGTTGGCAAATTTGAACACTCCTTAGAAATGGATACTTTTTGTGTGGATTAGATTCACATTTCGTGTTATCGACAGACTGACAGTAAATGCTTGTTGAATAGATTTCGATGCTAGCTCTGTTTATTAAACACTTCAATTAGACTGTGTGTTTGTCATGACTAGAAATCTATAGAAGAAGCAATTCAAACAGAGGTTCGACAGAATGTAAAATAACATGTTGTTTTATATTATAGTCTCAACATTTGCAATCGAGTAATAGTGAATCATATTGTAATCCTGATTACTTTTTCAACCCCGATGATTCAGTAAAAAATGTCTTGCTACTAATGGAGCTTCGCCATTTCATAGTTACTTTTATCATCATTGCGTCAGGTAAAAAGTTACTTCATTCGTTTTGCAGTCACATAATAAAGAGAAAAATTTCACTACTATTTGATTATTAGTCCAACACACATCATTATAACAGTGATGGTCATTATATTTTTAAAAATTCACCTTCGGGGTGTTGAAATTTAAAACCAATCAAAACCTAATTCGCCTTTCTTAACTTCCTGCATGTATTTGTCGTCGCAACTTCTCGGCCCGAGGTTAGAGCTCTATATGAGGCGGCAGGAGCGATCCTTGTGCAGACGAAAGTGCCGTGTCACGCCAATCAACCGACGCCGTCCCGAACTCGCGAGACAATCGCAAGTGTGGAGAAGATTGATTCGAATGCTTTCACTTTCGGCAACAGTCACATACACACGCATCCACATGGACGATTTCATGCCGACCAGTTAGGTGCGAGACATTTCCGGGGGGACCATTGCATTTTAGGCAATATATATAATATTGTAGATTCATTTTAAAAATAAATATAATTAAATTTGATTACTAAATTGAATATTGTACCAGTTCTAATTATAAATATTTTTTAAAATTTTTGTTCAATTGTAAAAACATTGTATAATTGTTTATCCACTGACAAACTACGATAAAAAACTAATATATCTTGGTTCTATTTCTGTCACTGACCGATTGAGTTTTCATTGAGATTTTCCTTATTAGATAGGCAAGTGCTGGAAAGCTTCATTATTACGTACAAGGACAATAATTCGTATCATCTAAAATCACAGGTATTTAAATTTGATGAAATTGAAACCATGAGACATTTTAAAATCAGAATTAAGATGGTATCTATCTAAATTCTCCTCCTACTTTTTGAGGAAACAATGCTCGAAACGAACATCTTGTTTTTATTGATAAGTAAAACTTTCTGATTAAAATTCTATAGCTTTTTTGGAGGCACCTTGTATTAAATACATTACATTAACACAGAGTACAGACTATAATAAATCCTTGCCTGTCGTAATTTACTGTCTGTGACAACTAAAATCCCTGATACCTTCTTTTGTCGTACTATATTTTCATCCGTGTATTAAATACATTATATTATACTACAGACTAGACTTGTAAATCCTTGCCTAAGGTAATTACTAGTCTGATGACAGGACCAAAATCCACGATATCTTCTTTTTTCGTACTCAGCAAGATGATGTTGGCATCAGTTCATCTCTGTATCAAATGAATCCCAAAGGTTCAGTTTAGTTTGATAGTGTTCGTTTTGTTGGTCGTAACTTTTCAAACTCTTTACATCGCCCGCCGTCAAAATGACCACTTGTCAATATTTTGATCGAAATTCTTCTCTAATAAAACATGTATCCGCCTATCTGGACCGACCAACCTATCTGTCAACTAGATTTATCACAGGCATTCGATGGACGCATATCTCAATTAATATGAAACGAATTTATTTATAGGCAATTCAAAAATGTTCCGTCACATATCGATCTAAAACAAAACTCAATTCGCTCGTAATCATTTTTTTACTTTATCATTTTGAGCGTGTTTTTATTTTGTTAAGTTGTTTTCGTTTTATTGCAACAACAGGTCGACAGAGGACGTCATATTTCCTATCAGAATCTCATTTTAATTAATGTTTCGGACGGAATGAAAAAACTCGTTACAGGGGCGACACGTTTTTTAAACTAAAAATATGTTACAAAACGTACGAATGTTTTAATTACATTTTGAGAATTCTCTATTATTGCCAGCAAGGAGTGGTAAATGAATTCAATCAGTAGAAATGGCATGTGTCTGGTGGAGGGAATGAAATTAATTGAATATCATGTGTGAGTTTTTATCCTGCGAGTTTTGTTCTTCTCCACTATTAAAATCGTCGTTTCTAAACCCCCCCCCCCCCCCCCCCAACCGAATGAAAAACAAATACAAGAAAGCAGGAAATGAAAAGTATCACTGAAAATTATCCACAGGCTACTTGCAGAAAATTTTGATTTTCTTTTCCGTTATTTTCCACCACGCTTCCAGCAATGTTCAGAAATGCAATATCACATTTTTCAAACAAAAACTTGAGATACTTTAGAGAATCTGATACGCCTCGAACGTTGTTTGTATTTTAAATTTTTACCTCAACTACCCGATTTGTGTTGCTTCCATCTTGAACGTCGTGAGTTCGTATCCCGAGCAGTCATGTCTGTCGGCATCGTCTTTCATCCCATCACATTATAAACTTCACTGCACAATAGCGCAAGCATCCTTCACCTTGTCTCGATGAAATTTCGCTGGCGTAAGGTCTTATGTTTCCCGTCAGAGATATATTGCAATCGCTGCTTGGATTCACCATGCGTGATCGATGAAATAACAGGTGTATTGTCGTGTCTTTTTCTCAGAGAGCAAAGAGGATGACACCCTTCTGCTACTCTTAACAAGTCACTGTACACCTTGTGTATGTACAATAACACGCACGAACTTTATTATATGTAACAGAAGCGAAGATTACGTTCTATTCAAACCTTGTCACGTTTTCTCTAGTTTTACAACACATTTTGTCCCGATCTAAGGCATATTATCGCCACTAATTTGTATACATGTCTAGTTAATAGTAAATTATAGGTATCTGACACGGTACAGGTCAGGGTTATGCGAGGGACAAGAAGGTTAGAGGCAGTAGGTCGTACATGATTCGCTTTTATTCTCGAAGTTATCAACTTTTGTAATGACCTAATATGGGTAATTTAATTCTCATTATGACCGGGTTATTATAATAACCAAATAATTGGTGAATTCTAGTGGCATACTTTGGCAATAGGTGGTACTTTTCTTTCATGTTAGAAAACGAATTACTAAACTATCAATTTGTCTGGTAGTAGAAAACCTAATGACATCTAATGAATTAATAAGCACATGATGTTGTAATCTCATTATCTCTTACATGTTGTATACCTCGTCTGTAAGAGCTTTATTTAATTCATCAAACATCGGCAGTGATTGTGGCAAAGTACTCAGCCAATATTACTAGCTTCGATACTAATTATAACAAATTAACAACAGTGGATTTTGATTTAATATCAATGAGTACTAATATGGATCTATCGCTACTGGCATTCAATAATCAAACAGTAATTACAAATCAGTAAAACTAACCGCACTTATCAGTGATCTCATGAAACATTCCAAGCGAATTCATTTTGAATCACGCTATAAATCGTGATGAAATAATAATGAAAAAGATTTGCAATTATCTGCTCATGCACAGCATCTCTGTCACTGGGGAATGAGTGGTAAAGATAAACCATTCGTTTCTGAGAGCTAAAACTCGATTTGTCTAATTGTTCAACTTACCGGTTTTCAGTACATAATCTTCTTTTCTATTTCATCTTGCTTTACACAATTCACATGTAGCTTTATTCTTCAATTGCGGTGAAAAAGTCGTCCATTCGCTCCTTTAGTCCTAACATGGTAACTTGTAAAGAGTTAAGAGTAGTAAATTATAAAGCAAAGCAAGATGCTCTTGTATAGATAGGTGATATATTTTTACTGGTATTTAATGCAGGCATAAACCTTATGGACGGAATACTTAGTTAAAAATTGCGTAAATGCAGGTGGCTATCTAGAATTTACTGGACTTGTTGGCTGCGAAGACAAATAAATTGTGATTTCTTGTATTCTCAACATATTCAAGTTCTACGTTAATATTTCACTGTCAATATACGTAATGTTTCCTTCTGTGGTAATTATTACTAATTAATGTTCAAGCAACATGAATTAAAAATAATTTATATTTAACAAGAGCAATATTATGTCAGCGACTAGAGAAATTCAAATTTTATTGACTGCTGTCCACAATACATGGTTGACCATTGAGATCCAGCTTACTTATCAATATAAAATACATTAAAATTAATAACTAATGAAATATTTATGAATGAAGTTAATTGGTTTTAAAATAAAAATATTGATATTTACAATTACTTTCTATACAATACTAAAAACTATTATTATAAAGGCATTATTATTATAAAGGCAGTATTATTATACTGCCTTTATTGAATTGAATTAATATACCTACTTGTTAAGTTTATTTTTTTACAAAAAATAGAGTTCATTGAATCCAGATGCGTCTTCTTTGTATTAATACAAATATCTTCAAATATTTAATACATTTAATACATTTAATATTGAATACAAATATTTAATATACAAATATCTTCTTTGTATCTTCTTTGTTGTTCTTTTGTACGTAATTATACTATATTTTTCTGTTACTTTTTATACTTATGAGTTTAATTTTTTTTTTATATGGACATTTCGATGGACATTACTTCCTCTATTTTATTTGTACTACTCCTGGCTCACTGAAAACGATTGATTTCTAGGATTAAGCAATTCATTGAATTCCTAAAAGTGGTCCGCCGATTTGATCTTATCACCCAACACGTGCTGAGGATGTCTCAGTAAATTCGCAATGCACGTTTTGCCTGCAGAGACGAGACACTGGGTGGAGGTAATGAAAGTTCATCGAGAGTTGTTTTGCGCC
This sequence comes from Leuctra nigra, assembly GCA_934045905.1. Lineage (NCBI taxonomy): Eukaryota > Metazoa > Arthropoda > Insecta > Plecoptera > Leuctridae > Leuctra > Leuctra nigra. Next base: position 30,440,056 of record OW203762.1, read on the forward strand.
GTCGTCCATCGTCGCGATCGTTGAAACTGCACAGCCTCGCATCTGTGTCTGGACCGGTGGTTGGCGATAATATGATCGCGTCATCGTCATGCCAGGAACAGGTTGATCCAGTTGAAGTCACGTGACCCGATGCTGTGTGTGGACCCACCTCTCACGATCAAGGCGGTATGGAGAATCATTTTATAAAAATATATTCCAAGGAACGTAGATATTTTTATATGAATAGAGTGGGAAATGAATACACAGGAAATGCCATGATCCTCCATCTCATACTTAGAGCTATAAAAGTAACGCTGATATGTGGAATGATATATATTTGAAGGTAAAGGACCAATAAACAATCCTCTAGCTCACCATAATTGAGCTATTGTGTTTGTGGTTAAGGTATAGAAAATGCCAATCTCTAATTCACAAAAGGGCAGTGAGACAATAGAGAGATATATAATGAGCTGATACCGACGTATGAAGTATTTCATTGAAAAATAGAGGACCCATAATCAACCCTTGAGGTACGCCGCAATTTAAATATTCATACATAACTGATCATGATATGCTAATTATCTTTGATCTTGTATTATTGGAGTTTGTTTGTATTTTTATGAACATGATTGATGGAATTGTGAGATTTGACTTGATCAGTGTACCCTGATCAGCCACTAGCAGCACGTTTTTCTTGTCGGCTTCTCGAATATCTCTATCGGCGATCGAACTTGGCTCGAAGTTATGAGGTGCCAGAGTACTGAATCTGACTCCGTGTCTATCCTGTTTGAAAGATCTTGGACTTTAATCCTCTCTAATGAGTATTCTGTGTAAATTTTATTCACGACGCAGCTACAGCTTCGCTCTAAGAAGGTTGCTATGGTAATTGATTAAAATAACGCTGGCGCAATTCTCTGAAATAAAAACTAATTAGTCTTCTTAACTAACAATCTGCTAAGGGAAGGCGTTGTGGACTCACGCTAACGTTGGTGTTCGTGAGTTGAGCGTGAACGTGAACACGTCCACGGGCGTGAGAAGAGCTCGCATCTCATCCGATTGACATGGGTTCGATTCTGGACAGAGGAGAGTCGTCAAGGCATATCGTCATCGATACCGCAGGATTTCTGCCAGGTGGGGTCAAGGCAAGGAAAACATATTTTACGGGTTAAGGGGGTTGTGGGGGGGCATCCCCCACCCTGCTCCGCAGGGCGTTTTTTGGATTTTGGACACTTTGAAATCAATTTTGAGACGTTATAAAGTGCATTTTGTTGAAATATTCAAAAAAAAAAAATTGCACTTTGGGGTGGTGGGAGACACGCTTAAATCTGACCCGCAGGGCATTTTTTGGATTGTTGACACTTTGAAATCAATTTTCTTTAGTTTTTTTGGTTACAAAATAAAATTATACGTAAAACCCCAGAATTTTTTTATGTTTTCCTGGAATCCAGGGCCCTCATTCACGTACATGGGTAAGCCATGATAGCGAGTGGTAAGGCGTGGTAGACCGGGTGGCAGTGGTATCGGTATTCACGAAGAAGTTATCATGTCTTACCCCGGGGTAGAGTCTACCCCTACCTCGAGGCAGGGGTAAGCCGTGGTAACCAAGTTTGAAGTTGGTGGTAACTTATTGGCGGCCATTTTTAACTTGACATGTCTGTCAAAACAACTGTTTGAAGTAATTCCTTCGCGTCGTCATCTGATCAGCTGTGTTGTGTGTTTATTGTATCTAATTTGTCTTTTACTTACGTGTACTATGTTAGTTCATGTTTATTTAGTCATTCCACACAATATCGGATAGTATTATTGGTTCTAGTAAGTCAATCCATGGACCATATAACCTCCAAAACATTTTCTTAAACACTAGATATAAGTAATAAACTTCATATTTTTATGTTGCAGAGTTAAGTTAGCACTGAATTCACCGTAGAAAACTATTGTTGCACCAGATTTTATTGAACTAAAACATTTCGTTCTATCTTTGTATAGTTTATCGTTTGGAATTGAACTGTCACTATTTTTAATAAAGACAAATGCACGCGCGCAGAAAATGATATTTGAATCTGATTGGTGGAATAATCCACTGCCTACTTAAAATTTACGTTCTATTTACACTATTCAAATTTCAAGTAGGCAGTGACTTACCACCAAGATACCACTGCTTCGTGAATTCGAATGTGTCATTCGCTACCCCGAGGTGGTAAGCAAGTGGTAGGCTACCCCGGGGTAGGCAAGGATAAGGACAATGTACATGAATGAGGGCCCAGGGGGGGGGGGGGGGGGGGGGGGGGGAGGGGCAAGCGCCCCCCTTTGCCCCTCCTTGCGGACGCCTATGCATATCGTCATCTAATATCGCAATCTCGAATGTCTTCTTCCAGAAGTAATTTGGCATGGGTATTATAGTTCGATTTTTTTATACAATTTAATTTCGTATTGTGCAAAGTTCATATTGGGAGGCATCACGTCAGGAGTGATAAACAAACATTTGCCTCCATGTTCACTGAAAAATACAAAGCTTTATGCATATGTATGTAACGTATGCATGCATAAGTATGTTTATATCGTAATGTTTACTTTATGAATTGAGCACGCTACCTGCCTAAAATGAAATAAACTCGTGTACCTACGCTTCAATCAACATCACAAGTATATAATTTGTTAGGCGAAGATAGTATCATACTTTTATACTCTTGTAATGTTAATTTTGAAGATAAATACGGATCGATAAAATGTCTTATATTAGCTTTGCATACACTTTCGTCAATTACCACGAATTGTTTCTCGCCTAATTAACACGCGGAAGATGATGGAAATGGTAGGTTATATTAACCTTGATAACAAAATGCGTAGAGTTTAATTACGATGTATAGATCATAATTCAAATGTTGCTAAATTTTGTGTCTGACATTAATTGATAGTTTTGCACATTTATTCATTCATTCATTCTTGTGAAACATGTTAACACACCGTAAATTTGATAAAAATGATCAACGTCTAATGGCTTGTCGTGTTAACCAGAATCTCTGAAGTAATTTCCTGTACAATTAGTCTAAAAATGACATCCTACTATGAGCATTTACATTCCTTATCATAATTGAGTACTATTGTCAACCAAATGATTTTTCACTTGTATTTGCATAAAGCTGTTGACCATCAAACACAAGCCGTTTACACTAAAATATTTAAAAACTTGATATACCTATACAAATGTCATTCAGTATTAAACCTTGATGTCTAAATATTCCATTCTAGTTTTTATTGTGTACAAAATAGAAAGTTACACACATTGGCGAATCAAAAAGTGATAGAAATCGTATACAGGTGTTACTGAAAAGAGTAATTGGCTATAAAGTTTTATTTAACACGTTATTTATACATTTCCACGCATTTGACGTATTAAAAAACATCAATTAAATTATTCTCTGTGGTACTAAAATCGATTTGAGGTTTAGTAGTGATAGGAAGGAAAAGTACTAAAGATATTACACAACTCAACATGATTACAAACCATTGTCTAGTCGCACCAGAAATCGATCCCAGTACTGTCTTGTATTTGTAATACATAAAAGTACAGACACGAAACTCACGCCCTAACCGCTACATTTGACTGAACTCCATAATAACATATCACATAAGCGCAATGAGTATCTCTGTAATTTCTCATGGTAATTCAAGTCATAAAGTATGGAGTTGGGACTTGACTTTTCTTCCCACCCTCTCTGGATCTAGTCTGGTGCAGCCAAGTGATATTATTTCCTCACGAAAAATTCAAGGCCTATGCGAAATCCAACCCGTCTACATCGATATATGCATACACCTTGAGAAAACCACAAGTCTAGTAGGTAAAGGGAGCGCCGGGCAGGACAGGCCCACAAACCACCTACCTACGAGTGACATTCAAGTGCTGTCTTCAAGTCTCTTAGCACCGGTATTTAGATACCAACTTCCAGACACCTGATTTATAGCTCTACTTACCATCATTATCAAGAAGCTTTTAGCTGGACCGGGCTATGATTATTGAATGTTTTAAAAGGAGCTCTCGATGATTCAATAGGAAGTCATGTGGTGAACAATTTCACACGGCTAAATGCATATCATTAGGATTAATCACTGAATTAGCCTTGAATTAGACGCAGGTGAAGTCATGCCAGAGTAACGAAATTATGCAGACTGAAATACTTGGCGGACTCATTGAATTCAATGAATAATATTTTGAGGAGAGTCGCGATTTTATAAGATTGAATTGTGAGTTGATTCTGAATGTTAAGTGTCTTATTAAACGTCCCACGCGCTTACTTCTACATCCATTGCGTTTAGCATTTGACAATAAAGTACTAAAGAACAATTCATGTTGACGTGTATTTTATAGGATATATTTTAAACGGTTTCAGCACTTGAACGACCGTGGTAAAGTTGTTTCATCGATCATATTTGAAACTCCTGAAAGTTTGACTACCAATTATTTGTAATGGATTGAAGACTTTATATGACAATATAACAGGTATCAGTCACACTGATATTATCCGGCTTTCAAATAATCGTTAAATTAGTTCTTCAAGCTTGTCCTTATTATCGCTGAACTGTTGATGGGAAATAATTTTTACCAAAATTTAAGTTTCATTCACCGAAAAAACAGCATACATGAAAAGTTCGAGCTTTCTGTCCTGATCAAGCATGATTATTGATTGACATAATTTATAACTAAGTATACAATCAGGATAATTTAATAAATACTAAAATTAAATTAAGTTTGTCCCTTTAAACATTTAAATACCAGAATGTCCGCTGTGACTGATAGGTACCTTTATATTGATATGAGTCTTCAGAATCACTTACAAATAATTGTAAAAGTTAGGGGTTTCAAATATCATCAGTGAATCAACTTCATTGCAAAATGTTAGCTTTGGATGAAACCACTTTTCCACCTTCCTCAAAACCTTCCTTCCATGGTGTCATGTTTATGTATGTTATTTCTTGATTGACTCGAGAGCACATTGTTCGATCAAGCAACTAACCTGAAAGTGGAGCAATGTGTGGTGATGTGCATTACATCCACCACACACAAATAGTTCAGTTAGCACAATAGAAAACATGGATCGAAAGAGTAATTTATACGCTGAATGTATGAGAAACAGGAGAGGTAATATGGATAAGGAAAGCTGCAAATCTTTGTTCAGAATTTCTAAAACAAACATTATAATTTTATAAAATTATTTTCTGTCACTAAAGACCACAGTGATATTCGTATTTGCATTTATTTCCATTTGATGATGATTAAGCAATCAAGAAGCATAGAAAGGTTGTTTAAAAGCAGGCGATAGACTAATATCACCTGTTTTAGATTTGCATACTATTAACATACAGGTAGGTCTGAATAGAATCAAGCGAAACTAAACACAATTTACGAAATGTGACAAGCTCGTTTTACTAGGCCTATTCATAGTAAGTAAAATTTGTAACATTTCTTTTGTAAGGCATAAATGGTCGACTTTGCATAAAATATTTGAAATTAAATCAAGCAGTTTAACCATTGCTTTATGGGAGCAACTTTTTCTTATAAACCAGACTTAAAATCAAGACAAATGACATTCATTTGAATAAAAATATATTTGGCGCACTGCTTTTCTCTGCAGCGTACTATTTCTTGTTATGAGTGGCATTTGCCAGGACATACACTTCATCCGAACAAACATTGCTATAAATAACAATTGTTATGCAAAACCGGCTTGAATTTACAATAAAAAGTCCAAGATTTCCACAAATTTCAAAGAGATTGAAATATCGTAACATCTTGAAGTTCGTAACATCTTGCCAAGTTCGTAGAATATTTTCAGCACTTTTATTCAATCTTGAAAGGATACCTATTAATTTAATCGAGTTCTTTTGTTGGAGATAAAATCGTAGCAATAATAAGCCAGGAAACACAGCTGGTGTCCTTAATTTACTAAGATTCACTTAGGACTTTGGAATAACATTATTCTGGATCCAGGCCTGCAAGCGAATATTATTATGATGATGATACTTAAGTGTGTTGTATACACTTTAAATTCAATCAAGTGAAAGAAATCTTTGCCTCCGAGACAAAAGCAACAACTACATGAATTATCCCACTAAATGCCGCATGGTCGTTTGCCGATATAATAGAAATCTCACATCATCATTCACTTCTCGCTTAAGATGTAAATTCAAGAACTTTATTCGTGTATATATTAGTACAAACTGCTAAATACTCTTTTTTAATGGTTTAGACTTAATGCTAATTCAGTTCATAAGACTCTTCGAGAGACAATCTGGCAACAAACCAAGGTCTTCATTACAAAAACCTGTCTACCACAGCACATAATGTTTTGATGGGAAAAAAAAATTATTAGATGGAAAAGAGAAAAGAATTCATGTAATTTTATTATGTAGGGACAGGCGCAACCCAAGTTTTGACAGTGTTTTTATACGAAGTTAATTATCAAAGTGAATAGGTTGCCCGAGGAATGCTGGCTTGTGTGTGATATGCCAGCGGCGGCCGAGAAAAAGGGTCATTTCACGGACAGAAGCTTCACAGTGACACCAAGAGGAGGGAAATGTGGATATTAAAATCTTTGCAATGTTTTGTTTTGTTGCGCCTCCACCAAAGGATTAATGAAACATTTGACATGTAGAAAACGTGTTTTATGTTTTAGTTTAATTTTCGGGAAATTATATTAAATTATAATGAAATTTCGTGGAAGGTGGACCTAAATTAAAATAAATCGATGCCAGGAAAATAAATAGATAATGAAAGGAAATGCTGGGATTTTCCGTTTTTTAAAAATTTTTAATCTATTGAAAATGAATCTATCTTTAATCGATTTAATAATTTCTTGGAATAATAATTGATTCTTAGAATAATTTATCGACAAATCCAACTTATACATTAATGTATTCCCTCTCCATCTCGAAATCTCTGCATACAAATGCAGAAACTGATGACACAAGAAATAATCTACACAATTCCAACCCTTCATAAAAACACTCAAATTATTACTTTTTCCAATGAATTCAAAGCCCATTGAATAATCATCTCCCATCGGTTACATAACATCATCTCCAGGCCGTCAGCGTCCAGCTTCCGACGTCTTTCCGTCGACTCATCGTCTACCGAGAATCGAACCCATGCCTCCAGGTCAGCTATAAACTCACGTGTGCACAGGTGCATGTGGATTAACACCGTTTACTTTCATTCCAAGTGCACCACAGAAACCAGTTATTCAATTACGTAAATCAAATTGGATAATTGGAAATCAAAGAAAATCCTTCTTGTGCTGCCTGCATTACGTTGTGTATTCAGTAAATGGGTTTCATTCAATGTATGTCTATTGAATAGCAAATGCATTGCAATTTTCTTTCAAATATTCTAATGATTTTACTTTCAAACTTGTACTAAATACTATAAATTACGTAATGACTTGTAAATATTGTTGTTGGCTCTGCCAGACACTGCGGAAGCTTTAGGGACAATTCAGAATAATCCAGTCATTTCACTTGTTAGTAATTAATTAGATATACCAATAGATGTAATTTAGAGAATCGAAACAGCTTTTGTATGAAACTGTGATAAATTAGTTTGTTACTAAAGTAATTACTACACGAATAAAAAGTATTTGTTGCACATTAAAACAACCTAAGTAATACAAACGCTTTATAATTAAACTTTTCGGTTAATTAGCTCAAGAATAATAACAGTAGTTTATTCGCAAGAGTAAAATGTTGGGTCCTTCGTAGTCGAGACAACATGAGGTCATTATATAATAATCTAAACAAATTAAAACAGTTGTTGCTAATTTCTTCGCTGGTGGTATTGATAAGTACACACCCATTTAATTAGAATGAGAATAATTAAAATATGTCGTGTAATTTTCAAGGATGCCCGTACGATATGGCTCCTCCACTTATAGGAATATTCGGCACTTCCACCATGATTTTTTTTCTCAATAGCTTGCCTCAAAGACTTTGAGTAGAGAGTAGCATAATTCCACAATAGATAGTCAGTAGTCTACTCAAAGCCTGTGAGTAGTGAGTAGCATTAATATTCCGTAAAGAATGTCTACTCAAAGCATGTGAGTAGTGAGTAGCATTATTCCGTAAAGAATGTCCACTTAAAGCATGTGAGTAGCGAGTAGCATTATTCCGTAAAGAATGTCTACTCAAAGCATGTGAGTAGTGAGTAGCATTATTCCGTAAAGAATGTCCACTCAAAGCATGTGAGTAGTGAGTAGCATCATTCCGTAAAGAATGTCTACTCAAAGCCTGTGAGTAGTGAGTAGCATCATTCCGTAAAGAATGTCTACTCAAAGCCTGTGAGTAGTGAGTAGCATTATTCCGTAAAGAATGTCCACTCAAAGCCTGTGAGTAGTGAGTAGCATTATTCCGTAAAGAATGTCCACTCAAAGCCTGTGAGTAGGGAGTAGCATTATTCCGTAAAGAATGTCTACTCAAAGCCTGTGAGTAGTGAGTAGCATTATTCCGTAAAGAATGTCTACTCAAAGCATGTGAGTAGTGAGTAGCATTATTCCGTAAAGAATGTCCACTCAAAGCATGTGAGTAGTGAGTAGCATTATTCCGCAATGAGCGTCGGTCAGTAGCCGGGTGATTTGTGACTGACTTCTCAAAGCCAACAAGTGAACAGAGGTACATGAGAAATGGCGGCTGGAACGACATTTTGTCGCTCGCCGACAGAAGAACAGAGAACTCGTTACGTGCAATGCCGAGATCAACAAACTAACTGCTAGCGAAGAACGCACTAAATTTAAATAGAATGACTGAACATTTAGCTGTCTTGTAATTTAAGTCAGAACTGGTTCATAGCTTATGCTGGTGTTCTTTGTTTTCAATCGCTGTTCTTCTCTACTTGAAGCATTGATCTATCTTATGTATACGGTTTTGGAAGGAAATAGCTGCGGCGGGCATTACTTATTGTAATACCACAGACAGATCCCTGAAAAAGATTCAACATATTTCCATCTTGTTTTGCATGTATTTCTTACTATGTTTTCAAATCCCATCAAACATTCCAAGATGGTTCAGTAATGATGTTGCCAACCACTCCTTTTTGGAGCTACTTCCTTTTACAAAATGGAATGAAAATAACGGCTTCATTTCACTTCATTCACATTTTTGAAATCCATTTTCATTGATTTCGTCCGTTCACTTCGCTTCAATAAATTTGAACGAGCTCAATAATGTATACACTACAAGCACCCATAAGAGGGGCTTTGTGCCAACTCTTTTTCACGGAATATCATCAAATACACATTTCAATGGAAAATCGAGCATTGCCAATATTTTACTTGGAAACAATGTACTTATCAATGCTTCGAAGCAAATATATCCTAAACAAGTTTGCTGTTTCGCTTGTCAAGAAGTCGATTCCCCATCGATCACCGAGATTCAATTACTAAACATGAAAGTGAAATAAGAATCACTATAAATCCACGCATATTGTGCAGAGCTACAAATCTAACTTATCTTCAACAATTGTCTAAACAGACTGAAACACAAATTATCGCCTGCCAAATAACGCCACATTCCTCGTACCGACGCCTTGCTAGCGCCGCGACGCCCCCTAAGACGCGAGTATTCAAACAAAACAGCAACAACAGATAGCGTCTTGCAACTGAGTTATGCAACCCGCGCCACGGTAGGCATTCTTCACGAGAGGCCCAGAGCATACGAGGGACTGGAATTTGGCCAAACATGACCCTCCACTTCCTCGTAATGTAACAAATCTCCCTCGACACTGGAGGTTGGAGCGTCCTCCCCACCTCCATCGAGAAGGACGGCTGCGTGCGGAATTAATAATTGTCTCTTCAAACTTGGACTACGTCCATCTACGCAGATGAAGATATTTCAATGAAAGCATTGTCTTACGTTCGTTTTATTTTTAACACTTCTTCGCAACCTTGCTAGGAGGAGAACTTATTAATCTGTACGTCTTGGTTACATTGAATACTGATTAATTAAGCCAAGCGTGAAGGCTATATATTAACAACAGAAAGTACGTAGAGAGCAATAAGTTAGATATTATATGCGTGTGTTAAACTTAGATTATGTGTGAGCTATTGCTGCGTCATACGACATCAATTACATTTCAATCTGTCAGTTTTCCCCTTTTACAAGTCTTTGCGTTTCAACTTGTACCTGAAACATTTTTATTATTGTATTTCTTCATTTATTCGTCTTTCTCACGCACACTCCCTCAGAAGTTGGTTTAATAACTTTATTAGCGTATCATAAATGTAAATGGTGTGAAGTCTCTCTACACTGGTTTAAACCACAGAAAGCATAAAATACATGTTTTTAACCTTTCGGAATACATATTTGATTGGCTATCATAACCAAGAGAAACTATTCGAGGACGCAAGAGACAAAAGGGCACAAAACACGAACAAAGATTTTTATCAGGGGTCAACGATATTAGTCTTGGCATCTTCTATGGCAGTAGGTACTGTGTGCACCAAGACATTTCTATATCTTGCATCGTTAGTACTGTGTAATATATCAAAATGAAAACTTTATTTTATTTAATGCAATTACACGCTGTAATAATAACATATATATGCCTCTTTACTCTCGCAGACCTTCAAGGAAAGTTTTCAAGTTACGCGCACCTGGTTAAAAAGAAAATGCAAGTTACTTCCTCCATCAAAGAGAAAACAATATAAATACTCTGACATTGACTGCTCATTAAATTCTCTTGATTGTTGGTGGTCTTGATCAATCAATCAATCAATTAGATCGATTGATTCAAGGCAATCGTCTGAGCTGTCAATAATAAACGGTTCCATCGATACATCGAAGCACACTGTAATGCGGATAATTGTCATCTCTGGACGTCTATCGTGTGGTAAACTCGCGACGTCAAGTTTCGCTCAATGCCAAGAGAGTTTGATCTTTGCGGTTTCGCTCGGCAGCAAAGCGCACGTGAATAGATTGAGGCCAAATCATTCAGCATTCCACGTAAACTTCCATTTACAAATCGCGTTTCAAAACAATTCTCAAATCACGCGCAAAACAATGCGGTCATTACGCAATTTCGCTGATCGACGCGTTGTGACCTCCGTAGAGAGCTGCGGAATTCCTTGCCAACCACTAATCGAATTACTTCGAAATTCAGAATCCGACGTGGAGACGACAAGGAATTGGTAGTTGAAATGACATCGTCTGCTATCGCGTTTTGTCGACCGCGTTGCCAAAGCGCTTTACGTCTGGGTTGTATCGCGTTTATTGCACTAAATGTTGCAGTTAGCTTTCATTTCAAGACATGTTTTAGGGAAGCTGTGAAAACGGAGTTAAAGCTTAAAAACCAGCTTTATGTCCTTGGTTACTATTCACGTGACATATATGGTAAGAATTTTAAGACCGTATTTAGAGATGAGCAATCGAACTGATCAGCCAGCATTATTAATAATAGTTATTTATTGTCTTATCTGTCATTATGAGAGACACCTTCACAATACTGCTAATTACTAATACGCCCATTGTTGAAAGCATGATTATTGCAAATCAAATTGACGTCATTTTCCTGTCATTGAGACCTTCGATTTCTGAATGTCTTGAATAGAGATGTTGAAATTGAGTCGGCTCCTTGTCAGCCTCACTAGCGCTGTCAGAGCCAGTGTTCGCTCTGGAAACTGATAACTTCACAGTGTCTGATCGAAGGGTGGTCAGATAATGAAGCCCCCGCAATCAGCCTTATCTCACATGTCGAAACAGCCCCAAACAAAAGCTCCCCTTCATCACCAGGGATTTACTTGCCCATCAAAATTGTTTTCTCCGCTGGAATGAACAACTGATTAAAATAGTTAATATCCCAGTTGGTTTCCGTAACGTGGAAGATATTGGATAAAACTGGAGGCTTGAGGGAATTGTTCAGTCGGTCAGAAGTTTTCTGTACGGGATCGCTGAGCTTTCAACATGTCAATACAAACCGAATATTTACTTAGCGTTTAACTCAAACAGCAGCGAAATCACGTACTTTTTATGTTTACGTTACTCTTTTCATTTGTCAACAGGAGCCGTTTAAACCCTCTCACTTTCTCTTTAAATCAATATTGTAACAAAATAGCAGGTTCATGGCTCTCCCACGATGAGAGGATCAAATGCAAATGTTATTGTTATGGGTGGTAAAATCACACAAAGTTCGAATGTGTCATTCACCCCTTAACTTCTGCGATGCATCATTTTCTACCGGGCCTCACTAGGGTCAAGAGATATCAGCACTTTCACCCACTTTTGGTGTCATTTTGTCAGTCTTCCTGGAAGAGCTATAAATATATATTTTGCTTAATTACTGATAAAAATGTGAACATTTTACTGATGAAACACTTTACCTATACTCATTGTTTTTAAAAAATTATGTGGGTACGATGCAAGATAGGTAGAGATCCAGAATCCTCTACCTCAGAGAGGTAGAATCTAGAGATCTTGGGTACGATGTATATGGATTGGAAGGGTTGAGGTTCGTCTGAGCTTTGATTTTAGTTTGAATCTCTATCTTGCCATCTTTGTATTATTTTCACTGCTTATTATATAAGGTGCTTACCAATCATATTATTATAGTGGAGTATACAACAATAAAAGGAACATTTAAAAAAGTAATGTTCAATTTTTACGTAATTGAATACGGAATATTGAATATTTCAGCGACCCTGTAGGTTCGATACTATCTACTGTGTAACCGTACTTCAACTTATTGTCACTGGTAGCGTTGTGAGCGCAAGCAGACCAATAGAGCATAAAGTACCAATAGGTACTAAAAGCATAGAGGTAGAATACTGAAAGATTTAATTATTACCTGTCAAAGAAACATCGCACAAAATAATGTAGTATTCTGACACACCTAAGGCTAACGTCATATCTTAGCTTACTCTCTAAGGTCACATTACATTAATTATTATTGAAACATGAATATATCTCTCTTTGAATATCTTGTAATGTAATGCAATATATTGAATTGCTCTTTCACTCTCGCACTATTAGCATGTTAGAAAACGAATGGAATATTATCTACGTTTACGTTTTCGAATGTGTATTTGAAAACGTAAAGTCTTTGATTGCCGACGTCCTCTCTCGAATCACGAATAGAACAATGTTTTTTAACAGTCATGTTGACCAACCAACTTAAAACGACCTGAGCGCCCCTGGCGAGCGCTAATTACATAAGCACAGTTTTAGTCGAAAGACTCACATGAATAACCCATGACGTATAATTCCACTGTGCAATTGTTGATTGCAGTCCCTCGCTGCTCTGACAAGTTCATACGTCGCCGAGTAATTACAAGGAATCTTGCGACGCCGCTCGTAATTGGCGTCGAGTTCTTGATCCTTTTGGGGGGAGCGAGGATTTCATTCATTGCGGAGTTGAACAGTTCTGATAAGACAGGATATACAGCGATTCGATTCGCTCTGATGTGTGGGCGGCTTAGTGAGATAATACCAGAAGTTGAAAGCGTGGCCGTCATAACCCTCGACATTTATTTCAAGAACCAACCCCTCCTCTTGAGGGGCAAGCACCCCCTCACCTCCAGTACACAGTGCAGAGGGTTGGATCTCATTATTTCTGCTTTGTTTCGCGACGAAATGACAAACGCAAGACTTCGTTTCGGCAATTAAATGAACGCCACTCGGCGAACTTGCGAAAATGTAAGTGGCGTTTAATTGGTATTGTGCTCTGTGCTAACGACTGCTTCATGCCAAATTTTATTGTTATCTCCCCGTTTGGAAGGATACCGTGCATCTTTAAAACGTTCAAGAAAAAGAAGTAATCTTTGAAATGTTTCTTTACTGAATTTTTTCTGTTTCCATACATCTTGACACGTGACCTGATGAACCAATTAGATGCCAGATTTTATGGTTCGGAATTAAACAAGAGACGCTGATTGGCCAATTCGGGTCACGTGGCGACTGTAATCTGGCGACTTGGATAAAGGAAGCTGTGCAGTGGAGAAGATGGACTGTCATCATCTCGAATCAGGATCGACTTTCCGTGACCAAATGATGGCACTCTCTAACAATTAAGTGAACAATCTTCTCACCGTTCCGAAGACAAATGTAGCTCTTCACTAGTTGACGTCCTCTAGGGACTCCGAAAACGGTAAAAAAAAGATTCCGATTAGATTGAATGTTTTTGATTTGGAAGCGTCGACATTTCGAAGACACCGCTGACCATTCTCCACAGACTCAGCGTCTGGAACAAATCGCTCAGACAAACCTCGCGGCCAGTAGTTTAATGTGACCCAGGGGATGCTGCGCCTGATAGGATGATAGTCGTCTCCTCCATCTATGACGTAGTATAGAGATGTGTGTCTGTGTATTATACAGGCAGGCGCAGTAAGCTGGCTCACCCTGAGGGTGTGATTCCCAAACACGCCACGTCCGGTCTCGAACCCTCGTCCCCAGGGAGCGAAGAGTCCCGCTAGTTGATGACCACTGGAGTGCGTGGACCCGCGGGGGTGGGGGGCGGGGGGTGTGGGGGAGATAAGTGGACAAGAGTGTGTGGGACATGGGGGAAAGGCGCGCGAAACACTGGCTGGACAAGTTTTGTGTTTTTTAGGGGACTTTTAGAGAGTATGCGACATGACCAAAGGGTGATATGTATGGTAATTTGCTTCTTCTTCAAAGGACATTCTCGGTCACCTTACGGTAGCAATTTAAAAATATTTAATTTTTTCACAACAGGCCACGATTATTATTAAGAGTTTTCTCATCGCCTGGTCACAAATCTGTTAAAATCACGAGGACTCTTTAGATGACGCAATCTCCTTTATAAAACACAATTGTAGCAACAGAGACGACTTTTCTCATTCAACCTTACATGTCATGTCACATTCATAAACTATGCCATATTTATAAAACCGGCATTGCGCCTCTATATTTTTAATGAATTGTTCTAGCAGTTCGTTTGTTCCTGCCAAAGTGCTCTATGAAATGGATGTTAATCTCCTTGTTGTACGTCGAGTGAACGCTGAGCAAGAAGTAAAGCTCTTATGAAGTGACGTCAACCCCTTGTTCATGAAACATTGAAGATGGCCGAACATTCTTCAATGCAGTTGATCTCCCTCGGGAGACGGACGACCTCCCCGCCAGACAATTTCAAATATGCATATTATTAAAATATAAAACGGAAACGAAGGAATGAATAATTTTACGTCGTCACATCACGTCCATGTTATTAAATTACCACCGCGTCGTGGCGCTAGGCGTCGGCGTCGTCGCTATATCTTGCTCAGAAGTGACGCCAAGCGATGTTAGAAGCTGCAACGAATTACCACATTATGCACGTCCTCATGGTTTCATAATAATACATTCTCCACGCTGTGATAAAACTACGGCTTAAATTATCACCAACCAAGTTGAGATAATAGAAGAAGATTCTTCTCAGTGCAATAAAACTGCACTTGCACTATTCGCTGCGCGTCTTTAGCTTGCAGTCGGAGTGGGTTATTTATGCAAGAACGTGATGTGCTGGAGGTGGTTTCTTAAGCCAGGATTTAGGAGGGTCATGTCTAAAACAACTCCGTAGATCCAAATGACACCAAGCCATTACGGCTAATTTACAAACAGTGCTATAAATAAAGTAAAATTACAGCTGACTGCACTTGGTTAGTACAGGTCGTTGTAGCGATCCATCCCAGTCTATTTCATATAATTACTTCGCTACACTTTGATCCGACACTTATCTGACAACTACTAGAGTCAGCAATCAACTAACTGGCTACTGCATTGCATATCCAGAAGAATAATAAGCCTAAAGCAAATCACCTTGTCATCTATAAAGTTGGCACTGTTTCTTCAACATAGGAAGCGTGTTTCTGAAACTAAAATGTCAATGCTGGAAGTTGGTTGTTTTAAGTTTGTTTTCGAAGTTGAAGTTGGTATTAGACCCAGTTTCCGCGATGACTTTGTCTCTATCTCCACTCACACTGATTGTATTGTGTTTTGAGACCGCGTGGCGAGGCTTTCACATCAGCCGACATTTTGCCCGATCTCAAATACCACCATATTTAAATCATCACGTGACCTTAATTCCCGATTCCCGAGAGTCAGGTTGTTCGTATCCCGTTACCTCGTTCCCAAACCTCTGAGTAGTCTCATTCCATTCCCATCTCTCTCCCACCCACCCCATCTGCCCGCTACCTCTCTCACTCCTGCCGTAGCCTTAATACTTTCATGGAATAGTTTCCATTTAGAAAACACGTCTGCAGCTATAACTAATTAACTTATGCAAAGTTCAGCCAAGTTTCGCATTACATGGAGGAAAATGAGGGAAACTCAGTACGTTAGGAGTTGGCTTCGCTTTAAAAATTGAGTTTATATTAATATGACGTGCATTGGAAGTTGAAACCCAATATTAAATTACGTTATAGAGTTTCCTACTAAAGAATGAAGCTGGTTTTCATCAACACTTAAAAAGTAATAAGTGCACAGCATGGAAATATAAAAATAGTGGACTTAAATAGTTTCCAAGTTCATATTTAGTTGGCCTTTGATATATCGATGAGTGAACTTTACGTAAGTATATACACATTTTTCTAGGCAGAGCTAATGCAAGTTTAAGTGATTTAAGATTGTCGACACTCCAAAGAAAAGCTCGTATTAAACACTGAATTCAGGATCAGACATTGATCCATTCGAAACGCTCATGAAAATAATAAATAACTTGGAAAACGCATCGCCTAACGTATTTGAGCAAGTTGTCTGATATAATAATTCAACAACATGTACGATGTACGATCACATACGCTGGCAATCTTAGATCGTGGAATTTCTATTGGGTTGGATGGAAGAGCAAGGTACATTTAGTTACATATAATATTGAAGATATTTGGCTGGCAAGTTTTAAAAACTTGTAAAATCTAAATAAATCCGAACTATAATTTGATTTTATGGAATATTCACACACTAGAAGTATGCAATTGAATCGTCTATAAAGTCACAATTTATACAACTTTGAGCATTGAGATCAACGTGAATGAACTTTGAAAGATGAACGTGAATGAACTTTAAAAACTCTTTATTGATAGAAATTGATTTCCACAAAATTTTCATGAAGGTATGAATTTATTTATTGTTTTCTATTAGGGACGTCTCGTGAAATGTTATTCCAGTTAATTTGTAAATATCAACATAAATACTAATGATAACACACTTATCATCAGCGAAATTTAAACTTTTCATTCATAAATATCATATTCAAAATATGTCATTGGATATTTTAGCGGGAAAAACGGCAGGCAACGAGATTCAGGATTGTGATGTCATTTCCAAGCCTCCAACAATGTGTTACCATGGTGATTCCTTTGTTGGCAATATAGAGGATTAATGTGATGTCATTGTCAATTTTCCAGTTTTAAAATTGTAAGAAATATATCAATCTTTGTAAATTAATTCCTTGAAAACTTTTCATTACACAACAAAAATAATACCAAATCTGTGTTCAGCAACATCTTACATTTCATAAAAATTAACTGTTATTCCAAAAAGTAATTTTAAGGAGACTTCCAAAAAGAATTTACTAAAAATAAAATTGTTGTCAAACATTGACTTGTATTTGAAATATTCGAACTTGTTTGATTTTACTTTCAGATGCGTTCGAGCGATATGGTCCAATCCAAATAGAAACGAGACGCCAGGTCCACAAATATTCAGAGGCAACCATTATTATCAACAAATCAAAACGTCGAACCATTATTTGACTTCCAGTCGTCCGAGTGTGACGTATCGTTGTGCGACAAGCAATACCAGCTCGATCTTCCCATGCGATGTTATCAGGTGTGTATATCACCAGATGAATGATCAATGTTTGTTCAGTTGATAGCGAGAGTGATTTATCAGAGCTGTCATGAGCGCCTACAGAGCGGAACACTCTCGACCGAGCGGAGTAAGTGAGCGATCTCTCTGATCACACACAACCCACACTACATTACTGCAGCATGCACACCAGATCGGATCAATTCTCGGTGGAATGTTACTTGACGCCACTTCCTATGAGGCTAGAGTTCGAATCCCGACAGAATGCGATGGATCTCGGGGCTTCGGGCCGCTAACAAGTTTGACGAATATTGCCAAATTTACATAGCGGTTCCAATACGTACCAAACGATTTGTAGTCTTTACTCCAACAAAATGTCAATACACATTTCTTCTAAAGACGATGAGTTGACATTACTTTGGTGAAAAGTAAGAATCTAATATGTAAATGTTTTGTCACTCAACCCAACCTGAATAAATATAAGTATTGGTCGAATCGGCTAGTGAGGAATATAAAAAGCAATTGTGATGAGAAGGCTCTTAATGAGTTATATCAACAATCAACACTTGACGGCTTAGGAATGTAATGATTCTCAATGATGTTTGGGAGATGATGGTGACGAACGAGATTATGGTACGAAGGCATCGGGCATGGTTTATTTTCTGGGAACCATCCAAACATTTAACTTGTATGAGAATTAATGTTACATCCATAAGGTGGTGCAAGCGCTCGGCCGTTTTTGCAAATTGAGAGAGAAACATTGTTTGATAAGTGGGTGTAACTTTGATAGGATGTTCACATGATCAGTCTGATTGTTTATTAGTAGCACTTATTCATTTTTGCTTCGTACCTTGTTAATTAGGCGTAGGTTATTCAACAAAACCACGCAAAACTATGCAATTTCCGATACGATTGGAGACCAAACCCGTTAACCAATTGATCTCAAATTTTAATCATGATTAGATAAAAGACAAACCTACTTGGAACATTTTTATAAATTTCATACGGCACCTAGCGAGACAAGAAAATATACAATTTTTCACCAAAAATCAACTAATTGTAAAAAATTAAAAATGAATCAATTGATAACCCTAAGTTTGTCTTTTATCTAATCATGATTAAAATTTCAAATTATTTGGTCAACCCATTACGTCTCCAATCGTATCCAAAATTAGATGGCTGCGTGTCTGCAACAACAGCCAAATCGCTCGCGCTTGCTCCACCATAACGGTCAACTATGAGGAAACTATGCGTCTCCAGAGTGGAACTGGATGATTAAACCACTACAACAATTGTATCTCCTATAATTTAATTACATTTTAAAACATCGATTCAAGAACAGATGTGATTCGTTGTACTTTATCTGCGCAAGAAATTGCTCGAAAGCGCTAAGTGCAATTTAAGCAATGCACTGATGCAAGTAAATACTAAAAGATGCCGAGAATTAAACTAATGTATTTTGCTTCATGAGGCAAATATTTGCAGGAAAAACGTCAACATTTTCATAGCGTCTCGTATATTAAAGAAACACTTTTATTTCCACTTCCACTTGTTACAGCAGATGGAAAGAGGTCAAACATTCTTCTAATTACGAACAATGAAAGAAAGATCGCATTCCTTGTGTCTTCTATAGTTGTAGTTCTGACTTAGGCCATGTCTGACAGCTTCTGTACTTACACAACAAATATAATAATGTATCGGCCCATAATGGAAAGATCACTCGTAAAAGAGTAATATTCTTCTCCCATGGTATCGGCCGATATTGTGTATGAATAATTGAAATATATGGAAATTGTAGTGAAGTCGGATAACTGTTTTTTTAGACAGGTTGATAAGCAAGATTTGTCGTGCATGCAATGAGTAAGTTATGTCTGGAATCTCTAGAAATTGATAGAAAGTAGGAAAGTTGATACCAAGATATCTTTTGTCAACAGAGAATTTGAGAAAAAAAATATGAATACATTTTTATGATTTTGAGTCATTGAATGTCAAGGTTGAGTGAGATATGTAAAGGTCTAACAAAAAGTGTGAGTTTGATAGTTTCATAAGAAAATAATAATCTTTCATTTAGGTACCTAGTTCAAAATAGGCACAGTCTTCTCATGAATTTGTCATGGAATGTTTTGATAGATTTTAAGATTCAGCTCAGACGTTTGAAATCTTTCTTGAAGATTAGGAATACTCATAAGTTTGTCAAGTCTCATTACTCGTATAGAGTGAATATTCTGCGCCAACTTAGGATTATAGTTTATAAATCTACAATGGGCGTTACCCATTCAAATCAGTGAAATACACAGTACAATGTCTAGTGCAGTTCCTTTACAATATGCCTTTTGGACGCAAAGGAAATACGTATCATTTCAAACAAAAATAAAGGTATGGAAAAAAATCAGAGTCTATGATTAACGCTATCGGGACGACTCCAGGGAATACATGAAAATGGCCGCCATTCGAACTCACTAAAATGAAAGAGAAAATATCCGGCGGACATTTCAATCCGATTCCACCCACAATCAATGTCTCCTCACAGAACGTGCTAGGGGGGGGGGGGGGGGGGTTGTAGAGGGGTTGGGGAGGGGGGGGGGGGGCGATATCTTGAGTCCCCCTCTATGTAAATTCGGAGCGACAGGCTAGCACTTTGCAAGCCAATACGCACCGATCCACTTAGATGGATGGCACATTAGAGGAATACATTACACGCTATTGCAGGGATAGACGCATGCCATGGATTAGAAAAATAGCATCTGCCAGAGGAATTTAATGTAACCCAGTCAACGAGCCGACTCGCCATTACCATGCCTCAGAGTTGGTCCGGAGCAGAAGTAAATCTTGCTTGGTGCGCAATTACATCGAGGCGGCGATACGATGCTACTAGCTTGGGTCATAACAATTATTCGCGGGGAGGGGGACGTGGGGGGGAGGAATGTGTCCCCAGGGAAAGATGGACGTCGTGTCACGAGGTACAATTTTGGAAGTTTACACCGAGAAAATGAGCAGGGAAATTGTCTGCGTGATGCTGTAAAGAGATCAACAGCTGATATGTTAACTGCTTTCGGTGTCACGTGTCTTTTCATCACGCGGCGGAATATTACATGGTGGCAGAAGTGGGTCTTGTTTTGGGGAACTTCAGCGTGTGTGGAGTTGATCAGTGATTCTGCTCGCTGAATGACAGGAGGGGGAGGGGGGGGGGGGGGATTATCTGTCACATGACACATTGCCAATCACTTACTGACTCACTCACATGCGGTCGACTTGCTTGATTACTGGCGTGACATGCCAACATGGCATTTCTGTACAGGATTGAATCATGGCATGCCAACATATTGATTATTGGCATGCCATGCCATCACGGGGATTGAAATTTGTCATGCCTATGTCATCCCTTGCTTGATTACTGGCATGACAAGAAAATGCGATTGAAATACTCATGCCAAGGTCCTGTATACTTGCATGACATGTAAATAAAGGGATAAATAAATAATACAAATTGCTTTATTAATGTCACAATGGGATTCTGTCTAGGATTGAAACACTCGTGCCAAGGTCACATTCCAGCAAAGAACAACTTGCTAGCTGGCTTGTTGGCATATTCTTCGTGCAATGCAATAAGATTTAGAGTATATTGAAGGATCATTGAGCTTGAGCTCAAACTCATATATTTACGAATTTCATACTTTCAGTTGAAATTTGTGGAGAGATGAATATTTCATAGTAGGCCACAATAAACGCTTTCAAAGCTATTCAGAATAACTGGTGCATTAGTAATTTCCACTTGCGATTCCACATTACTAGAGCTTATGAAGTCTTACATGCAGAAATGTAGAATGCCGTACTACAACATAGGGAACATTTCAATATTGCGCTCCCACTATACAATTCATGGCAGAAGTAATAAAGCACAATATGGCCGCCTAGCTCAAGCTCTGAGCCCCTCCAGAATACCCCATTAATAAGAACAATAATTCGTGAAATTTTTAACCATCCTCACGACCACGAATGTTTATAAATGCATCTTGAAAGGGACGATGATGATAATCAAGAAATGATGGATGAGAAGGAAGCAACCCTAGTTGGAATTTTGGCCCCTCTCTGTCTCCTAAATCAATAACATGAGGCATATTGGATCACTGGAAAGGTTATAAAATTATTTACAGAAAGGGGAACTAGAGTAAAATTGTGGGTAATAAAATGTGTATAGGGCAAAGTTGCCCCTTGCATAGAAGAGCTCTTATATCTCTTTGTTAATCAAAGCGTGTTGTATATTGGACTGCTCAAAGGTGCCTTGCGTTGAGCAGAGCTCCAGACAATCCTGCTGTACAACAACAAGCTGAAACATATAACAAGTGCTGTCGACAATTTCTCGGAAGTAAACTAAACCTTGATAGCATTCTCAAGAAAAGGAAACATTTCCACTACCCTCTGTAGAGCAAGTTCATTGTGAAGTATATAAAGAAGACAACCCTCAGAGCACGTTGAAAGTACGAGTAGAGTGAAAATGAAGAAAATAACGTCGAAAAGAAGCAATAATATAGAACATACGCCAATGAAACTGACAGGAAATCTACGAGTCAGAAAGATCGGGTAGTTTACTTTCTTCCGACGTTTTCTATTTGCTACATATCGATGGGGTTCATTGATGTATTTCAGAGAGTGGAAAATCCTGGCACTGGAATGGTCAGTACTGACCTCATCTTTGCAATGCTTTATTTTGTTAAACACCATGTCCAACATTTTTACTGCTCTATTTATCATCGGCAATATAATTCATTTACACAATCATCTATTTTGAAACACTGGGTTTGATGTGATGGTGGCGCCGAGTTGGTACATCTGTGGTCATGCCAATTTGCAGCATAATGAAGTTAACAACAAAACTCAGCGAGTTATTTCTCATGTATTCTTCAACACTACAACAAATTGAAGGGAATTTCAAACTTTTGGAGACGGTGTAACGTAATAACATTGTAACAACTTAAACTTTTTAAACTCATTCAGAGTTTTAAACCTACTTTGGCACTATTTTCGACGTGCAGCAAAGTTTCATCTAAACTAAATTCATCTTTTAAACCTATTTAAGTGAAAAATGTTCTGAGTATCAATTGAAATACACTACTAAAGAAACAACATTCTATTCCTGATGATATAAAACGGCTTGTACTAGAGAATAACAGTCCTTTTCAAAACAATCGGATGGATATTAAGAGTCATGCAATGTAAATAAGATGATAAAATCGAAACGGTATGAAATGTTCACTGCACCTTTCCGTAGTCATTATATCTCCCTATTAATTTGAGTCAAATGTCAAGTGATGAATAGAGCAAGTAACACCCACACGACGAGTAAACAGTTGAATCACAGGTGCTCTTGCAAGGCATGTTAGTTCTTCGACACTAGATTGTTTCACCCATCACGCCGACCGGAGTTCGAATCCCGCCCCCGTACAATCACGCGCGCAGAGTTTTAATATGCTCATTATAACAGAGAGAGAGAGGGAGAGAGAGAGAGAGAGAGAGAGAGGAGAGGGAGACCGACATTGTTAGATATATTCATAAATCTATAGAATTTGTTGCTATTAAATAAATGTAATATTACATATTGATGTTAGTTTCCTATAGTGGTTCAACTAATAAGCTAGAACACCACGACAAAGCAATTTTAAAATTGTATTTCTCAGATAAAATATCATTTTATGGGGTGTGGTTTTGTGTAGAATTTCTGAAACAATGTATCGCGGAAGCTTTGACTAGAGTCAGGATCTGCATTATTGCATTATTGGACATAACGCTCAATAAACGCGGCAAAAGTATATATATTTTAGCCAGTCGATAAAAATATAGCCCAAATATTGATTGAACATGTTACAGAATGCAAGGTAGTTATATTTTCGTTGAAATCTATGAAATTTAGTACCAACACCGAGATTGAAAATTTTGATACACCACTCCCACACATTTTTTTTTTCATAAAGTACGGATTAAATTTGTCTTCAAAATGTATGAATATGAATAATGTACGTCAGGTTCCTTATAAGTCGAAGTCGAAGCAATAAAAGTGAGATATCGAGAAAAATCCAAGTAATGAAAATATCGTGAATATTCGACGTGATGTTTTCAAACTTCCGTCTCACGGCTGTTGCTAACTTCATGCTTGTAAAACTCATTCGAAGTAGAATTAATATTAACGATTTAATGTAAATTAGTTGTGGTTCAGTACATTGATAAGAACTACTGGACGAAAGCTTGCTCAATTACGTGCATTCTCGTGGATCTTTTAATGACCCGCGAGTCAGCCAAGGTAGTGCGATTGCTATCATACATAGCAGCTAGAGTATTTGCAAGACTTATGCCTCCAGCTGAGAGGCTGTTACAAGTCCCAGTTACACTGGTGCATTCAACAAGAACAAGATCAAAGTAATTATTGCAAATAAATTCAAAATGTTCAACAAATATATGAATAATATAAGCTAGAGTACTGAAAACTATACGTTTAAAATTAAAAATACTTAAATAGATGTATCATACAAAATTGGACATTTTAATACTAAATAAAACTATGGTAGTAAAAAATACTGCCATAATAAAATAAGTAATAACTATTCCCAGGGCTATATTAATAAATGTTTTTCTAAATTATAACAGTTGATTAGGACTATTGTCATGACAACGATCATTGACCAATGATGACTAATAAACAAACTACTTGTTGAACAAAACATTAAAAAACTGACCCTAAGAGATTTCTTTTATTTTTTATTATCTTCCAATGAATTTGCAACAAGTAACATAACCTTAGCAACCAGATTAGGACAATTGAAGACTCCAACGACAATTAATTTCAGGCAGACCACAATCGATGGAATCAATTTTTAAAAACATGTGCGTCCTTAAGGACTCAGTATTTCCGCTGACGATTAGAGTTCCTAATGAATTCCCCCGTGTAACTTTGTCTTCTGTGCCGCGCAGGTACAGCGAGGTCGAGAATACTTGCTACAGATCTCAAGACACGGTCCACAGACTCTATCTAAAGCGTTGATTTCTCTGCGCGAAAACTTACAAGGGTATCAAGAAGAAAAAATACCGAGGATATATTTACACGGTTGAGAAAATCTTTCGCGAGATAAGCTTGTTCTGTGAGATGTGGAAAGTAGGCATTGGCAAATGAATGCTTCATTGGAGGCTGCATTCTTGTAACAAGACGTCAGATAATAGTTTTGACTTCTTATGTAATTACCGATTTGAGATCTATGAGTCTGAATCTAAACATGCTAAACTTGTACTAACACATACACGTTTGAGTAATGTACGAACAGATAACTTACTTTGTATTGCCTGGTGAAGATGTGTCTAGTATGTCTATGACAAATTTAATTTAAAAAATAATTGAATGTAATTAAAGTCTACATTCATAACTAAACTTGGCTCTGGCACAGAAGTTCTAAGAGAGTTCAATGCCTCAGTAACAATCAGTCGAATGGTCAAGCAGGACTATAACCGCGCTATACCTCAAAGTATTACTGAGTTCAGGTGGGTATATACTTACATACTTACTTGCTTACTTACGATAGAAGATGTTCTGAATAAAAGTGAACAACTCAAAACATTATTGTTCGGTCTCCATGGAGACCAAATCCAAGTCACTTTCAACAATTTATTTCCCAGTTTGCATAGCTGGATATAGATTTTATATCTCATTTAGATATTAAAGGGTTATATTGGGTATAATTGAGTAATTATATTGATTTATATGATCGAGTATACGAGTAGTGAATTTGAGTATAATACAAAATTTATTACGGACATTATGTTAACCGTAATTTATTATTATCATCTATTTTGATTTTATTGAAGATAGTATTTTCTTTCTAAGAGCCTTCAACAACTGTGCATTGGCGACTCACTGTTATCCGGTGTTAATAGCCATACAATCTTCCATATCTTTTCATCCTTCATTTCTTCTTCTTTATTAAACACAACTGTACCTACCAGACAAAAGAGCATTCTCTGACTTAACTTATACTGAAAAACTTATCTTTGATAACTTCAACCTTTTTGTTTCTGCTTAACAGTTGGCACTTAAACCTTTAGTCAGTAAGCACATTTACTTTTAATTTATTACTCATTACTTATAAAGTTATTGTTAATATGACGGCTCAATACAACGTAATAAATAGACAAAACAGTCATTTAATTTGTTAAAAAAAATCATTTTCATGTCATGTCTCATTATTGCAGTCCTGTGGCGTTGAAGTTGACTAATCCCCCAGACATGCGCTCTACAAAACCGATCATCAAAGGTTCGTTTTTGAAAAAAATAACTTGTAAAATGCAACGTCACTCCCGGTGTTCATTTTGGAACCCTCCTTGCAGTTATAAAAGTGCTCCTGGCATTTAATACGAAACAAAGGTCGATGAATGGAAGGGAGTGGATTTAATATTTCATAACAAAATCAATAAAACAGCTGTACACTTCGTTTTTGCTGTGAATTCTGTGACTAAACGGTGTGCTTCACAGCTCAGCAGATGCACGACTGTGCGTATTCCACGTTCTGAATTTCCCTCGCAGCACGACTGATTCTTGCGCTTCCGACCGTTCGTAATTTCTAGTAAAAAAAGTCGTTCTTAATTTAATTGAGAGAAACCGAAACTGTGTTGATTTGCAGGGCAATTATTGAGTAAATCTTAAGTGACCGTCACGTGCCGATTAAATTTCACATGGATATAAAAACAATTGCAATAGAAGAAATAGTTTGTCGAAGTCGACTGTGAAGACTTTTCTAACCAGGAATCTTGTTTCAGTGTTGTGAACAAAAGAGAAGGAATCGCCTCTAATGTGTAATTGCTTTAATGAAATATTATTGTACACAGAATTCGCGAAAATTAATTAACTCCCGAAATACACAACTATTTCAACTCACAAAAGACCTGAACTTGACTTCGCGGAAAAGTGATAGAAATAATAAATGTTTATCGAAGAAAACACAGAAACACACTCTTAGCTATGAATTATGCATTTTTAATGTTTCTTGAGGATATACGAATAACGCAAACTCATATTGCTGTTTATTTGCGTCTTCATTAATATAATTGAGATATTGTAGGTAAACGAATATTTGAAACGAAAGGGCACTGATGTCACAGGCCAGTTTTGCCGCTCACTCAGTTCATAACGTATTTGAATCGGTTTGAAATTAACTTCACACTGGTATAGTTTTCAGTAATCCGAGTTATTTTCACATCAGCTCCTGCTAACTAATCTTTTCAGACAAATTTCCAATCTCCAAACTTCACATATACTAATATCTGGTATTAAAATATGTCACAATGTTAATTAAGCTCGATTATTATAAAGTTCAGCACAGTGTAAGTAACCCTGTGCGATAAAATTATGCCGAGGTTGTTTCGAGCAAGAAGAGCAAGGCGGTACATTCTACTAGTTTGCAGTAACATGTGAGATGTTTCGGATTATTATCAGTACCGACAAGACACGGCAATATTAGTATTCATACAAGTCGCAAGCTGAAGTAGATGTTTGCAATCTCGCGACTCAAGGATCGCAGGAATATCAACCGAGTTATCAGAGCGCGAACGAGGACGACGACGCCCGAATATTACCGATCAATGATATCGAAAATCGAAAAACAATTGGCGGTATTAAACAGGTACAGTATTAATTTAAAATCGTGTTATTACATCATGTCGATTGTGATTACAATCTCTTTCATTAGATAGATTTACATCAGATTCAAATTTGATTCAAATATGCATACCCATTTGTCCAATTATGATATAAAGTAAGAAAGTTATTAATAATTGAATTGCATTGAATATCTAGATTGGTTTCGCACCATGCTATTAATGAATTGTTACGGATGCAATGACATTTGATTCAGAAATGGCAATTCAACCAGGGAAAGTACTCTATTCAGACTCATTATTGTGTTCCTGGTATAAAATAATTTTGACAAAAAGTAATTTCAGCACGAAGGTAAAATATTTATATTTAATAATTATATAGTAAGAAACCCGAAAAAAAAAAATCACATACAAACACTGATTTCACTTTCCATAGATTTTGAAATCGCAGTCTTCGATGAGATATCGTTGGCGAGATGCTTCTTGTCAATGAAATATGTACTTCTGAAGAAGAGAAATCGGTCTTTGTTGAGTCGAATAAAACACGTGTGTCACTCGGGCAATTAATGCTGTCTACAAGCAGCTGCAACAAAAGTGCATAATTTCATATTATTTATATAAAAGTACGCATTATTAATGATTATGTGATTGCGAAATGACAATAGAACTAGAGAACGTAATATTGTCATTAATCTTAAAAGTACAAATGCGAATTAATTGCATTGTAATTCGTTTGATAAAAATCGCCGATATCAAGGCGTAATGAAGGTTTCATTGCAATGTTGCTTTCGAAACTTCATATCACGTGATTGTCAACAAGCTTCAGAAGAATGCAACGGAGGTGTCAAAACAACAACGAAGGAAATGATTTAGAATGCGGAGGTTCCTTCAAATTGGAGATAGCCGCCGGGTGTTCCATATTTGTCCATGGATTACTATTATTACCATCCATAACCGTTTCCTGACGTTTTTATTTTTTAATAATCTCTCCTAATACGGCAGATCTGATTGTATGCTCATTATTAAGATCCGATCTCATTAGCTTAGACCTCGAACACTACGATTGCGGTGATCGTTTGGTTCATTCACACTTTAGCTGCGTGCATTAATTGGAAGTCACGACCAAAGAACAGAGATTGTAGGTAAACAGAAACACACGGCGACTCGGCATTGAGTGCCAGCCGATTAAAACATCATTTCTACTCAGTCATCCAAAATAAGAGCAAAGATGAGAGTGGAAAATCGAAAACAACAATCACAAATAAAACGTTATCTTTCTTCTTGCTAAATGCATTACTGTGATTTGGTGTTTTCTTGTTGCGTTGTCGTTGAGTGGTTGAAGGAATATTCTTGTCGAGCCACCGGAGCGGCGTGACTTTCTGTGTCGGATTCAAGCAAAGTGTTTGCAAACACTCGATGCTTCAAATTATTTCAGGGGAAAATATTACAGACACAAACTTCACAGGAAGTTAATTAAGACAGTTATTGGCTTAGCGAAATTAAATTTCCATGATCGGAAACTGTCAAGGGGATTTTTCAAGGATCCTCCCAAAGTGTGGCCTGAAATCCATCCCAGAACCACCCCCTGATTCATCCCCTGGGGACAGGGAATTATTGCGTGTAAAGGAATAAAGCAGTTGTGGGGTTCAACTATGCACCCCCTTCTCCCCCCTCCACACACACAACCCATCGAATTACTCAGCATTGCAGAGGATGCCATCTCGCCCAGAGGATCTGCATAGGAATGAGGGGGAGGGCGTTGAAAGCATTGTTCACTGGACGGGAAGCGTCGAACTCACGGCCCCTTACAAATGTCGGTGATTTAATGAAAACGTCTTATTGGTCTCGGATCGGCGTCTCAGCGTCTCAGCGTGTTGACTGTCAATCACGTGACGTGGTAATATGTGAAGACGTTTACGTCAAGAGCTACTGATTGAATAAAATGCAGTAGGTTCGTCCTAGATAAGCTCGTCGATGCCGCCCTAAACTACAATCAAACAATAGCTCTGATCATATCTTCTAGGAGATTGAATCAATAATAAAGAAAGTCATAGCATTGTTTCTACGTAATAAAATATTATGTTCGTTGTTCAAGTTGGAACTTTTATTGAGTTATCAAAAGTTACGAGTAATAACTCACACTGATATCGCATTCCTGGTCCACGTCTCCCGAAATACTCACTCGGTGATGAAATGGTTTCTGTCTGGACAATGACAACGAGATTTATTTCTCGCGGTTATGATTGATGGCCGATTGATTACCGGTGTGTTATATTTAAATACTGATTCAAGAACAAGCGGAGCCGAGTGTAATCTAGATTTAAACACAGTGGTAAAAACGCGAGCTAACGAGGCAGCAGCACATACCTCGTAGAGCAGCTCGGTAATTTATTTTATTAGTCAACGGCGAAACAAAAAAACTACCGCTGTGCATTTGGCTTGAAATTAAACGCGAGTTAATTGTGAATTGATCACGGTTCAGTATCCGGGGTGACATTTTAAGCATGTGTTTAGTTGCGACGTCGTTGGTTTTAAACGGCGTCGTAATTAACGGGGCAAACGACACGTCGATATCGGCGTCGTTTTAATACCTCACCTCACTTGAATGTACAAGACGCCCCACTTGGATTGGTTGGTTCGTTGTAATGAAGTTTTCATTCAGAGACTGATTTAGATTTTGCAAAACGAAGGAAGGTACCGCCTTCAAGATTGTATTAATGACATGATTGATGAGATTGAATTAGCGTGGAGTAACCAAAACGAAATAGTTTTTTGCCCCCTTGTAATCAGCTACATACCAGTAGATATTTTCCTCCCCTCTCTTTATACCAGTGGAATATTATTCCGTTTGGGAAATAAATAAAGAACTAATAAATATTTACGAACGTCATATATTGTGAACACAATGGGTATCCGCAAAAAATGACACAATAAGGAAACACAACAATGACACAACAATGAAATAAGGGGGTTTGGGGGGAAAAACCCCCAAGAAAATTCTCCTCAAGGTCATTCGTTTTGGTGCATTGTAACGATTTCTTGAAACAATAATAAAACAATTTTGTAATAAAAGCCTTGATTTTTCTCTACATATTTCTTTACGTTTCCAGAAATTTCTAGAGATTTTCTTCAATATTATGTTATTTCATGCTTCAAATACATTTCAAATTTTCTAAAATTTTAAGTTTTCTTTAATAAATCAATAGAATATTTGGTTTTCTGTATCAAATAACATCTTTATGCCACCTCAACTGGCATTTTTTTTAAACAGGCATGGTTTATATACGAAAAATCGTAAATACGCCCGTATACAGCGTATACCTCAACAATTATTTATGGGTATACGCACAGGTCAAAAACAATTTTTTAGGTATACGGCGTATACTCGCGTATACCTTCGACTACACCACTGCCAATTACACTAATAAAGACACACTTTCCCTCTCTAGTAGGTAATAATCTGCCTACGTTTACATTCCAAAATGCAAAATTGGCTTATAAAGTAAAATAGGTACTTGAATATTATCGACACTTCCTTTTTCTTGAGTCTCTGTATTAGCGTCTGCGGCGTCGCGTTGCGTGCTTGAAGCGTCGCGACGGTGAAGAGACAAGACAGAGCTTGATCAATCTGAAGGCTTGTCGTGTGGGGCGAGCTGGTGAGTCATAAGAGGTTGAAGAGGGGGTGAAATGTTATATCTATAGAATATTATCATATCGCACAGTCTGCAGAAGGGTATATCGCTTAAATAATAAAACTCTTCCCTTTCGTCGCGTCTAACATCGTGACCGCGCAAAGAGGTGGTATGTTGATGAGCTAATGTTGTTTCTTATCAGTTTGACAATGACGGCGAAGACTGGTTCACCCTCCGTTTGCCGTGTCATCGTCGTCCTCATCGCGTTGAGCAGGATGACAAGAGTGTCTTAACTTAGTGGATGAATTGTGATTCGCATCTGCCATCATCGTTGTATTTACCTGACGACAGAGCCACGTTGGCAGATGTATTACACGGATTCTAATAACATTCTTCATAGTTGCATTAAATATGAGGATACTTACTTTGATACCATCGTGTCGTCATTTATGTCCTCCGCGGTCGTAGCCCTACGGAGACATTCAGAATAAAGTCACATTTAATTTTATTCTCTACAAGACTGATTTTTACAAAGTAGGGCAACATTCCTGGAAACTTTGAATCTTAATGTTATGACAATTAGAAAAAGCATAAAGTAACGTAGCTATAAAAATTATCTTGTCTCTGACTATAAGTTTTAAAGCAAATGCACAATTATGATTTGAAGTATTCAAGAGGTTAGTGGTATTGTTGTATTGAGATGTAAGATTTAAAGTATTCTTGAAGAAGATTTTTTCCCAAGTTCTAGTCACAGCAGTATTATAAAAAGCTTTATAATAATTTATATTAACTATGGAAGAGCTTAAATAAAAGAATATCAAGACTTGTGCAAAGAGCTTTCAAGTGAAAGATTAGCCTACATTCTTCAGGACACGAGTGTTTTTCTCAATTCCCAACCGAGCAAAAAGAATCGAGAAAACTAAGCATCTTATAACTATGGAGGGAGGAGGAACGCCATTATATTTATATCAGAACTTCAATATTGCGCTTGTCCTGATTTGCTCACGATATTATACAAGCACATTTAACATCACTCCAGCTCAAAGAAGTTTCAAGAGCAGCCCCAAGCAAAAGACAATAAAAAATAATGGTGAAAATAATTAGACTGCGCATCCACTTCAGGTAAAGGCTGGATGGCTCGCGGGCTCAGTCGCTAAGATTGCCGCAATAACAATTACTACTTTATCGCCGTTGGGCGCGAGCAAGGGAGAAGGCCAATGAATCGGACAACTCGGACTGCATTATTATCTCATCGAACCCTCACCTCCTGAAGCGGTGCTAGAGAATCCCAGACGCTGCACTCATGCTAGTAAACTAGAGTGTAGGTAGCCATTATGTATATTCCATGAGCGAAGGGGGTTTGGGAAGGGGTGGTCGATCCCAAGGCTAGATCGTAGAGATCGGGATATCTCTTTCCCAAAACCACCCTTTGTTTTATGCGCGAAGACGATAGGAGTAATAGGGATCGCGATTGCCCGGCAAAAGAATCCCCTAAAAAACGTCTCCCCCATGGTATTATCCTCATTCCATTTTCTCTCCAATACTTAGATTCCATGTGTAAGCGCATCTTTCTCCTTCCCCCGAGATTCAAGCCAGACTTACAGACAAACTGGAAAATTGAGATGGGGCGAAGTGACAATATACCGTACAAACAATAGCAAAATGTGTCTCTGGGAAGTGCACTCGGAATCATCGGCAATGTCTTTTGAAAAAGGAATTCTAATTAGCTAAGTGGTGTTTGTGGTGTCTCATTGTTGAGCGGTCCTGTGAGAGTGGTTCGAGTCGCCACGGCACGGCGTCGATCAGCAACCGCACGGCACGGCACGTGATATTGACACAGTGACGCGATATCGGGCAAATCAGATGGCTCCACGTCGCAAGCTACTCCCATAACAATGTCCACGAATAACACTTGAGACTCGAGCGAAGGGTTGCTTTTAATGGCCGCCTGTTGTAGTTGCGTGTTTACTTTTGAGAGTGAATGTACCCCGATATCTTGGCGTGCTTGTTGAAAAGTGTATTGAACGATAAAGACAGGACTCGATGTGGAATGGCGACAACGACTACGACGGAGAAGAAGAAGAAGAAAAACAACTGGGAAATGCCCTGAGCGAAGCACAGAAAGCAGATGCTTCTATAAAAATAATATTAGAGTTGGAACTGTGATATTACAAATGGTGGCACGGGTGGGATAATAATAATTATTAAAGAGAGTTGCTTTGATGACGCCACAGCTTTGCGACGAGCTGCTGAACCAAGAATATAGTCAGTTCTTGCTTCATACGAACTGTTGCAGGCGATATCTAACGATTTTACTTTTCGGACTTCAGCTGTTACAATTCGAACTTTTAACCACAAAAAGTTTACGAAAAACCCAGATAAATTCACATTCTGTAAGTTTTGGGGGTTTTAGATCGAAGTATTATTCGTCGATAAGATTACGTGACACAATAAGCGATGTCAAAAAGTTTACGATCAAAGTTAAAATGTTTTCATAGAAAAATGATACCAGCTTCAAAGTGTAACATTTTACATTGAGTAATGTGCAATGTAAAATGTGTTAATTGATTTGAACAAACCATTTTCCAAGCCATGTGTTCATGTTTTGCTTCACGTGTACATTAAAAGGGTTGTTATTTACGGCGTAGCGAAACATTCATTACGTGCGACTGACAATCTGGAGGTATTTTCTCAGCGTCTCTCCTCCGTTAAGCTCCGTCAGAGTGGATTCAGGATTTAGTTCCTGATTGCACGGGCTCTGGACTCGATAACTTCCGGAGTGGCTTTCATTGCATCTTGTCATGAGTGGCGGTCAACTTCGCTGCGGAGTTCATCAAGAAGTTTGCGGAACGGATTGGAAGCTGTGCTCTGCTGTATCAGTCTCAATCAGAGGGATGAAAGTTTGCTCGAAGTTGATGCGCGACATCAGCTGTCACCGAGCTGAGGATGTCTAGCAACAATCTCGATACTTGAGAGAGAGAGAGCAGATGAAGACAAATCAATGTTTCAGAAAGTTTCAGAATGTCAGGAAGTATTTACAATTTCCCATTTTCATGTGAAGCTCCGAATTCGAAATGCCAATTGAAAAAAACGTATATTAAATATAGAAGCTAAACGAGGATGGTTTAAAAGGAGTACATTCTAACTTAAAAACTATTTTAATTAAAACTGTAGCGCAACTGTGCTATATAATTAAACTGACCTACCAACCTTTGTGGTGGAGTTTCTATAATGTCATTCTCATATTGCACTTCAAGTGAGAGAGAGAGAAAATTAAATGTAATAATATTGTGATAACTTTTAGCAGAGTAATTTCTACCATTTGCTGAGACCTGTTCGGCTGACCGCACCAACTGTCGCCCCAGCGTCCGTGTCAAGTGTGTCCTTGTCTTGTGAAAACTACTTGTTTCCTTTTATTGTCCGGATATACCACTCGAAGTAAAGAAGCAAATAACGCAAGTAGCCGCTTCCATTCTGCTCTCGCCCTCGAACTGGCGGCGACCCTTGGCGATGGCCAATCACCCCTTTCCGGTGGCAATTGTCAGCGACCAAGGGGGGGAGGACGCCGATCAATGGACAGATTTACTCTCTGGTCCAGCCAGCATCCCACTCATCTTTATCTCTCGGAACAATGCTAGGCGTGTGAGAAACACTAAATCCCATTCCACCGCCTTCTTCACGGTGCGTCTTCACGGCCTTCTATGAGGCAATGTACAGTCACTGCTGAACAAGTAAAAAAGGACACCGGAACTCATTTCAGTGGCAGGAAATAGGAACCTTTCAAGCGAGAATAACAATTTCTAAAGAACTTTTGGAGACAATTGTTGAAGATGGTTCGTAGAGTGGAACAAGTTGGTGTCAAAGCGGATGAAAAGTTGATTCTTCCAGTTCAAGATCACATCACAATAGCCAGTGGTTGTATAACGGATAACTTTAGATTTATTTTGGTGGAGTATGTTTCTTTTCTCAAATAAAAGAAAATTATACCTTCAATAAAATAATATCAAATGAGCCAAATGTCACATTGAATTCCCGTCCACACAGTTAGAGTTAATTTCAACATATTCTGCAAAATGTGTGAAAGTTGCTGCTAGGATTTTCGTATCCAACAAATTTCTATAAAAACCGTTTTAAGTAACGGGTTTGAATTTAAATGAGATGTCTGATGAATGTTCGCTAAACAAATCTTAGTGCATCAATCGTTGACCAAAGTTTTCATTTCGTTCCACCCGCCTATTTGCGAGACAAGAGTCAACACTGTCGAAGTTAATAACTGCGCTTTTTACGAGACAAAACAAGCAACGCGAGTTGTATTCGTCCCGCTATCTCATCAGACTGTTACAAGGCAGTAAACTACAGGATGAGTGTGTGCTTTGCTTTGGCGGACATTTACCCCGGACTCGCACATTCGTCGCGGACCTGTCGAGGTAAATGAAGAAAAAGAATCTTCAAAAGTCATAATTCTTGCGCAGTGACTGAACTAGTATGAAAGTTATCCATAACATTAGTAATCAATCTCGTATGGCCGGTTGTTCAATCATCTGACACCAGTAGTTAAGTTTAAACGGTTATTCAAGGAATATAATTGGGTGTTGCAATAACAAGAAGTTCTAATCGAATGTTTAAAATTTAGCATAGTGTTGAAAAAACTGAGTGATTAATATAAAACCATGGCGTTGGTTTGAATTCAAATTATCAGTAAAATTCACTCTACTTAAAGTTTGCTTCACAAGTTTATCAGTTTCCAACTTATTATATATTCTCTAATTTAAATATTTATAGGTAGTTCTGAAATTAAAATTAATTTCAACACGATTATATCGGCACTAACTTTTAATAGGAAAACTAGAATTGGATAATGCAATGGCGTCCAACTTCTTCGAGGTATTTTCTTCACAAAATGGCTGCACTCTTCAGACAGAGTTTTAAAACAAGACGCCGTCATGTGAATTAAAACGTAGAGAACTAAAGAGATGAAAACTTTGTCAGTGAATTACTCGGACGTATTTATCTGCCACAACCATCTTATCGTCCTTACAGAGTGAATACCCTGCATGAGACTATTCCATTCTTCGTCGTCTTTTATTATCATCGCTTTTGTCGAAAGAAGAAGGAGAAGATGGCTAATCAACTAATAACTGTATTATATGCTTTTCTCTCTATTAGCTTTCCTCCATGGACGCTGATTTAAAGATGAAGTACTCGTCTTTGGATCATAGAAAAACTTATTCTATGGGGGAAACCAGCGAATAATTCATTAGATAGAATAAAAAATATCTTGGTTTATAATTAGTTAGTCAAGTAATCATGAATATTTTAATACACGTTTCAGATTAGCCTCAACTTATAGAACACTCTTAATTTACTCTTGTTGTGAAGATTCGACTTAAAATGAGATACTTTGGATCAATTTTGTTTAAGGTCTAAGGAAAATAAATCAGCCTTTGTTGGATGATCCTATCGTTCGTTTGAACTTTGAAGGATTTGTTTAAACGATTTATGTGGCAGATATGTACGTCGAGTACTTGCTTCAATATTTGCCCAGTGTATATAGTACGATACATTTGTGCATCGTGCATGACCCGGAGCTTCCCCGATCGCATTTGAATCTCAATTTAAACTGAAACAGAAACTTCGACGCTCGATTGAAAATGTCTCACAACTCAGCTACAGAATAGAACATATAGAATACGATGCAGCAAGAGAGAATACAAAATTTATAACATGGAAAAAATTTATTTTCGAGGAAGAACAAGATTGAAAAAATTTCCACATAATGCAGGTCCAAGAGTTAATGAAGGTAGAGAATAGAAGGAACGAGATCAGAATGAATAAAATGCTCCCGAGATTTCAGCGAAGCAAAGGCTAATTTACACAAAGCCTGTCGAAGGAGCGAATAGCGTCGGACACATTGTAGTACCTACGTTGTCTGGAGTGTGTATTGTGCTTAATACACTCCCAGGGGCAGCGTCAGGGAACTAGGGAGGAAATTAACGAGACTTGGCGCTCTCAGGAAGTCAAGGGAAGAAGGAGAAGTTCCTGAAGGAAGAAGGAAGATGAAAGGAGGGTTGCGACGCATGTGAGGTTAATGTCGATCATCGAACTAATAGGCAGATAACGACAGGAAATGTTGTCAATAATGATGATAAGAGGCTGGTTGGCGGAGGGTGAGATGAGAATATGCTGAGGAAGAGTTTCCAATAGGATTTCCGACGATGAATCATCGAATCCAGGATGCGCTTGTGTAGTAAAGTCGAACTTGATGAGTCTTGTTCTTAATGCTCAATATCTTTAACATAAATCATACTTTTCATTTACAAGGATTTTTAAAAAATACAAAAACTTGTATATCTGAACACTTTGTTTACGCCATTCAGCAGTTATTTTCAAAGACATTATACGTTTAAGACAAAGGTGTTGCTTGCAAACAAATCAGTTTGTTGTAGAAGCACATCTCAATCTGTTATGTCAAACGAATCCAACATGCCAACACTTTACACTAACGTCAATCGTAAGTTTTTCTTTAAAATCTGTTGCGTGAAGCGAACAATTAAAACTATTACCGAACTATCTTCGACACAAGAGTGGTCCTGTGGCGCAGCTGAATTGCTTTCCTTCATGGGAAGCTGATCTTCTCGTCACTAGCTTCGCTCTCAAGTAAACAGTTTCTTGCAGGAAACGAAGCCAAGTCTATTTTCCGCTCTTATTCTTCTCTATCGACTGATTGATGGGTGTAATTTAGTGGAGAACAGGTTAGTAATAGTTGAATGTTCGTTGATCAACAGCGAACGCTTTCATCGAATCGAAGCGATGGCTCGTCCCAGTCGATGGCACCAGACAAGTTCGTCAAGTTGTGACACTGAAACTGAACGACTCGTCAAGTTGGTAACACTGAAACTGAACGACTCGTAAAGTTGGTGACACTGACACCGAACGACTCGTCAAGTTGGTGACACTGCAGAAACCAAACGACTCGTCAAGTTGTTACACTAAACCGAACGACTCGTCAAGTTAGTGACACTGAAACCGACTCGTCAAGTTGGTAACACTGAAACCGAACGACTCGTCAAGTTGGTGACACTGACACCGAACGACTCGTCAAGTTGGTGACACTGAAACCGAACGACTCGTCAAGTTGGTGACACTGAAACCGAACGACTCGTCAAGTTAGTGACACTGAAACCAAACGAATCGTCGAGTTGTTACACTGAAACCGAACGACTCGTCAAGTTGGTGACACTGATACCGAACGACTCGTCAAGTTGGTGACACTGAAACCGAACGACTCGTCAAGTTGGTGACACTGAAACCGAACGACTCGTCAAGTTGGTGACACTGAAGCTGAACGACTCGTCAAGTTGGTGACACTGATGTTGGTGACATTGAAACTAGACGACTAGTCAAGCTGGTGACACACTGAGAATTATACTACGTTGCAAGTTGGTGGTTTTTACTAAACATTTGACGCTGATACAAGGTTATTTTTTTTGCAAGCAAACGCGGATAATTTCCATTTCGTTCGCTCTAATTATTTTAGGAAAATTTGTCGACTTCACTGAGCAAGATCGTATTTTCAAGTCTGGAAATTGGTATCAAGTGTTGGTACATGAATGTGACTGGTTATTATATCATACAAGACTTGGAGCTTGGAACTTGGAGGGGTGAGTTATAATGTTGGTGCTTGAACAAGGAAGGAAAGAATTCAGGAATGACTTCACCAACAAATGGCTTGAGAAGGACAAGGGGACAGCAAAGCTCTTTCGTTCGTTGACGGTAATTTATCAAGGCAAAAAGTCCTAAAACTCAGCACGGCAATATCCGTGTAATCCATGGGTCATACGAGGAGCTTTATTGCCGGCCAAAGAGCGCCGTCAACTGCAATTCACATCCTCGTAATAGCAATAAAGCTATTATTGCGATATCTCAGGTTAACATGATCTCGAGATAGTTCATAACAACTCATTTGTGATCCCAGAAGGACTCGACAGCTGGAGCGTAATTTCAACTTGAAAATAAGCTCGATATAAAACACGACAACTTTTTATGATTCTTCAAACTGTCGAGAATTATGGTCTAATTCCTAAAGATGTTGGACATTTTTAATCAAAGTTTTGAGCAAGAAATTGCGTGTAACGCTTTTCCACAATCTTTTGCCACGAAAAGTTTGATGAAATTTCGTGGAAAAATAATGAATGAGAGTGTGTATGTGAATGTCGATCTGAGAGATTTATTTCACAGAAGCTGTCATTTCAGATACCGTGTCAACTAATGGAAATTTATAATGGATCTTGGGTTCATTAAAAAGTTGAAAATATGATTTTCAAAATCAAACTTTCTCGGCAATTCTCGCGGTAAGTGGGACTCTCAGTTTGAGTTAATGTTTTGCTCTCATCAGTGTTTTCAGTATTTCTACGCATCTCCTGCATGGCATTGCAAAGAGAGACATATTCGCGTCAGCAGCCAACGTCACTCAAGTATTTCGAATTACATAACTTTGTTTTCATAGAGTTAACAAAAAAAGTATTTTATAAAGGTTACAAAGGTACACGCTCTACTAAACATCAGACATAGAATGTTCTATTTCGGAATTCATCGGATTTTTGTATATAAATAGCCGGGAAGGTGGGCTCAAGTTAGCTCTCGCCTGATTCGAAGAGATCGTTACTCTCTGACACTAAAACTCATGGTGATAAAAATATAATTACACCAGAATCGTTCAGGTCACAGCCATAGAATCAATTAACAAGACCCTCTGTAATGAATAACCCGCAATCTTTAAAAATCATGTAATCAATAGTGCTCACACAGCTCATTGTTTCTTAACAGGTTAAAGCTATCTTTCATTTACAAAACCCTTTCATTAACTTCTCCATTATTTCAACCCATGAGATGTTATCTATGTGACGTCATACTGTGGTTAAATAGACTCAAAAGATAGTCCAGCATTCACGCATCAACGAGTATGAATATTAACACTGGTCAACGGTTGGAAGCCACCGTAAGCTGTAAAATCTCAAACACGGTTCTGACTCAAAGGTAGTACTTCCTCGAACACCGGGGG
This sequence comes from Leuctra nigra, assembly GCA_934045905.1. Taxonomy (NCBI): domain Eukaryota; kingdom Metazoa; phylum Arthropoda; class Insecta; order Plecoptera; family Leuctridae; genus Leuctra; species Leuctra nigra. The sequence goes on from OW203762.1 coordinate 30,480,139, forward strand.
AGGCGCTATCTGATAACTCTTGCATACAACAAGTCTATCTTTACTCTACACTCAGAGCGAGCGTTTCAACTAACATTCAACAGAGCCTCGCAAAACAGTGTCTGACAGCGGTGCTGGCGGCTGACACGAAGGGAGGACTGAACGAAGTTGGAACTCTATGGATTTTCAGGGGCCACATATTATTGTATTTGAATTTCTGTGCAAAAGTAATTTTATTTGTCAATAATATTGTTATTCACTTGTTATTTGTTACAGTTTTTTAATTATCAATATTACAGTGATTGGAATACTTCATCCTGTTGGTATTTATTTTATTTTATATAAATTTATAGAAATGTATAGAAAAAATGTATATACATTTTTAAATTTTTAGAGACATTTTATAGAGACATTTTAAGTATTTTATTTGTCTCATAACTACTAAATATGTATATAAAAATAATATGTTGTTAATTGGCTTCATGAAACGTGATTCATTTTTCATTTTTTAAAAGCATATTTTATACGGTTGAGTTGAATCAGTAAAATGAGTGTAAAGTTCTCTGAAAGTCCAAACGTTCATGTGAAATATAAAGTATTTTAAAACAAACTTGTTCCGACTCTTGGAGGCGGGAATGTATAAAATGAAGTATAAAATTGCTCGGAGGTAAAACACTCTTCTCTACCGGAGTGGAGGAATTATACGTGAAGAGACCTATTGCCACAGAAACCGAAATAAACCCACCCGGGCCAAGTAGCAACCCCCAACAGAGGAGCTGTAATGAATTTCCCCAGCGCAATTCATTATGAACCAACATTTTATCCCGGGTCCCAAACTCAACCATTCGTCTCGAGAGTCCGAGGGAGGGGAAACATGAAACCGGATCCGGGCATTTTTATATTAATAATTTGTATTCGTGAGTTCAACGAGATATTAATTTATTATTTAATCTGAGATCATACTTAATTGCCAAAGGTTATAGTTCCATTAGGAGGTTGATTTGAATATTACTAAAGAGATTTCCATAATTATTCATAATGCGTTATATCTCGTCGCTGGGAAGATATTCACACTCACATGAACATATATAATGTCAACTATTTGAAAAGGGATTACGTCTCTTCAGCATTCAAAGTCTTTTGAGACATCACGAATATAATACTATAATTATTCTAAATCATACTACAGCCACAATACGACGACACCATAAGTCATTTTCACCTTTTCAAAACATCCTCACTGATGGCCACTGTAAAAAACATGAAACCAGATAATAGAGAAACTATTAGTCTACGTCATTCTTCACTCTCGACGACGACGTTTTGCAAAACACCTCACGACTGAACCGCGATAAGCGCTCACCTTCTTCGTCGCCCGGGTGGCTGCGGATCAACTCGTCAATACACATTATAGAATAGGAGACGTGACGCGAAAACCGCCACAAACGTCGCGCGCTTGACACCGGGGGGCGCACATTGCGACCGACAAGAGTATTTCATGGAGGATTCGCTTTAGATCAGAGTCAAAGTGTCGAGGTACAGGTTACATGGTGATGGTTGGACTTTGGAGAGATAGACGCTTTCAAACTATTTCATAATGATTCGCATCATAAAGCGATATGGAGGGTAGAGGCTTACTTTATGGTACAGGGAAAGAACGCTATGAGTCACATTCGGATGAAACTGAGATAAAAGTTTTATGTTGAAACTTGTATCTATCTTATTTACAAATCGATATATTAATTGCGTTTTTCAAGACTTTGTGGCATTATTTTCTAAAAACCGAGGGTATATTCTGAAAGCTCATAAAAATAACTGCAAGATTACACGTTGAATTATTTTTTATTGAAAAATGGACTCATAGCGTTCTTTCCCTGTACCCTTCTCATAAACATCGATACAACTTTAGAATCATTCAAATTATGAATTACGTAAAAAATAATAAACATAGATTTCTTGCGAAGTTATGACGATATTTTTGAATATTTATCTCCACCCGACTACAAATTTCTCTATCTTTAGCAGAGGATGAAATGCGCGATGGAATTGTGTACAGAAGAGCCCTTTTAACAACGTAATTCGCATCAAATGAAAATATTTTAGTAAGTGGGTACATACTTTGTGATACCAAATAAACCATATAGTCACATAACAATAGCATTCAAAGCTCCCTCGACCTGGCTAAAGTGTTCTTTTTGTACCATATTCGATTAGTAAATATTTGTTCAAACTTCGTAAAACTCTAAACAGTAATGCACATTTTTTACAGTGGACGACGCATGCACCAATTCTAATCTTTTGAAGAGTACAGAATATACGTTGAATAAGCTCTGAACTTTATGATTAAAGTTAATAAAGAGATAATCTAATATTCTCATATATTTCTTTTCTAGCAAAAAGTAGAGTAAAAGCTACAAAACCAGCTACTAAACCATTCAAGTATGTTGAAATATGCATAGCGAGTTGGAAATACTATGAAATTATGGTGGAGGTGCCGGGTTTTACGATCAAACGCTTTGCTTTTTGCAAAAATAACGTTAAATGGATAACGTAACTCTCTTTGATAAAGGACCCCATTCCGGTAGTATAAAACCAAAGTCCGTAACAGCATTCTTTATGTGACTACATGCCTTATCATGTATGAAAGGGTTCAAGACGCTTCCACATAGAGCAAAAATAGAGTTCAAACGAAAATATGTAAATCGGAAACAAACCCTTTAGTTTTTGACACTGCCAAATAGCATGACCTAAATCCTAGTGCAAAGTTTTCATGCTTGAATTGCTTTATCCTTAACTCACATAAATTCTAACCCAAGCGATCCTGAGTGGATTATATACAATATATGTAGCTGCGACGCCTGGATTCTTAAAAACGCCGCCCCGCGAAGAGCTCAGGCTGGCAACAAGAATAAATATCGCTAAAATGATTTGACATCGGCTTCATGTGGCCTGAATCAGCAGTGACTCGGTGATAGGCTAGCCAAGAAGCAACATGGAAGCACTCGGAACTCCACTCGTTGCAGGCGATCGGGGTTCGAGAATAATATGGACACTCATCTGCAATGCTGATTTTTAGATTTCATGGAAGCTTACCAAATGTGATATTAAAAAATGGAATCTTCTTGTCTACTGTTTGAAACTATATTGAAATGTATTTCAAATGTTTAAAAAAATCCTCCTAAAAGGTTGGCTATGATCGTCAGTTTACAAATATATTGCTTTTCAAAACTACTAGATAAGTTGTTTTAAAATGAATTTTACTGGCATGAGTACTTGGCTTTTAATTTTTTATTCTTTAATATGAAAACCTTACAAAAACATAACATTTCTTAAATATTGTGGATTAAAGCTAAGAAATCGAAATTTCTCATGTTTATCCGGAGTAATATTAAAGCAATGTTTTGAGACATAACTCAACAAAATTCGCGTAATAAACTTCATTTCGGCTCACTGAACACAATTCGCTCATTGATTTCTAAATTAATGTTTTGTTTTGAAATAGCGCTCAGTCGGGGTTCCATGATAGTCCTGCCCCTGCAACGCATCGCATGCAGCCCGCAACACACGGCCAACTGGAATCAACATTGTTGTTATCTCGCTTATCAAGAACGGTAAAGTAATTAGACTGTTCAACACGATATTGCATATATCTCGTGATAACATATTCTAGGTACATGAGCATGGAAATGCAACGATAATGCATTGCATCAAACTACGCTATAGTTAAAAATGCATATTTATTGAGTTATCCTTTACCTAATTGCATATTCATCAGGTCTATCGCCTGCTGTATAACATTAAAAATGTTTGATTACTTGAGGTGACGTTTATCGAGCGTCTGTTTCTGATAATTATTTAAATCCCGTCTCTGTCACCAATTGTTGTAAGGGAAAAGCAAATAACTGTGGACTTATGTAGATAAATCCCGTACACTAACAATAATATAAAATTAATAATATTAAAAATATTCCATTCTATTATTCTATCAATGTTACATACTATATATCGAACTTTAGTTTCATATGATTATTTAAATCCCATTTCTGCCGCCAGTTGTTGTGATACAAAAAGCAAATAACGGTGCAGCTGACATATCCCGATCAGTATATGTAATAAATATTATCCCTGTGCTAAAATTAATATGTTTATGGGCGCTGTTTACAAAATACAATGTCGATATTTATTCTCATTTCAATCTCATTTGAAACTGAACAAAACTTCACTCTTTACAAAAGTTATTAAATAAAAAAATAATTTATCTGAAACATGTATTATTTCGATGTACAGACCTGGATACACTAAATGATAATACAACAATATCTTTCACTGACGGTTCTGTGATATTGGATCACTTATGACAACGGTAATGGCGACGGTAATGGCGCGTCAAAATATAACAATTCAAGATCTACTCCGCACATTGTTAGCCCCATTGTTGATGACGCAAATAGTTAACCTAATCTAATTGTATCTTTGCATTACCCCCGCCAGATTTCATTATCAGTAAGCACAATCATAACAATGATTCATCACTTAGATACTCATTGTGGCATTCTTGAACAATTCATCTAGAGAACAAGAAATTTAACTACATGTTTTTTATGGCTATTCACGAGTTTCTTCAAGCGAGAGAAGCGAGAGTCTCCTATTGGCTATTTTGACTCGTGCCTCACAGGTACAAAACTCATCTCCAATATTTAAGCTGAAATCATGACCAACAATATCTAACATTTAAACATTTTACAATTTTTCAGCCAAATCGGGCAATAACTTGTGGTCATATAACCGCTCCTGGATAACTTGTAAATGATCGTGTTCTTTTTACACCCCAGAACATGGTGATGGCTGCTACTAAGTTTCAATGAAAAGCAGATAGGTCGTTGTTGAGTTGCCTTTCAAAACCGACCAATATCCATAAAACATAATATTTGAGTTCGACAATAGTAATACATATGTTAGTTTTATTTCTCTATCTTGTAAATACAGCATAAAGTATAGGAAAATATTTATTACTTTTCAAAATGTGAGTTAAAAACCAATACTCCCGCGCTCAGTAAAGGAATGACAAGTGGGGGTTTTCTGTTTGTCATAGAACTGCGTAAAGTAGAGATGAAGTTATTTGTTCATCGGTATTCATTGATTCGATCTTGTAATACTTTCAGATAGTTTTCCTTTCTGCGTGATTCGAAATTTCTGTTCGAAGGTTAACATACCGGTGCTCGCTTATCAACACGTTACAAAGATCATTTTCCTACTTATATTATAAAATTATGCGTCGCAGGGTGAGTTTCTTCTGATCCTGTCGTCAGAGTGCGCCGTTAATGATGCCGTCTCGTCGCGCCCACATGAGTTTCAGACGCTCATCGCTCATCGCTCATCGGCCAGCTTTAGACGCGATCCATGTCACTGGAAACATTAATGAATCATTGATTCCCTTCGAACCCAACTTTCGCACAAAAAAACTTTCCTCACGAATATAAAATTCGTCAAAAGAAAAGACGTTCCATCATTCTCCACTGGGTTCTATTATAAAACAGCTTTAGTTTCACAATTGCTATTCTTTATAATAGTGGCGGGGCTATGTACCACGTGACAAAAGCCTCGATTCTCATTATCGCCGGTTGACGAGACATTGTTGACGACTCATTGTTGCAACGACGCCACCACGCACAATGGCTAAGTAAGACGCCCGTCGGTTTCACACGACTTAACCAAGCGTCGCCTCGAGTCTTTCAAGAGGGTGGGAGTGAAATCTAGCATAATGCTAGGTGAATACACCTTACATTGAATTTGTATTTATGGGGTGTTATGTCTGAGCCGCTCTCCTGTCTCTGGTAATAACGTACTAGTGTCAGTTTGCATGGGAATCAGAAATCAGACGTCCGCTGGTGGATTATTAGACGTAAGGGTACTAATAAGAAGATGACAGGTGATGTTTCCAAAGAGGCGGATCTATAACACGTTTGTAATTTTAACGATCATACTTTTGAAGTATGAATGCAAAGGGGTGGACGTGAAAATGTGTTAGGGATATTTCACTAGGAATGAAATGCAACTGAGGAGTTTTTATAGATATTGCTTTTGTGCTGCGTCCAAACTACTTCTCATTATGGTTTTTATAGCTTGTACCATTCATTACGTCATGAGCGTGTACTTTAATTTATTGCATATTCTAGTTAGAGACGATTTCGAATGTGGACGTGATATAAAATCGATTTCGGTTTATTTTTAGAACGATACATTGAAACCGAGTTCGTGTGTATACATTAACATTACCATCAATTGTCATGCAGTACCCGCGGTTGTCGAAATTAATGTTTATTCGAAACTAAATGATATTGCTTCCTTCCTTTTGTTTGTCACGACAAAAATAAAGTATAATTGAATTCGTGTTTTAAGTTGTTTATACAACTCTATTCACTCCAAAACACAATTATATTGAAGAGGAAAAAATAAAAACTCATATACATTCAATCAACCCTATAAATATCAGTTTTAAAGTTCAATGAAAGGATTCAGGCTACAGACTCAATTGAAAAACATGAATATGCAAAACGACGCCGACTAGTTACACAAAAACTAAACAATAATTCACCACAATAGCAACAACAACAACAAAACAACAAGAGTGTGACGTAACGTTAACTTGCTCATGCATTGCCAAACAAAACCCCTAATTAATCTATTTGGCTGGAGAAACAAGTCGCTGTATATAAAAGAGTGCGACATATTGTATAGCGCCGTTAGGACACTATGCCAGATATTATGTATTTCACTTCAGCTTTTTTTACGTACCTAAACCGTAAATTTCTAGCACATTATTTCATTCTGTATCCTTTACCGGGCTCATATTTATTGCTAATCTTTTATTTGTGTTTCAGCCACCCCCTATGCTAATTCCTACGTCAAAGCGAACTTCTATTCTGGACTAAAGCCAGACGAAACAATTGCGAAAAAAATATTAAATCCAGAGTTAACTTCCACTGGGAAGCGTAAATATGCCCGTTAGATCGTGCTATTGTAAGCCAGGGCAATTCGTAAGAGAAATATGATGCATTTAACTTTCGAGGGTGCTAAGAGATGGGAATTTAAAAAGATTAGAAACTCCGATGGGATGTATAAAAAAAGGGAACGAAGCTTTGGCAGAAAAAGCTGTCTGATATCATGAATGCGCCATTTTTCGCCAGCTGAGAGATGAAGGAGGTCGAAGATTAGATAGCAGGCTGGGTTATTTGGAGCAACGTGTTACCTCGGGTCTTGACGCTCTTGGTTCAGCCGCGATCGATGACGCTTGCAAAGATGCGATATGCATTGTCAAGTATCGATGAGCCGATCTAAAACTGTGACAACGGGAGATATTAATTGCTTTTGGAATAGCGTGATCGTGCGCAGCTCGGAGTCAAGGAAAGAAATTATACAATATGTGGGCAGATTTCAGAATAAATACACACTTTCTTGGTAAAATAAAAATAAAAAGGACACTCTAAAATCACGAATTGTAAAAAATAACATTCATTATCAGCAAATGTATTACTTTTATTAAATAAATCGTGTTACTCTCTTCATCCAGTTTGCCGTCAAAAATTTAATTAATTTTAAATTTTTCTAATAATTTCAAATCTATTGATTGCTCGAAATTGATTAAATGCATTTACAACAAATAAACTGTATTATTCATCAACTAAATAAGTTATAATTCAAAACTACCTTTTGTGCCACCATTTTGTACTAATATTCCAGTTGAATATCCATGGCAGCTGGTAATAGTTGGAATTTAACTACAAGGCTAGAGGCTGTAATTCCCTTACTCCTAATATGCAGTGCAGTTTACAATCTGCTTCACATAAACGAGTATTACACATTAATGTGACATGCATCTTGGGCCAGCTATTGACAGAGTAATAGCACTCCAAACTTCGACATACTAATTTCAAACGGAGACGAAGAAAACAAGGCAAAGCTGCGCGTCAAACTTAATACGAAATCATAATCGTGTTATAGAAACAAGTTTGAGCGAGTTTATTGGCATTTAATTAGTCTGGGACGAAGTTTCGTCTTAATAAGCTAATCATAAATAACGATCAAGTTGACACGATTGTGTTTGGATGTCACTTGAAATGCTTGGCAAGTTTAGGTTTCACGTTTAATAGGTTAGAAGATAAGAAGGCTATTGAAATTTAAGTACCTACTATTGCTATTCTGTGGCTGATTTATTGAGCGAGCGAAGCGAGCGTCTCCATTTGGCTCTTTTGGCACGGACCTCTGTTTTTTTTTTTGTTTGTTTTTTTTTTTTCTGTTACTGACGATATACAGGTCAGAGTTTTTCTTCGATCGAGCTGAAATTTTGCACACATGTACGTAACATTTCTGATTGTTGCAGACCCTAATTTTTTTGAAATCCATTGATTGGTTCAAATTTAAAAAAAATTAACTTTCGATTGGTTGTTTTGATCAAATTGAAATTTTGACAAGTCATTACCCCCAACATTGTACCCAATCAAACAAAGTTTCAGCCAAATCCTCCCATTGGTTAAAATTTAAAACCATCTTTCCTGTGTTTTTAGAAATTTAAACTATAACCGATTGAACGATCAACTTATAACTTCGCATGATGGTTGGGTCCAACATTATCTGCATTTTTGACAATTTTCATACTAATCTGTGTTTAAATCCAAACGTTATTGACATTTTACGGACTATTAGCGTGTTGGCTGTCAAATTCACGGCGACTTCGACTCTTCAGTTCAAGGCAAGGTAGTTAGAGCAGAAACTTTCAAACGCAAATGAAACTGATAATGACCGTTCAACAGTCGATCTGATATTGTGTAGACACACTTATATCATATGAGTGGTCTCAGGTATATTTTTTGAAGGAGATCCTGTGATTTTTGAAAATTAACACGGAACAGTTCAATCATAAAGGTTCAATTGATCAACTTAAAGCTTTGCATGGTTATTTGGACCAATATTTTAGGAATGTTTTGAGATTTCTATACAAATCTGTGGCGAAATTTTAGAATTATTGGCTTTTAATGACATTTTCGATAGACAGAATTTCGGTTCGAGGTGTTGCGCGTATCCGTGCTCGCTCATCAACGCGTTACTCAGATTCATTGGTTAAAATTTAAATAAATATCTCCTGATAGGCTGAAAAATGAAAACGGTCTTCGATAATTCTGATCAAACTCATATTTTGCATGATCATTAAGACCAATATTGTCTCTTATTTTACAAAATTTCATCCCAATCAGTTAAGAACGTATGAAGTTATTTACATTTTTAATATCTGTCAGTAATGAAGTATCGAAATGAATGTTTTCCAGTGCCAATTGAAAATTGATTCTGATTTGCTTTATGAACCAGGTGCTTAGATGCTATTTTAAAGTTTCGATGAAAAGCATACACTTTTAAGTTGATATCATAATCAATTCCATATGGATGTATATGTTTTCTGTGCGTTGTGTACGCATTTCCGGTTCGAGAATTTGCACGTACCCGTGCTCGCTCATCAACGCGTTACACTGAGCGTTTTCCTAGTTACTGAAAAGTATATTGTTATATAAGGTAAGATATGGATGGGTCAAATTCTTACAATCGTGTCATTCTTTCTTTAATCCCAGACTAGTAACGGTGGACATATAGTTATTTATTGAGCGAGCGTAGCGAGCGTCACCACGGTACTCTTATGGCACTTTCTCTGTGTGTTTTTTTGCCTGCAGTGCCCAGGTCATACCACACAACCAATGGATCAAAAATTTTGCACACATACTAACGTAATCTATGCGGTCTCTGGGATCGTTTTTGAACGGGATCCTGCGATTGGTTCAAATTTAAAAAAAATATATTTCGATTGGTTGGTCCGATCAATTTGAAATTTTGCAAAGTCATTGCAACCAATATAGTCCCCAATCTTACAAAGTTTCGTTTCAGCCTCATCCTCCCATTGGTTAAAATTTAAAACCATCTTCCCTGTGATTTTGAAATTTAAACTATAGAACCGATTGAGCGATCAACTTAAAACTTCGCATGGTCATTGGGACCATCATTTTAGGTAATCTATCGTTATTTACAAAAGTTATTTATTTGAAAAATGTATACTAAATTTTCATCCCTGCCTTGATGCTTCAGTTCCAAGTCATGTAGAGCAGCTGATACTTACAAACGCATATTATTGTTAAATCGGATGCAGTATCGGATGCAGTGGCTAGAAGGCTCGCTCATTCCTAGTTTACTAGAAAGACCGAAAAACCCCAGGCAGGAAGGACGGCCACGGGAATCGAACCCCGGACCTCTGGAATATAAATTCAGAGCGTTACCTCTGAGCCAAACCTGTTACGTGACTTTATTTACTCTGTCCAGAGTATTTATTTGTATAGTTAGGGCCGGTATAACCAAAGTTAATCTGAGCCGGATTAACTAAATATTAGACTAAATTGGCGCACAGCCAATCAGATACCTCAAAATGAGTGAAACAATTGAATTTAATCCAAAAGTTAGTTAATCCAGCACAATTAAACTTTGGTTATTCCGGCCTTTAGTATTGTTTCTTGACTTTCGTCTAATTAAACCACAATTAATGTATAATCAAAGCTCCTCTAGTGTTTTAGGTCATTTACGACTTTCATTATTGATTACTCAACCAAGGGCATTTTTACATATTAGAAAATTCTGAACTTGCGTGACGCTTCAATTTGATTATGTTTGAGTAGATATAAGTTAAAAAGATTTTAATCAACGATATAGTCGATGGTATGATTTATTTCATGCACACTTTGTAGCAAAATATTATGCTGTAAAGTACAGTGCAATTGTCGAACTTTATGATATTAAGGAGAAAATCTACACGAACTCGAATTGTTCACGCAGTTCTAATTAAATAATAAAATGCATGGGTACTCTTCATAAATGATTTCCATTAATTCCATTCAATATATTATTAATAACAATTAGTTTTACACGGTGTAGGAGCCTCCTTTAAATTAGACGGACAAAGGATAATGACATATCCAACTCATGCCACCAATTGTAATGTTCTTCTTTGACAGAAAACTCCATTTGTATTAGCGTTGAACATTTATATAGAATATCATGCATTTCATGTTTATATAAGTTGAACGAGCAAATTATTTAATCAACTAGGTTGAAAATATAAGCTTTGAGGACGTTTGTGTGTTTGTGTAGAAATTGAAATGGCAATAAACATATTTTATTATTATTTACGCTTAAAGCTATTGTAATTACTTCCATGAGCGTTTGTTTCATAGATTATATAATAGCATATTATTACATTTCATTATGGCTGGATACACAATACAGAAGCATCATTCAGAAAAGGCTATGCCAGAGGCCTATAGCTGGTAACATATTAATTTCTTATTGTGATTTTAATTAAAAGAAAGTGCACTGACCGAATTTGAATGATACATTTTGGACATAATTTACGTGTTGGCAAATTGTAACTAATACCAAAAAAATCGTCCGTGGTGTTTATGTGGCGAAGAAATTCAATTCTTCACGTTTCGTATCATTGGCTGCCAGTATCTTGAACTCGTCAAACTGCGTAAATGCACAGAACAAGTTTATTCCCCACGCACGATCCATAAGTTTACACCAAATACGTTCTCTTCGATCCACATTACTTGCGTTGTCCATATCCCTACTGAACAGCGCCGAGCGTATAAAGTTCGTGAAATTTGTGTGGATAAGACTATTATTTATGACGAAGAGATGTATTCTATGTTATATTAGTCCATGAAGGGTTGGACCGGGCCACATAAAACACTGGATAATATACACTCCGGTCCTATGTTGCGATACGACACCTAAACGAGTGAGGCTTACATAATATTTCAACCATGCTGTTTATATATACATCCTTTTGAATAGAGACACGAATAATCTCTCGACAACACTACATTGTGCTTCCAGTGGCGCAGCCAGGGGGGGTCACGGTTTTTTGCCCCCTACTGACGAATCATCATGTTAATATTGGTTTTTCTTTTCACACAAATATTATAAACTGACCACAATATTATTTTATGAAAATTAAATTTGTTGCATTAGAAGGGATATTATTAACTGTTATGTTAATTAAATAGTTTACTTGGTTAGGATTAAATTAAAAGTGGAGTAATTTATCACGTTTGTTCCATACGTATAGAAGTAAATGTATCATAATCCATTATATTATGACACTCTTTTGAAAATAATAGTTTTTCTCAATTTGCTAAAACACATCTCGTCGTAACTGTGTTTCAACTACCACCTCCTCCCAGCGGTCTTGTCAAAGCTCTCTAGAGCTGTATAATCCAGTGGAATCATCCTCATCCCCTGGTCCTGCATCTCGGGGTGCAGCATTAATCAAGAGCGCGCCACGGGCGACCTGATTGCAAGTTTATGTAGCGGCAGACATCGCCCGATGACCAGCAGTCATGAGCTTGTTCATGAATCATTGTTTACTTACTCCATGTTTGTGCGGTGAAAAGTGAAAAGGCAAGATCATGCGTGATGCAGGTGGTGATCATGCGTATGCAGGTGGTGACCACGCACCACGCTTGTATTACTCTGTATCTCAGAGGTAGAGGGCCCGATATCCATGTCCTCGATTTTGCGTTGCACACTTTTGGAATCATGTAATTATGCTCTATTAATTGCAATTTGACTGAAGTCAACAAGTACAGTCATATTAATGTTTATTCTTACAAAATTACTGATGTCATTTTGTAAGATTTTGTTTTGACATGGTTGAAGGCATGAATGACTAGTTTCATTGAATCATTGTAATGGACTTCGGGCATTCTACCTCTGAGGTACAGAACTATTGTCACCATAAATCGACAACTCTTACGAATAGCATTGACTCAACTTCGTAATAAAGTGTATGTCGTTAATGTTATTCTCCCATAATAGATGCCGATCTTTGACGAAAGTTACTCAACCCAATTCAGATGGTCAAGCTCAGCTTACATTTTACCTGAATTATTAAACAAATTAAATATTGTTAGAACTTTTCAATTCGTTATGCATTCGCCATGTAATATTCCATTTTGTATACTGAGTTACCAAGAAAAAGACAATCGGAAGTGTTGTGTGTGTATTAATATTTAAGTATAACCTTACCTCAGGGGATGATAGTTTTGTTTGAAGACTAAAGTACGATAATAATATGATTCAAAGAAATTTCGTGAAGAGTGTAAAATGTATGCATGTGTTATTATTTTTTTGATAATTTTTGAAATTATAAAATTATATAATTTAAGATTTTAATAGCATTCGTGTGGCATTCGTGATAAATAAATTATCAAATTAAACCCGTCCATTTCGGCTATTTAATTGCCTGTTTAAATAGGTTTACAAGCAGCTTTAAATGGAATTGAGCTCGACTATTCTTTCAGGGCTGTGCATTTTACTTAAAATTGGCTCTGTCTCAAGAAAACGGGATAAAATTTTAAATTTCCTCTTGGAAATGTACCGGAAAGTGTTTCGTTTATGGCGGCGCCTTGTTAATGTATGATAATGTATCATCATATTTTTTATAATTTAAGCATCCTTAAACCATTTTAAACCATCCCATTTCACACTCGATCCCGGGTCTTCTGCGTTTTCCACTCGAGTTACCCCCTTCCTAACTCCCTTGCTTGTTCGTTTCGTGTATGCAATATGGTGTACAACTTAGGCGCAGGGTTCTAGTTCCATTGTTACTTATAAGGTTTCGTGTTTTAAGTGCCTCAAAGAAAAACCAACAGAGAGGTTGGCAGGAAATTACAGGCGGTAGTTTATGTGCGGAAGGTGAAGAAAAAAATATGTATAGAGAATTATTAATATTATACGTTGGTTGAAGCGGTGTGTCTAAAGTGTATTTTCTTTATAAATAATAAGTAACTTGCTTCCCAGAGGCATCAGTATCCCCTTTTTTGTGTGAACTTTGATTAAAAATAAATTGGCAAAGTTTAATTGTGTGAAAAATTACGCCGAGCTCTCTCTGGATCAATGCTAATCTTGACACATTGCTAGCAAACTTTAGAAAGGAGTAAGAGTGCCCAAAAGCGTCTTTGGCAATAAGCGTCTGTTCTTTAGTCTCCCTGATTGATCTCCTTGCTCGCTGCACTGGTACCTGCAGCATCTCGACCCACATCTCGCAATATGCAATGTTGGACAAGCAAATGACTTGTGCTTTGAGAGAGTCTAATAAAGAGGATGGATCAGTGTCAATGAGTAGATGAGGACGACATCAGCTTCAACTGATGAATTGCGAGCTTCTGCAGAGATCGATCGCTCCACAACACACGTTCCGGGATGCACTGACGAGGGAATAAACCTAAATAAATTAATATTCGAACTGAGTTTTAAAAAAACTGTTTTCAGAAAATTAATTAGTTGAATTCAAAAAAAAATATTATGCCCGAAGGGTTTCAGACCCCATTTGGCTGAGCCAATCGCTGCAGCGACGCAACTCTTGTTAGAGAAATGTAACCGGCAACCGCAATAATGCTTTTATGTTATTGAACACACTAGAGGAATGAATCAAATTCCCGTCATGAAATACACAGTTGGCATGACAACAGCTTGAATAGCAATACATCTATCATAGTTGATGATTATGGTGATATTATACAGAGCCTCTATACAGATAACTTTCATAGAAATGTGTTTACTTTTTTACTTGAAAATGATGATGACTTCCTTAGAGCCTCTCTCGAGCAAAGTGCAAGCGTGACGCGTTGCAAATGCGACGCCATTAGGAGCCGTCCCGACGCTTCAAGAGACGCCGACGTCTAAGACGTATCTACGAGCTGTAAGAAACAATATCACGATGTGACTTGGAAATATGCAAATCCCGATAAACAGAATGAGAACGAGAGAAATCCCGACATTTGTCTGATAATCCTTGACAGAACTTTCATGGCCTGGAATTGTAGAGAGAAAGACATGTCCAACTTTGGCGTGCTAGTCACCAGTCGAAAGAAACAAATAAGTCTTTCACAAAGGAAATTCAATCCGGAATGAAATTCTTAACAAACGTAGAGTCTTCTAAAAACATTGATCTGTTTAAGTAGCTTATTAACTTTTCTAGCAAACAAGATTTTTATTAAAACTGGTAGTAGAAATAAAAGTATTGAAAAAGCAGTGACATTGTATAATATAACTTTTCGAAGAATCTTTACTTTTAGGAGTTTTTCTGTCGAGATGGGTGAAAGAAAATACGTTTTTTTCTCTTCTTTCTTATATACAGTTTGATAGTTGACTGTTTCATAAAAAGTTCTCTTTCTTCCCCGAATAGCATTTCATTTCTTTTTTTCTGTTATCAGGGGCTGTCTCTTCGATTTCACCCGAACAGTTGAAAAAGATGGAGATCGCCGAAAAACCGAGCTGACTAAGATGAGTGAGTGAGAAAACCATGGAACGAATTGATGTAGCAAGAGAGAAGACACATTTACACACACCAAGCAGGGATATCAGGGAGGGAAATACAGAGACGAAAATGTGTTGGAAGAATTGAGAACAAAGTAGTCGGTCTATTCTTCCATTCCAGAACTTTCTGAGTAGACTTTATTGAAAACTGAATTCTTTTGTAGTTTCCCCGACACACGCTCAACTATTGGGCAGAAACTGAAGTTAGCGATCTCACGTGAAAGCGGAGGCGAAGATTTTAATGGGAAATGGAAATGACGATGAATTCTCGCTGCAGCACCGCGTCGATCAAGTTCCTGAGACATCGAGCCAGGCTCGGACGGCGTTTCTGCTGGAGGTGCAGGAATATACCCACATTGATCAAAATCTAACCTCCATTTATCTGAACGAAAAGAGTGAAAAACTTTGACAAACTATTTGCACAAGTCGAGCAGTTGAGTGATGAGACCTACATGCAATGTCGGACGAAGAAAAGAGTTTCCAGTTTCTTGCAAGTTACTCTATCCTATGACAGGATATGAACAGTAATCGACTCTGCATGTCTGGTCCTGTGCCGTGCATTACATGGGAATATGTCACATTGAAACAGTAATGAAGTATACGGGCTGAGTAATGTGAAACAAGTCATTTGCAATTATTTTTAGTCACGACTTTTCAGTGAATAAAGCAATGTGTGTCTAAGCTATGGCATCAAGCTATAGATTAGTTTTATTAGCCGTATAAACACTCTAATTTATAATAATTATTTGTTTAGATATTGTAGTTTAAATCTTTCTCCTCATTATACAAAAATGGGCCTGGAGAGGGGGGAGTGTAGATGCGTAACCATAGACTAGATAGCCAGACTTGACTCAATTCTACTTTCTTCTTCACCAGCTTCTTCCACTTCTCCCCCACCTCTCTTTATCTACTTCTTCCCACTTCTCCAGTCTCTCTCGCACATTCTCTACTACCAACTCTTTCCACTTCTCCCTCGGTCTTATCACTCTCTCTCTATCTCTACTTGCAACTTCAAACTCTCTCCTCTGCGTCCTCTTAATGTAACCAAACCACAGTGGATATTCTCAATTTCAAATCCGTTCCCTCCTGATATTATCCACCTTTGTTAAACTGTTTATTCCACAGAAGCTTTCTGACTAACTTCACATGATAAAATATTAATGTCCTAAATTATTTCGATGTATAGTACCTCTATAATTATTCAAACGCAAACTTTAACTCTACATTATTAATAATATTTAACTTTTTTACGATTTTCTACAAAAACCGAGATATTTATTTGAATTTTGTGGAAACTTTACCTTTGATGGCAATTTTTTACTTTACATGAAATGCTCTCTACAGCATGGTTCGGGGTTCCGTCGAAGCAATAAGTGAACTACGCTCCGAACCAATTAGGAGCATCCTTGCTCCACACTAATTCTCCCATCATTCGATTCACCGTATCAACCAACTTTACGCTCTAACCTTTTCCCATTTGCATCACATTATAGCTATTAATTTGATGCCGATGATAATGATGATTGAAATCCTCATCTGAACACATTACGTAAGTTACAGAGAGAAGCAAAGGTCAACGGTGCATCATTAATATTTAAAAATGTAAGACTCAGTGAGTAAAAGTGTTCCCGACACGAAGAACCTGAGCTGGATCTCCCGAAAATTATATTCATACATTCCAAACTCAGCAGCCGAATGTTCGTAAAGATTTCACAAGACGCGGCCTCGATTCCTATCTTGACTCGTCAGTCATCGCTCTTCGTCAGTGCCTCGTCGTTGAGACACCACGTGACCGTCGGCAATCAGCTCTGATTGGTCGAGCCCGTCTCGTCAACGACGCAGTTTTATTTCACAGCGATTAATTAATCGTTATGTGTCGGTTAGTTTTGTCACTTTGCCTTATTATTAGCGCGGCGTGGAACAATGGCGAGGGTGTAAGAGTATAATTACATTCTCGCCGTAGAAAGCTGAGATCCCCTCCCATAACACCCCGTGTATACATCCCCTAATGTGCGTACACGCATACGCCGAGGTCTCGCCGCACCAAATTACAAATGCCATCCGCACGGTCCGTCCGCCTCGCTTTCAGCCACATCCTATATATATACACACTCACCAAAACTATGCCGCTCGTAAAACTTTCAGAATAATCCTTTTAACCGTGATTGCGAAATATTCTAAATGTTAATTTTGTACCCCCGTGTCGACGTAACGCAGCTCACTTACAAAATATCTCTTTTTGAATTCCCTTCCAAACATTCAAACAGCATAAAAGGCCTAATCTATGTGTCGCTTGTAGATTCATCATGGCCGCAGAAGAATGGCCACTTCAGCAACGTCCACAGTGTGATCATAGAGATGTGACACACAGAATGTAATTAAACCAATGATTAAACTCAGAATTTGCGAGAGAACACGAGACTGCATGCGGGGAGTAGTAGGGGGGGGGAGGGGGGGGGGGGGAGGAGGATTTCAGACTGATAATTGGTGAAGTAATAACATGTTACATAACCGTGTAACAGAGCATATTTCATAAAGAGTCCGAAATCAATCAAAGTCAGTTGCTATTACTTGATTTCCCACACATTTAGCAACACACCATATGCAACTTTTCATGCAGACAATCATCCAATCAATTAAAGTATCAAGCTTTAAACCACGCAATCAATATTTTTAGAAATCTTACTTCCAAAATGAAGACAGTTCTAAAAACAATAGTGACTTCAGCACCAAGGTAGTTGGTGAATACAATTCGAGGTAATTAGTAGAAGTCAATCAGTTGTAACTAGTAGTTGATATTAGCGAGGTTCTTCTGATGGTTTTGACACGTGAATCGATCACATCTCAGATCTAGCAGCCACGTGACCTGTGGGGGAGGGGGAGGGCAATATCAGCACAATCATATTGTTATCTCATCTCAGTCCACGCGAATCCTCCTCGAAGGGCATCGATCTCGTCTCT
Organism: Leuctra nigra; assembly: GCA_934045905.1. Taxonomy (NCBI): domain Eukaryota; kingdom Metazoa; phylum Arthropoda; class Insecta; order Plecoptera; family Leuctridae; genus Leuctra; species Leuctra nigra. The sequence goes on from OW203762.1 coordinate 30,498,490, forward strand.
ACGTTGCGAAATCCAGAGTGCATTGCACACGGAACTAGAAACCGTAAAAATCACAAATTAAAATTGCTGGTATGTTTTGATAAGCATTCTACCAAAACTCGTCGTCTATAGATACTTCCAAGCTGGCTGGATTCTTATTTCAGATCATACTTTCTAAAAAAAACATGTACAATGTTACGAGAGAAAATCTGCATAAAGCCGTCTCGATGGAATCTTCTTCGGTTATATAAATCAATTGAGAGGTCACTGCGTTGACAAGCGCTCACATGTCAGAGGTCACCTGCTAAGGACCCAGGCATGAGGTCATCATTATCTGTGTGAATACTTTCTAGCTTTCACTCTCCGTCGGAGTCGCTACTACCACTCTAATTGTCGGCATTGTGTGCAGAAGATGCGGCTCAAATACAAACATCTCGACACGCGGGATGTTATTCTAATATATGTGCGCGGCTTAAAGAAGAAATTTCTTTGTTAACCTTTGGTGACCTCTTGGTTGAGTTGGTTTACCTCCACGAGATGGTATGTGTGGTTTGGTGAGCTTCAATCTGTTTTGGCAACGCAATATTCTTGACGTAACTTAAGTGACTGATCTGATGGCTAGATAGTCGCATAAAGAAGCTGTTACTTCTGCAATTTATGTCAACGTGGTTGATGAGGACATTTGAAATTCTGAGTAAGATTGCGTTAAATCTTTTGATAAAAAAAATAAGTGGGTAAATTATTATGGTAATAGTTGACAATAATAAGGCGAAGGTAAATGGACCGACGATTTGACTTGAGATCTCCTTGAGAATTGTGATCCCAATGTTAAAATGGTAAGTGACTAAATTTCACGACAAGGTAAAGCTGAAATTGGTCTGAACGGCTACTCTGTCTGCCGAGTGTCATTCTATTCCATTTCATCTGAGCCACTTTCTTGCGGTCAGCCGACGCAATAAGTATTTTTGTCCGGAGGATTAGCCCTCGTATTAGTATATTACATAAGTATATTATCACTAAAGGACTCAATTTCTATTTTATGACATCTTTTTAGTCTATATTAGCTTCTTATTTATTATAAATCATCATCAGCATCGTCACCAACATTGACCTCATGTATTAATATTAATATCAAAGTTATTTGTATACTTTTGTATAGGGTTTATTTCATGTTATTTCCACTTCATGTTTATAACTTTAAATTGTTATTGACTTTAGTTATACTGTGTCCAAGGGGCAATCATTTTATAATCACAATGTTTTGTTATTATTAATAAAAGTTTCTTCCTCGTTAATTTAATCAGATTCTGGTCCATTAGTCCAATTGGAAAAACTGAATTGCATTGTTTTAGACAAATCAACATAGCAATACATCAATACGAGCATAAAATAAGTCGTTCGCTTTCACAGGAAATACCTGATTTTTTATACAAATACCCTTAAGTCGTTCTGAATGTAATATATACGATCAAATATTTTTATTAAAATATTTATGGATATTCAAGCTTATTGCGATTTTAAGTGGTACTTCAGTTTCTTGGAAATGTACTTTCTTGTTATCTGTTATCAGTAAATCTTCGTGCATTGATGAGCAAGTTTGCAATAAGAATCTTCGTACAAGATGTGATTCGCGGTAAAGATGAGAAAACTTCCTGGCAGAACAGACCTCATCTCCAAGATCTCAAGTTCAACCGTGAAGGAAATAGTTATTACAAAAATTACACCAAGACTGGTTTTTCTCTTGTATAATAAAAACTATGCAAGAAAAATCATGAAATTATCTGTTTACCTGTTGCAATATAATGGAATACTACGTTACAATTTACAACTTTCATAAAAAACGACACTGACGTATACCGCGGTGCTGCCGATTTATGTAATTTTCATTTTATATAATAATTCTCCGTTACTGTTAGTTTTCTTCATGGATGAATCCAAGTCTATATTTACACCTGAAATACCTGAACTTGTCCGCCAAGTAAATAAGCAATCAAGCGACCGCACGTCCGACCCGCACAATGCATTGTACGTCTAATAACAACATGTCTCTGTGTGAACTGACGGCGTTACAATTGAAGCACGTCCGCGAAAGCGATCGACACGTACTCGGTGGATCGGCGGCAATCAAAGATGTGATCTGAGATGTACATTCCTCTGGGTCAATGTCGCACATCAGTGGGTGGTAATTAGCTAATTAACCTCACAAGTGGAGAGAAGTCCTTTCTGATGGGACAAGAAGCCAAGCGCGAAATTAGCCATGTACAAGGATTGTTGTGGAAATGTGAAGGTGTGTGGAAATCATAAATATAGTTTGCTCGTCTCAAGAGTTACTTACCATCGTGATCATTTAACAGTCATCTAAACAAAAATATAAACAAGAAAATCTAATGATTAATGAGAAATTAATGGTCTTTTTAATATTGTATGAGGTTGGTTATTCAACGTTCATATATTCAACGACTAACTTTTATGCAACAAGACTATAAATGTGAACTAACGATATATAAAGGTATATAAATAAATCACGGTCAGAAAAATTGACGGTAAACTGCTAAGTTGGAGCCGAATTACCGTCATTATGAGGTGGTTGGTTCTTATAATTAAACCCTCAAACCCCACATATTAGAAATCGGCGTTTACGTATGTGATTTCGACTGGACAATACAAACTTGAAAAATGACTTAAAATTTTGCAAGCAATTTATGTGGCCGCGGGTGTACCTATGACAGCGTGATCATTGCAATGCATGTCACCCAAGGTCAGGCATTATGTTCTCAATTTGAACACTTCATCCATAACAAGCATATGGGGTAAACGCGTATTGTTTGTCTGTGAGTGTACCAAATGCTAAAATAACATTGATTCTAAATTCCGCAGTGATATTATGATTTGTATTGCTTACATGACATATGGTTCTATCATGGTTTTATATACATGGATTGTTTATATGAAATTCCAGACAAATCTTCCGTAGTAAGAACAGCGAAGGATCGAAACCTGGACAAATTAGAATGAATGTCTCGTACATTTCAAACTTGAATTGGCCGAGTTGCTGGCTGTGAAATTCTATTCTAACCTATACATTTGTAAAAGAATTGCAAAATTATTCCGGTGAATAAATTGTATCCACTGTCCCAGACCTTTCACGTCACATGGTTCACATTACAGATGGTCGAGCTCTTCGGTCATTAGCATTATCTCCAGCGTAATCTGAGCCATAGGTCGAAATAAATAAAATAACTCTCAGTAATCCAGGTGTTTTTCTTGCAACTTTTGTACTATAGATTACAATTTTGGTAATCCTGACAACTTCAATTAGTCAACTTTCATTGAGCTCTCGTAGGGGTCAGAACAGCAGGGGGGAATTTTATGGTCTAGCAAACTCGATGTCGGCATTATCTTTAACACCAGTCCAGAACTAAGTGGATTAACTTCGATAACAGGGGCCATTATTCCATAACAAATTTAACATTTAAAACTGCACTCATTAACAAATTTAAATGGCGCCATTAAAAATAAATTGCCTTCACAATTAAACTATTAGATATGATTTGTGTTATGTTGAGTCATTTATTAAATTGATTGGCAATATCAACTCTAATTTGAAAACAAATAACTGTCAACTCGATTTATGTTATTGGGGAGACCCAAGTTCTATTCCCGTCTGATGACTTTCTATCATGGACTCGGATTTGTTGTTGTTTATCAGTAAAGGAAAATGCTGGGATAGTTACATCCCATGTATCTGTTATCGTCTTTCCTGGCATTTCATATCCCTCTGGATCGTAAATTCTCAATAACGCCCGAAACGAGTTGCAAGTGTTAGTCAATAAATATATTATTAAAAATCAGAATCTAAATTTAAGGACAACATAAATAGTAGGTATTCAAAGATAATCAATGTATCGGTAAAAGAATTACTTTTTATTTGACTCCAAAAGTAATTCTTTATCATCCCACCTTCGTCCTCATCTTTATTACCTCTCCCAAGTATATTAATTAAACCTTCTAATAACCAGTTTCATTCACTGGTTGTACGATAAGATCTGAGAGTTTCGTTGCATCATGAGAGACGGTGAAACTTGCTCGAATGTTTGGTGAAGTTCGCGTCGTCTTGGTTCTCTAGAGGCGGCTATCACAGTTTCTCACCTGCTCAAGCCGGGCAATGAAGGGCGGGGAATGAAGGCGGGTCTTTAAGACCCTTTAAAACTGTCGGCAATAAAACGTTTAGTAGTGGCTTACTCAGCAATGTGTGTGGTGTATAAGGTGCTGGTTGCAAAGCTAAGCTCGTTTTGGACGCGTAAATGGCTACTCGACCAAACACGCCCAACATAAAATGCAACCATTTTGCCACCATTTTACGTATTTATAAAAGAGTAACAGTGACTTTAACAGAACTGGCGATATTTTATTTTGGAATACCGTTAATAAAGTAGAGGACTGCTGTAAAAGTTCGGATATTTCGAAGAAATAAAGTATTAAGTAAATATTGTAAATGGATGTGTACGAAGTGAAAATCAATACATATTCAATTAATTTTAACTTGATATTTGAAAATAACTTGATGTTAGATAACTGCATAGATTGAAGCTATATTAAATTTAGAATGCAGCGCTACTCTTCGACGCGATATATACACATTAATTATGTAAAAGTAAAACTAAACTAGTTAACGAGATAATATCTTGTTAAATTAACAAATCCCGTGAGTTAAAATTTAGCATTTTAAGCTAATAATCGTAAAGTAATGTTTCCCAAGCCAGCCGCAGCGTTCATAAACTGGGAGGCCCACTTTCATGCTTTATCGCGGACCCACCATGGCTTGTTATTTTCATGCTTGCTAATATTCAACTGAAGGGTTGAATTATTTTTTTTATAGTAAGGTTGCGTGTCTGGTTATCTTTGAGTTTAATAATAAAAACGTAAGCTAAAGAGAAATCTACAATTCAAGTAATTTACACGATATATGTGTTCAGACCGTAAGGGTTGGTCAGATCATGTCATGCACAAAGCTGTCCAATAAAATGTAATCTAGAAAAAAAATGTAATGTGGGGTTCTATTAGTTTTAATTTAAATAATCTATCTTCTTGAATAATTTGAAGTGTCGACAACCACGTATTCCAATGTATACGTATAAAGTTATCGGCAAAACAATTATTGCAGTATTGCAGTTTAAGTTCTTGTAATTATGAAATACAACAGCTGCACATGCTTTTTACTGAACTTCGAACCATCGTTATTGTTATCTCTTTACCACACTTAAGCTCGCTTAGTTTGCCTCAAGTGCACGAAGATTTAATCAATTACAAATTTATGTCTTGTTCTAGTTTTACACAAGACAGGAACAATAATTTTCAACATTTTAATTACACGTGTGATATCACTATCTAGAGGTGTGTCACAAACGTCCTTTTACCCTTACTCTCCAAACAAGAACTCCACTTGCTATAATTTAATTCTCCAGATAAGAGCTAGTGATGGAAAGGCGAGACGAGGGCCCATACTCCCTTGGAGGTGATTACAAGGGAAATACAACAATTGTGTACTTGGAAGTTGGACGTTTCTTTCTCCTGGCTATATTACTGTATGATAATGCACGCCGCCTTTTGAATTGCAAAGCTCCAATACTTGTGGGATCAGTAACTGTCACCGTCAATGTAATTTATTAAGTAATTCAAGTCCTTTTACTTGGAGGCATATTCCATTAAGTCAACTCTAAGAAGATGTAATAACGTCTTCATGGCCAAGATAAGAACGCAGCCTCTCCTTTGTAACTGAAGACAATAAACTTGGTGCGCTCCTGAATATTGAACAATTTCTAATGTGATATTAATTATTTTCTAGTTCAAATTTGCATTCAGTTGAGAAGATCAAAGTAAGAATGTTTCAGTTGTGGAGTCTACATGGAAGTGAGTTGATTAACTTCCTAACTCTAAGTAAGTTATTTACCTGAAATGTTGATTTCATTCTATATTCTGAGAATTGTTGGGGATGGTGAAACGTATAATTTGAACAAGTTTAAAGATATAATTAGTAATTATGTACTCAAATGTGATGATGACAATTTCGAGTTGGCAATGTACAATTTTCTAAGTTTAGTTTTCTAGCTACTAACTTTGTTGACCGTGCTCCTGCCAGTTAGAAATTGTCTTCAAACTTTCAGCCGAAAACTTAATTTGTTCTGTCTCCCTGAAATCTAGCCTCTCTCTTCTGGTTCCTCTTCCATGTAGCTTCTTCTAATTGCGTCCACCATTCAGTATAAGGGACAGATTACCGAAGACTGTGTGGCTGTGCGGCTTTTATTTGTTTTTATTTCTCCAAAACTTAAGGAGAAAAAAAATCTTGGACTTGAGCAGAAAAAACAGCCAGCAATTCTCTCGTATAATTAATGTCTCAGATAAGATCTGAGTTAATTCAAACTTTCGAGAAAGCTTTCGCATTTCCAAAAGTCTGGAATAGTCCAGTGTTTTCTTCCGAGCGAGCTGATAACGCTTATAAAATATAATTTACATTTTACCGACGTTCTCTAAGCTTGAAACACGAGAGTTTTAGATGAGCCCGCCTATTTTCAATCTCAATTACCTGCACTTACAAGAGTGCAGCGATGAACATCAATCACCGTATTTTTAACAACATAATAAGCTACACGAATTCCTGACAAGTTATACAACCAAGTGACTTGATGCGATGTACTTCCATTTCATCTCTTTATAGTTCATTAAATACTTGTGGGAAATGATTCTGACGGATTGTAAATTAATCAAGATGAAATTATCTAGATAATTGATTACTACTGTCAATAACTCAACCATCGATCTATCTCAAACTTTTTTCAATTCTCCAATCTACAGCAAACTTCACACGATCTCAATACAGCACATAGAATGTTGTAGAAACATTTATCATGAATTTGAATATAAGATATGAACCAATATTTCAAAGTGCCAGCATATTTTCTTCTTTCATTCAATTTAAGGAACACATTTACAATATGTAATACAATACGAACCTTTTGTTTCAAAAGGAAGTTGGAACAGTAACAGCTGGATAGAGCTCTGTCGGGACCCTTATGATTTAATTAGACGACTACCTCCTTTTATCTCGAACTTCAGTCGAATATATCAGGGACTGATACATCTAAAACCGTAGCACAAAAGGAATTATAGTTACTTTGATTTGCATTGCCTTTGACACTCTATCAAAATAAATTGAGAGACAAGTTTAAAGGAGCCGATGGATTGAAGGTCTGTGTCAAGTCAAATGTGAACGACTGGGAGATGAAAAGTGATTGCAATTGATTGATTATCGATCATAACGGATAGAAACGAAGTTCAGATATAAATCTTTGGAACAACTTCGCTTTTGTTTCGGATTTGTTGGTCATATTTGGAAGACTGAAAGTACTTAGGGCACAGAGTGTATTAACTGGAGTTCACTGAGGGTTAGAAAATGGAATTACGTAATCTTGTGAAACGAAGAACCGTATAGGCATTACGTTAGAGGTAGCCACGTCAACTATCGCAGAAATGAGATCGAGTACAAATTACAAAATATATTTCCCTGATTGAATAAATGTAGGTATAGTAAAAAACTGAAAGTATACAATATGTTTGATGGCATGAACATAGATCAAATGTATTTTTTTTCTATTATCATAATCTTTCTCTTTGATAATAAAATACAAATTTAACTACATGGACACAGATGAAATACCCAGTTACATCATATTATAACTGTATTTTTTTTAAAAATTTGAATGAGGAATACACTACTAGAGTGTAGTACAGGCCCCGTTGAACATTGTATTTCGATCTTAAGCATAGAAAAATATACTCAAAGTAAAATTTAAAAAATCCCACCAATGTCACCATTTGTAATATTTCTGTTACACATTTTGTGTAGTTCCGATTATTTTAAAATTAACATAAATTAAAAATAAACACGTCCAAGTCAAAAAATCTAATCTGAAACTACATAAAAACTGTTTTGTCTGACGCGTTTCAATGTGATCCGAGTGTTATTTTGGCGTGCATCTGAAGTAGTGGCGAGTGTGTTAATGATTGCCTATATAAAGTAGCGTCTAATGCACCTCGACCAGAAGGTTGGAGAAGGGGGAAGGGGGGCGAGGGGTGACCTGACCTGGCCACACCCATCCGACGCCCTTAACTTCGTAATTAAACAAATGTACTCCAGTAAGCTACGAATTACTTCTTTCTGTTCTGTTGTCCAAACAATTTTCTCCTCTGCCTCCGACCGACTTATAAATTCAATTTCAATGCCAATTTCGTTAAAAAAACATTCATTTCATGTAAGTGCATGGCTCTTGGCTAAAAGTCCCATATATTATGCAATTTATTTTTGTCAAAGACATTTTAACAGAGGCAGAATTATCTGAGATATACCTACTCATGAAAAATATGATACTCTGCAAACTACAATTGCTGCTACGTATAATGAAAACTACAGTTTTCTTTATTTCTAATGCTGCACTTCAATTATTTTCGGGGATTTATGCAAATAAATAGTACGTGTCAGGTTGGTATCAGGACTTACATAAAAGTGAAAAAGTACGAATAAAGTCGTAATGAAAATGTTTCAGAGAAAACAAATTGTAATTTATTTTTTCTTATTCGATAGAAAGACACAATCACAAAATAAAATGTGTGTTTGTTGGAATTCATGTATATATCGCAAATTGATAAATTATTTGTTTCTGTACGACAACATGATATAAAGTATTGAGATAAAAAATGCTGCCTGTGATTTCCAAGAATCTGTTTTCTATAAAAACATCCAAACAGAACATTTCTGTTTTCTCTCAGTCTCGCAGGTTGCTACGTCCATTCAACTGCAAAAGCAATCTCCCTGTGCATTCATTACATAAGTACAGATACGGATTGGTTGGTTGGTTAAAGATTCTTTATCATTATAACAGACCCTCGGCTTTAGTCTATCCACGCCGTTAATTTTAAGATCGCGCAATTTAGTTACCACTAAAGCGATAGGTATTTTGTCTTCAGATAGACAAGTGAATTAATCCACTTAAAGAGGATGTGGAGATCTAGTCTTGAATATTTAATAGGTGCTACGTATTACCTACTGAAAATTCAATGGACTAGGCCATGCTCACCAAGAATGGGAGAGGGATGGTCTCTAGTTATCATTACAGGAGATGAGGTGGCTGTGACGTTACACATTCATCCCTGGGGCTAGGGTTCGAACCCTGTCACCGAATTTCTTGAATCGTGGTTATTACGTGGTTTCCTAAGTCGAAACACAAGAGAAGACACCGACAGCTACCTCATTCATCCTTCACCTTTTCTCTTCATCATCATCACCATCATCATCTGTCAATCATCATAATAATCACACACAGGCGCGAAATGTCAAGTCGTCTATAAACAATATAATAAAGAAAAACATGACAAGTAATATTGGAATGAGTTCTTCGGAAGATATAAGAATATATGTATGTTTTCAATGATTGAGTACCTATTATTGTAATGTTTCCACTCTCTCATTATTATTCTATCTCTTGCCTTCTATATTACATTTTTTATTTTTATTTAGGAAAAATAAAAAAGTTGAGTCATGAGCTACATTTTTCAAGTACCTATCTGACATTCGTCTGTTCCACACTTTTGGAAAGAAAGACATTAATAATTAACTTCGACATTGTCACCAACTTGTTGCTTGTGTTCCACATTTTCACCGTTCGTACAAAACTATGCGATATTATTCCTACTTAAATAATAAACATGACAAAATAAGGTAAATGTTTCACCTCACGTCGTCTTTTTGACCCTCAGTGGCTGGGGGTAAAATGTCGGTGGCGAGAAGGTGTAGTAAATCTCGGCGTCTCTACGAGTGCGAGCGAGAGGGAAAGACAATGCGAAGGTAATAAAAAGAGATAAAGGGGCGGAGGCGCTAAGCAAATGAACGTCATGCGGGTTGCCTACATAGATCGATTACGTCACACTCGGCTGTGTTGCGGGTTGCCCACATAACCAACATTAAAGGGGCTCTTTGAGAGAGCGAGAAATATATATATAAAAAAATTCAAGAGGCAATAATATTATGTTGTGAAACTTTTGTAACATCAAAAAAGCACGAGATAATACGATCACAAAATGAATATGTTCAAGTAAAATTAGTTGATTGATAGGGTTTTGATGTCATCATTACATCAAATATGAAAGAACGAAATCCATAGCGGATGTTATTTTATTTTTTAATTGGGCTTTAAATTTTCAGAAAGCTTTATTAAAGTCTACAAAAAGGTATTTGTGATTTATGCCAGAAAAACAATATGAAAATAATGATGAAACTGGAAAAAGAGGAGGAATTGTGGTATGAAACGCTCGCTTCTATAAATCAAACGATTTCGTAATCTCTGCACAGATCAGTAAGTAACTGGAAAATGTGATATTATACAATCTGATGGCTGAAAGCTATTGACTCTGCTGGCAATGAATTGAGTTTCGATAAGCGTGCATTTCGTAAATCAAGTAGTAAAGTAAGTAATGTAGTGAACTTGTACTTCAGTCGTAATGTTGTGACAGATTTATCACTTATTTGGGGAATAAAGCCCGATTTGATCAATCCTACCAATGACAGAGCATGAAAATGAACTCTTATTCGACGCATAAAGATGACGAAAGTAGTAAAACCGGTATTATTGGCCAACCACTTGATTGGATGATCAACAGTAGGAGTACGTCGGGTGGTCCAGATCTTTGATTGATCCGAGTATAGATCATGATTCAATGGGTACGGTGGGAACCCCCCGGAGGGCCAAAACGTCAAAAAATAAAATACCCATCTTCCACTGTATCTCATCGCGCCCCACTCAAGGTTGGTCCAGAATTAAATAGTGAAACGATGAATAAAAAATGTGATAAAACTAGTTCTGTAATGAAAAGAAGCTCGTCTTGAATGCTGCTGCAGGTGCCTCGAGGTGATGCCAGAAGGTGGGACTCAGCATGGTCGGACAGGGGCAGTCTTTTTATATTCTCATAATATGCGTGCTACGTAACTATAACAATAAAGTAGTGGAATTTATTATGACACAAAGAGCTGGGCTTTTTATTAAGAGACCTGCCTAAAGTATAGGTATTTAAAATTAAATTCGTTTTTTTGATCATGTTTCGGTTTCACGTTGATGATTAGAAGAGTGTAGAGTGGGAAAATTGTATTGGATAAACAAATTGCTCTGGAATGCTAATTCATTGGAAGGTTTCTCACTCGGAATCACTTTTCAGCCATGCATCTCAATGATACAGACACGCTACGTTCTTTGCTCGCATATTTTAACTATTTAAGAGAATTCAAGTTTAAAAGAAATCGAAATTATTCCAAAAAATTTGAATTTCTAATCGACCGCCGGAAGTCTGTTAACGAACAGAGTGTTTATCTTGTCTTCCGTCGTATTTGATTAAAGCAGTGATAATTAATGTAAAGCGTAATTATCCGTAAGGCGAATCTTAGTTTGATATTATTTCTTGACTTCGTTTATCCACAAGATAATTTAACTAATCAAATGAAAACTCTTGTATCGCGGTGAGTGGATGAGCGCGTGCGCAGCGCCCCTGGAGGGACGCCGAGGAATGAATTACCACCGTGCAATGTTTTCACTCTTTACAAAGATGTAATTAGAATGGCTCCTCTCTTTTCTCGTTCCACCCCCTTGCGTTCAAACCCACACCCTCTTTGAAACCCTAGTGAGCATTTTACGTCGATGCGACGCAGCTTCTAGCGCCTGCCGTCTGCGGGAGATTACCCGCAACACACATACGCTTCTTTCGGCATTAATTAAACCTCCCGCCAAGATTAGTTGCTATGGGCTGGCTACAGTCTTCTCAAACGATTCGCACAACCAAAGAACACGTTTGACTTTATTCCGAAAGTTTTATACGTTCATTAGTAATTTAACACTTTGCCCTTTAATGATTGAAAGATGAAACCGTTGCTGCTGGAGGATAGGGACCTTTTCACTGAATGGATCACTTACTTGTTTTCCCCCAGCATTTCTGTGACTCCAATTCAATAACAAACAGACGTAGAAATCAAAATAGAAATATTTACTCCTTTTGCTGAAGTATATTCGATTCTGTGAGTTTTACGTGCATCATTCCTATTTCAATTTTAGTACTGCTATATATTTTGATTGTTATGATAATGGGCATCCAATTTGTTTGTACTATTGTACATCATGTGAAGCATCCTTAACTCTAATGTCAAATGCTGCTGCTTGGATCTTGATGTAACTTCTACTCTGTAAGATTGATTTGTTTTGTATGGCTGTTGGCTTTTTCCCACTTCATTAAAACGAAACGTTATATTGCCAACTTCACGGACAATCTTTTGCCGTTTTCGTCGAGATCTCAACAGAAAGAAAACATCTTTGTTCCTGCCTTGTTATTTCGTAACACAACGTAATAATAAAACTGACAAAAAGATGAGTAGTTGACTGAAAGTTGAAAGTTGAAAGAAGGATTAATGTCATGAGATGGATCCCGGTTTCGAGAGATGCTGTTAAAACAATGGTGAGGAAAAGGGCAGAAATCCACCGCCAGCCGCCATTCTGGAAGCCACGGGGGCACACCAAGATCCAAGATGCCACACAAGAGCACACAACAGCCGGACAACACGATAGATTCACCTATAGAATCTTGTTTTGATGATAGGAATTGTTCCGTCTTCATTTTGACAGCCTACACATTGTCGAGTCACAAGATTTGAAGATAAGGCGATAAATTAGTGAATTTCCTGTAGTAAATACGTGTAATAGCCAGGAGTGAATACAAATCAAACATATTGTGATTGATATTGATATTGTGATTTACCTTTTTTATAATTTGGTTTAGTTTCAGTTTTTAAAGTAGAACCAGCAATTTTGAAAGATATTCATGTTAAAAGAAACGCTTGGCGTTTTACTTTATGGGACCAAATATACAAATTGACAATTCTAGTATATATTACAAGCTCTTTTGTAACCGATTACCGATTACCGTCATTTTGTATTCATATTGCGACAACTCCTCATAAGTCATAACTTTCATACAAGAAGACGCAGGCAGTTTTTATGTGTCAAGACATTTTGAAACAAATAGAATTACATCTACGTAATAATCTGCAATTGATTGATGTGCAAAGTGTAATTCTATTTCATACACTTAATTTTCACTTTTATTACGAGTAGGTAGGTATGTCGGTTTTATAAATAGAAACATAATGGTGCAATTTTTTGTTCATGTCGATTGTTATGTACGATACATAATTTGTCAGTTATGAATTAGTAGTTGAACTTTAATCTCCTCACTCTCTTTCCAACGAAGCTGAAAACTATGTAAAATATTTCAAACTAAAAAAATGTTAATATCCACCAAAGGAATTCCCATTTGGAATACAGAATTTTGTATTACAGGCGTCAAGGCCAAAACGTTTTACCTTTTAAACTCATACTATTATTAAAGTCACGCATAGCCGTAAATAAAAATGCACCATAGTTTCGTATCTAGATCAGAGGCTACTAGTTATGAGTTTGAAGATGGGGCAATTCGCATTCAAACCCTCGCTCCTCTGGAATGAGCGCAGCGGGCCGACGTGGGCTCCAGGACACAGCTTCCAGATCTTTCAAATCCTCATCGATCATCATTACAGATCAGTGACGGACTACAATGTGATAATTAATGAATCAGAGTAGAAAGTTTTTATTTTTCATTTTTTTAATATTATAATGAAAGAAATTGTTGGGTTGATTAATGACTGAAGTGATTCGGTGTGATGTTTTTAATCATAAAAAATTCTGATCTAAACTTCCAGTGTTCTTAAGTGCTTCTTTTGTTGCACCGATGAACGAAACCATTGAATATTTATTAGTTTTCTACTTGACATCCACACTGGACTTGTACTCTGAGACTGTTACTTTTAATTAATTGCTCATAAGTACTTGGCTACATGTAAACGTTTTCATCTGCCTGAGGCTGTCATCTGGTCAAGAAACGTCTATATTAACGTTCACCCTCCGCTGGTGAAGATTCATTATTCGGGACTTCACTTCTAACCACAAAATGTAATTTTATAGTCAGTGGCGTTAGAATGCTTCTAGGTTCTTGCCTAAAAATAGGTCCTATATTCTATTCTAAAAATTAACGTACATTTAGCTTCTGTTTTAGCTTCTGGAATCTGGATATTGGACTTTTAATTTATTCCGTACAGGATTTGTGAAAATTACCTTTGAGGACAGAGCCTTATACAGGGCTGTAGAGGGCCCTGACAACTTTGGGTTCTTTGGTAGTTTCCTATTATTCCACTATTTATAGTATATACATTTCATTGTCTATTATATAAACTCTCAATATTTAACAAAACCTCAAACGCAATTTGTCTGAACATGAGCCGATGCCAAGAACGATGACTCTGGATGTTTGCCCGTTGAACGCGTCTCTCGGCGTCTGCTGACGTCACGATGCCGCGGCGTCAGACAAAACAAACTGCTGAAATTAGAATGATTTCACGCAGCAGCACCTGACCGGTGAAACTGCATTTTAGACGATGAACTTTACACCAATAATGGAATTGCACCAAACTTTTAATGGAATTCATAATCCACAATCTTCAGAAATCAAGATTTAAATGTAACTAAAGTTTTCAGAAATATAATTTATCAAACAGTTATTTCACCCAATAAGATTAAGTTATTAATTACACATTTCAATCTTTGCGTAAGATTTTAATTCAGAGTACCTATCTCAAAGTACAAATTCCCTTGAATTCACATATTTTTGTTTTGAAGAGATTAGTGAAGTTAATAACGCTAATGCTTTGAAATGGAAACGTTTATCTAACTTGTAACGTTTCAACGTGAAAAGTGGAAAGTTTTAACTTGAAACAATTCAACTACTTTGCTTGAAGCGTCATTTCTGTATAATAATCCATGCTCAACTTTGTCTGCTCGCTGATATCAAATGAAGAGTTTACTTTAGTACACACATTTCAATAGATTCTGAAGCTCTCTTGAATAAACGAGATCAGAGTTTTGTCGAGTGCATTGCTGACTCTCAAATCTTTAAACTTCAGAGCCTTGAGTTTTTAAAAGTCGGTGTAGCAAGTGTTTTTCACATGATAAGAGTTCAGTTTGTAATTTCAAAATTAAAGCTACCATCACCTGCACGTACTTCCCTGAGGGTCCGGTAAAAATGACTTATAAGAATCTACATATTTTCACTGAAAGTACTATAAGAAGTACTGAAAGTGTACAAATTATTTTAACAAAAGCTTTTGTAGACTTCAATAATCTGCTTAATGGTTTTATAAGTGGCAGAAACTACAAGATATCAAGCGTCTGTAAATAAAATGAGGAAACCAACCGCCAAAACCAAGGTCATGATATGAACTGTAAAGTAAAATTGAAACTTATAATCCATCATTTAATTCAGTGTTATAGTGAAATAATTATTCCATTAGGAATACTGTGTCTCATACTGTGTCTAATACTGTGTACCACGGTCGTGGCTCCATTTCCCAAGACAATTTTGTCTTTACAAGATATTTCAACATATCAACATTTGCAAGACATTATTTCACAAACTTTGAGAAGAAGAATGTAATCAATTTCGTATGTATACAAAGGTAAATAGTGTCTGATACACTTGTGCAAACAAACCGATTCGTTGTGATATTATTACGATCTAATTGCATTACTAGGCAAACAAACTGTATGGTACGAAAACACAAGCATTTGCCTCCAAATAGCCTGCAGAGATCTCGAAGCAAATAGCAATGTAACAGGAAACTCAATCTTAGTTGAGAACTCGAGTCATGTACTCACATGAAGTTAATACACACAGACGATTAATTTGTACACCGAGCGTCTCAATTGCGGCAGATTTTTTTTATAACACATGACTTGTTTATTTTGAACCAAATCATCTCATTGCAGAAAATAATTAGGCGTGTATTTTTCTCTTTTGGCTCGGGTCTTGTCTTTTTGGCTTTTTCTTCCCGGTTGTTGGAACGACATGTCACATAGTTTCTCTGAGCAAGCTGATTTTTACATACAAATTTCTACGGTTACCACTTGTCAGGATTGCTGCATAGTTAATTGACTCCAAACGTTGAAATTAATTCATTTGAAAGACAAAACTAAGTTACCTACTACACACCTATTTATTGATAAAATACTGTGAAAATGAGAGCTTTCAGTGCTCAGTCTATTTTCTTGCTTGGAATATCGATGCTGAATTAAAAGCTATTTTCCTGGAAGTTAAAGATAAAATATGAATCTCAATTTTTTTAAAAGATAATATGAAACCAAGAAATATTTCCTTGGATGAATTTCTATGAATTTCCTTGGAAATTTTAGCTGCTAACATTGAAATTTTCAACTGTATTATCTCTTGTATTTATAAATCAATGCCATAATTCATGAAACACAAAAATCATATTTTAAATTACGGAATTATGAAAATGTTTACTGCCGTGCAAATTTGGGTGACATACCCCATCCCCCCACCCAATTCTCTGCGGGTCACGAACATGTACATACTAAATTGCTTAGCGCTCTCAGTGCGCCAAAAGATATTGCATGGCCCATAGCCCTTGAGTCCCTCCCATTCTGTCATGTACACACCACTGTCCTCCCTGTCCAGAACCCGGTAACCCTGTACTCGGGGGAGGGGGTACTCAGCTGGCCCTCATATGCCAGTCCGCCTCTTCTAAAAACACAATATAATAAATATGCAACAAGTATTTTAAGTTTATTGGCGTAATTCATTGTTGAAAACATTGTTTGTCACATGTTCGTACGTGAATAACATAATACGTATAAATTATGCCTTTGAGCGTAAAAATGTGTAATACAAGAAAAAAAAATGTTTTTATCCAAATAAATAATCATTAAAAACTTTCGTGTACCGACGTAAATTTATTTTTATTTCTGTTCTTTAATTAATACCCATTTTATATTTAAAAATGTTGCATAGCAAACAAACATGCCATTATTTTATAATCATAATAAAAACATTTAATGCGAGTATGAATAAAATATTTAATTTCTTTTGCGATGCATTGACGCTCCAGTGTATATAGCAAGGGGATGAAAAACCCAACCACCATAAACACAATCGTTTTCCTGCAGCTTGTCCATGAAATATTCCTTGTTTGAAGGTGATTTTACATAACTAGATCTCCCACACTTTACATAGTCAACTGACGACTGCACACAAACATTACGATGACCAAGTCTAAGTTTTATATCAGTTTGTAACTTACCATCGTGAGATTTACTGTTGGACGGCACGCGGTACAACGATGTCATAAAATAACAAATATGCGTGCGCCATTCGCATCCTAAAAGCATATAATTACAATAATTCATTCTAAAATGAGGTAGTTATGAAGTGTGATAACGTTGGTAGGTCCTTATTTCTTATGCGGATATTATATTAGCAGTATAATGTAAGCCACAGTTTCTTATGGTAACGCGGGAAGGAGATGATCTCAGAAGGCAATATATTATTGAGTGGTCACAACACTCTTGCCAACTTAACTTCAACGATACGACCGCCACTAATATTACTAGGAAAACGCATGTGTATAGCGTTGATGAGCGAGCACCGGTATGTGCAAAACAGAAATTCATCAGCACACAGAAAACATGTCAGCTAAGTGAAAGCAAAACAAGATGCAAACATCTAATATAAAATAACTGCTACACTACCTGCTACTTTCCAAAAATTGCACATGATCAAGGTGCAAGTTCAGTTATAGATTAATTTTGATAACGTTTGGAAAACAATTTCAAACTATCAATAATGTTTTACATTCTAGACTGCTTTCGCTGGAAATATGTAAAAACATGATTACACATGGTCTTGATAACCAAATGTAAAATCACGACTTATCAGAAAATTCGTTCATTTCACTTTTAAGCCCAACGAAGCACTTTCTTCACGTGCTATTCTGAAAAACAGGCTGTCTTTACATGTATGCAAAATTTCAGCTCGTTCAGAGAAACGGTGTGACCTGTATTGCTTCAGTAACAAAAGGAATCCGATCGAATCAAACGGAGTCTCTCGCTTAATAACTCGACAATCTCACTCGAATGTGATTGGTGGTTGATGATTATACTTCGCCAACTTTCAAAGTATTCATTGTGAATGCGTCTGCTCTGAGTACCAAAACATAATTAAATCACGAGAAAATTAATTGAGTAATTTTAACTTTTTTGTTAAAAACGTTATCTTCGAAATGCCTCTGCTGGGTTTCAACTTTGATCAGATTAGAAATATTAATGAAATGGAGGGATCGATTGTACAGCAGAGCTCTAACATCCCCCAAGACTAATTAATATTTTATAACCTCTATTGATGATATCAACAATTTGACCAAGTTTATACAGCTATAAAGATGAGTAAGTATTTAACAATAATTTTTAATTGCAGCCACACGCTCACTGTGACGCTGTTTCTCATCAACTGCGAATCAAGATTTACTCCTTCCTCCACCGACACGTATAAATGTTCTGCGCTGCGATATGCCTACCCTGCAGGGGGTAAATACTCCACATTATACGCACAGGTTGCTGTGAAAGCCCGCAGATATACAGTTGGAATAAATCTCTGTGGAACATTTCAATGCTACGAGTTTTACTTAGTGTGTTCTGTGGATAATAGAGTACAAGCTATAATGCTTGCTTTGACGTTGGTGAAATATGGAAATAGCATTTCCACGATTGATAATAACCAATACATCATTTCTCGGGGGGGGGGGGGGGGGGGGGGGGGGTTATGCTCTTATACTGTTCGATGTAGAATGCAGTGACGCTCAACTGAGCCAAATGGAATTCTCTGCAACTTTAGTCTTTTCAACTCAAGTTAAAAATAAAAGATCATTATCTACCTAAAGGATAAAGATGTGTTGTTGTTTGTAGTCAATCTTGAAAATGAAAGTAAGATTTCTGAGATTTGAAAAATCGTGATCTAGTTGTGTAGAGTGCGCTATTTGTAAGAATTTCGGGGACATCGTGTTACTTCAACAATAGCTCTAAAGACGATGTTACCTCAGCAGGACACTTTAATTCTGTAAGTCATGCATTATCGACATCCAAGACAAGGAGTCAAACCCACGCCCTTGTAAATCAAGAATCAACCGAGGATGTTAATTCTTAGAATTCTCATCGGCTTTATTGATTTCAATGAGTTTCATGTTCATTCTGTGGATATGATTGATTCTGTAGCAGGTTCTCTCGTTGTGTCGAGCAATGCAATGAATAAATTCAGCGCCTCCCAACAGCCAGTTCAGTTCGAGAGACGGTTTTGTCCATCGGACACAGTCATTATCACGTCGTCGGATTATTGCACAAGCTGATTCCATTCTCTGGATTCTATGAAAGCTGCAGACTATTATTATCAACGTCTTATTGTCAATTTTTCGCTTTGTCTGACCGAGTGATGGTTACCAAGTGGAGACAAAGTTACCAAGAGCTGCTTAGAACCCGCAAGAATCGCGTGTGGGTGGTATAAAGTCACCGTTTCTTTTGTCGTCGCCGATTCCAGGAAATTGTTTTTAATGAAACTTATAAAAATATGTCCACAGAGATGTGGAAAGAACCCGCAGCAGGTATTGCTCACGAATTCTGACCGCAAGAAGACAGGTTCTTCATCACACCTTCGGTGGTCTCTAGTTGCTAACTTCAAGGTTATAATATTTATTATTTGGCATTAAGAGGGTTGAATCTTTAAACAGTATGAGACTTAACAGATTAATGGACCACATTTTTTTGCAAGAACGTTATTATACCGCAGGCTTTCTCAGGATCGGACTCTGACGCATCTTAGAAATGGACGCCTACAAGAAAGACGCCTCTAGAGACTCGTCTATAGATGCCATGAAATATAATAGAGAACCTATTAGAGAGCAATGGAGATATCGACTACCAGCCTCTCACGTTATTGTGTTGCTTCTTCTTGGTGACCGCATCAATAAAGAAGGTACATTAGATTAATGTGATACGGTCCAAAGTGTTATAAAGTATAAAAGTAACGGACTCCATTAGCGGAAGATAGCGGCGACGGGCTATCAGCAACAACGGCCACACAATACCGATGCTCAGTGACAAAAACTAGCGCACGTGAGGACAAAGCTTTATGTTCTTCTTTTAGACAGTCTTGTTCAACTCCAGCACAAAAACTCAATGAAGAATTCATTGAATTAAGAATATTCAATGAACTTTTGACGATCTTTTTAAATCTCTTTCCTCTCTAGTCAGAAACTTGGATTACGTAATTAGAGTAATTTCATTTTTATCTTTGTCTGCTCTCCGCCATGTTGGTTTTCATACCTTCAAGTTAAAACTATCAACTTGTTTTAAAACTAAATGGATTTCCTTTATTACTACTCTTAATTCTGCACTAAAAACTGTAAGAAACTCCTTTGAAACTCCTAGCAGTCATGGCACTATCTATAAGTTTTTTAATAACAGATTCTGCATCTTAATGAACTTTCAACGACTGGGACAGAACTATTTTGTATGAAATTGGCTGTTCGAATAACCTATCCTGGTACAATTAGTTTGTAAAGTGCGGTATTCAGTTACTGTGATTCAGTATCAACCAAGGAGGGACATTCTCAGTCCAGCCTGGGATTGAATTAGCTTTTGAAATGCTATCCGTAAGTAACTCTTCACTCCATATAGTTCAGGGTTGAACAAATGATGCATGAATTATCAACGAGTACTATAATTTTACCCACGTACTCTATAGAATCATATTAATAAACTACAGATCTGCCAGTGCCGTAATTTCAAGTAGCAACTTTAACGATAAAAAAAATTAGCATAACAAGCGAACTATTATTCAGATTTTAAAGAAATATTTAGCTGAATTTTAGAATGAACTTGTACGAAAATGAAAATAGTTTTCTTTCTTGATATTTTTTTAGATACTTCCAGCAGACGTCCGTCTGTGGTATTCTACGTTATAAAAATACTGTTTCCCATCAAAAGCAAAAATGTAATACACTTTAAGATGATTCACTTAATATAAGGGAAAGAAGTAAATCACATTCTCTTCCCTAGTATTTGCCGGCGGCTAGTTTCATTTTTCCTTAGCTCACCATAAGTTGTAGTTTATTCACCCCTGCTATAGTTTAAAGCAGCACACAAGCCTCCAGTTGCTCAGGGACTACTATAGGCCGTGTTTCTCAACCTCATTAATCTAAATTAAACCTGTACTGAGGAGGGCGCATTCACTAATTACGACTAACTGCTATCCGATTATCACGCTAACTAACCCGAGACGCACCACGGAACGAAGAGAGAAAGAAAAGAAGAATGATTTCCAGCGTCATTGAAACCCCTGACGACCCTTCGCTTCTTATGACACAAAGGGTGAGAAAATGAGAGGTATGACCTCGCTGGATTTCAAATTCTTTAATTTAGAGCTAATGCCTAGAATTAGTGGTTTTGAAATACTATGCTTGAACTGGGATAACGAGCTTATCGATTTATCACGAGAGGGTTTTGCTTTGAGGATAGTTCTCGTTAGTTGGATGATTACATTATTATAAGAAGAGTAAAAACATAGTAAAACCTACAATCTGATTCGTATGATGACATTAGGATTATTTTAGGAATATGAACTCACGCTGTCAGTTAGTTTTATAAAATATCTTCGCAAATGGAAATTACTCAGCACTGTAATTTTTATACAAGAATGATTGACTATATATTTTATGCAAAAGACAAGAGTAACACTAACAATGCTTTCCATAAAGTCACTAATTGGGACTTAGGTAACAGTGAATTAAATAAATAATGAATCGAACAGTTGATGTTTCTCACACACTTCAAAAGAGTACAATACAAATATAAATAAAAATAAAAGCATAACAAGAAAAAAAACGAAAACATAATAATCAATAATTATTATATAATAACACAATCCTTCATCAACTTATAATCAAGAAAAAAATCAACTCTAGGGAATAAAGTAAAATATATTAACGAAATTCTCCAATCGTCTTAAATAGAACCAAGAAAACGTGTCTTCCAATATCTCTGAATTATTGATAACTGCATATTATTGGAATAAAATTCATTCGCGTAACTCGATTCCCGTTTCAATTCAAACACTAACTTTCCACCTTCGCTGTTGAAACTCGCGAAATCAATAATCAGCGCGTTTAAACAACGAAATAGAATTTTCATCCCCTCTTGTTCTATCGCGATCGTTTAGTCATGTAGATCCTACTGGCAGCAGTAATACCAACCCTCTAAAGCTCGCTCCCAGGCCGGTCAACTGCTATTTGTTAATGAACACGAGGGCGATTAGGTTGGTATACATGGGTGATTAGGCTACAGCTATGAGAACCTATCGTATTACCACTGTATATGTATTCACATGAAAACGGCTACAGCTCTCACAGGCTTATCGTATATGTGTTTAAAGGAGGGGTGGGAGGAAATAAATAACAGTAGTGTGCTTTTGAAAAAAACGCCTCCATACACAACGTTGACATTAGCGATTTCATCAAGGATTGTATTTTACACTTCGGAGTGTCGTTTAACAAGTTGTGAACATTGTTATATGCACTTCTGTTGATCTGGAATTTCTAGTTAAATAAATACTAAAAGCTTTTGTTTGCTGTATTGGGTATTATTGAATACCAAGAGACAATAGCCCATTACCTTGTGTGATTTACTGATTAGAGGACTAATATAAGCTTTATTCTGATACGAGTTGTTAATATTTCAGAAGATTTGTGTTTTTACTTGTATACAAACAATAACATCTCGTATTATTTGCTCTCTACTACCTTACCGACTACTTCTAAACCAACAGTGGACTATCATAAGGCTCGTGAATTGATGATATTTGTGTTACAATCCTCACAACTAGTTTATTTACTGTTCATCAAACACAAAGATTTTAATTATTAAATCGTATTAAATCATATATAACTAATGAAGAATCTCTTGATGTAAACCACAATATTCTAGTTTGCTATAATACTATTCGTGATGTATGATAAAAGCCTTGTATTCTCTCTAGGGTATGATATAATCACAATTAAAATTTCAGCGCTATGTTATAGACCATAACAAACTCACACATCCACACAAAAACCATAACCCATAACAAAGGTGAACGAAACTAAACACAATGGTTTCTCTTCTTTGCTCTCTATAGCCCCACTGACTACTTCCATCATGTGATAGTTTCTCTTCTTTGCTCTCTATAGCATCACTGACTAAACATAATATTATAATAGTTTCTCTTCTTTGCTCTCTATAGCCCCACTGACTACTTCCATCATGTGATAGTTTCTCTTCTTTGCTCTCTATAGCATCACTGACTAAACATAATATTATAATAGTTTCTCTTCTTTGCTCTCTATAGCCTCACTGACTACTTCCATCATGTAATAGTTTTTTGCGCTCTATAGACCCACTGACTACTTCATCATGTAACAGTTTCTCTTCTTTGCTCTCTATAGCCTCACTGACTTCTTCGATCTTGTAATGGTTTCTCTTCTTTGCTCTCTATAGCCCCACTGACTACTTCGATCTTGTAATATTCAACTTCGGTAAAATCAACTCTGACCTTGCATAGTTTGCGCTGTGAGTTGATAATGCATGAACAATTTAACCCTACCTGTGCACTCTAGTGAGTGTTTGGTGAAAACGCCACACTCTAATGCATGTTTGATGTTCGGCGCTGTTGCCGGGTTTTATTGTCATCAGCCGATCAGTTGGGTTAATGCATTGTAATGAAGCATTTAGGTGCATCAAAAGGCGGCTAATCCGACTACATTGGATATGCATAAAGGAGATTAAATAATAAACAATCGTGTTAACGCAGTTCGAAAGCCAGATAAGCCACTGGTGAAGGATTAAATCATTTGTCGACTGTCAATAAGCAACGAAATCACATTCATTGCGTGTAAATAATATTGTTTGAAATTGATTTGCAATTATGACTCGTGTATAATTACTTTAGAATGTTTTAACAGTGTTGTATATGCGTGCATTTGGGGAAAGCTTAAAATGGACAAAACCATAGATAATATCAATTATTACATTTGTTCTAAAATAAGTCTATACAGACAATAGACAAATATTAATTTCAAATGTTTCACAAAACTTATTTGTTATTTTAGAAAGAAATAGGTAGTAAATATTTTATATTTTTCTAATACACTAATTTAACATTTCAACTTTAGTAGTACAAACAGGTATTACGCCTAAGAAATTTCACAACTTTATTTTTTCAGAAATAAAAACTGACCAAAAGTGAACAATGATATGTGGATACTTTTTCTTAACATACAAACTCTTGCATAATATCAACAGGTTGGCCATGCCAATACTAAATCAGTCAAAAAACCGGCTGAAAAGTCCACTGAAACTATGCAAAGTTCAAATCATAACGTCATTTATTTGACTTACGTACCTTCAAAATTGATGTTTTTATTAGTGATAGTTTTATCTTTTATTATTTAAGACCTAGAATAAAAAATAAAATAAATTTCACAAAAAATAAAAGATGATATATCTTGGATTGTCATTCATTATCTAGAAAATATTCTTGGTCGAATGCAAATTTTCTGTGTCTCATGTCATTTGAGAATGTGTCTTTCATGTTTCATTATGTGTTCTTGTACAAGTACAACACAACTTTCCCAGTTGTCCTAGCTTCCTAAGCTGCAGAGTAGTGATTACGCAAACGGCCGATAAGAAATCAGACATTATTTTTTACCATCTTGCTTTTGTCGTTGCTTAACTTGACTAAAATATAAGGAAGATTTATAAAGTGATATTGAGCCAGAAACACGATACAGACTGAGTTTTTCGCTAAAAATTATAATATAAAACCGTTTGGCACCCTTCCATTTATTGTAATAAGATAAACAATCTGGCGAGAGGAAAATTCGCAACAACTTGAGCGAGTAAGAAGAGCTGCAAAAAGAGTTTAGCTAAAATTATGACACTCTGAAAAGATAACTGAAAACCCTCTATCCACCAAGTTGCAAAGTGATTATGCCTGATTTTCCTTGTGTTCGTCAAAATGAATTTCTCTGCATTGAAATAGGTCAATAATTTCCAGCTGAGATCGGAGGTAATATTGCAGTCTGGAAGTACAATGAATGAACTCTATAATCGCCTGAAGCGCGCTCTTGATATTTCTATTCTCGAGATCCGGTAAGAAGAGAAGCGACTGGAGCACAAGAAGTGGCGTCTTCTAGGCGACTGCAGCGCGGTTATGTGGGCGTCTTTGTAACTGTAATTAGCGTGTAATCAAGTGGAAGCGAACGGTTGAGTTGCCATGACGACGAAAAGCCAAGCGCTAAGGTTTACTTACAGCGTCTTATCTTCTCTGTGGCTTTCTGCTTTACATATGGAATCCCAGACCGTTCCTAGCTAAAGACTTAAGACCTTCTGTTATATACACCCTAGCAGTGGGCATTGGCCCTCAGGTCCCTGCTCCCCCCTTCTTGCCTCTGTCTTCTTGCTGCTGCGCTATCTTTCAGGAATCAGACAAACTCTTGGCCTGAGCTGATAGAAATGCCCGACGTCACAGATTCTAATAAGTTGATTTACAAAGTAGCTTATCAAGAGGGAAGATGGAGCTGTAGATGTAGGTTGGCGGACGTCGTGAATTATTAATAGAATTTCTACTTTTGAATGTAGAAGCTCTTCAGGTGGACAGGTAGGTATTAAATTATGTAATATGTTAATACCGAATCTCAGCTGGAGTTATAAATAATTAAATGACATTGGAATAAACTTGGAATAATATTTCATGGATGAATTAATTAGAATTCCAGAGAATCCGAGATGAGCAATTAAAGCTCTTCTGTCATCAAGAAGAGACACAGAAATACGACAGGTAAACACAATATTTGTACATTTTCATCAGCTTCAGTCAGAGAGTTAGTAAATTTGTATAACATTATGCGATTTGTCGTCAGTTGAAAACAGCAAACTTCAGAGTATTTAGTGACAAAATTACAAGGGACTAAGAACAAGGTACGACTTTTGTTTCATCCTTTCAATTGGATGATGAAGTCATTCAAAGAAACATTTCTACCATACATTTCATTTCTTCATTTCAAACAAATTCTTTCTTTTATCAGTTTGCCAATAGATTTATACCTATAATTTATCATCGACATTTCCTAACAATTTATTCTCGATCTGGTTGGATTTTCTATTGTCATCCATCCCTCAAACCTCCGGCAAACGAACATTCTCCAGCATTCGCTCCGATTCCATTTTCTCGTTCATTTTCCATCTCGACTGAGAGATGAGGTTGTCTAGAATGGAAAGTTCAAATACCCCCAGGAGGTAAACGGTGTAAGTCTAGAGAAGTGGGGATAGAAATGCACGTGAACGAGGAATTCCAATTGGTACGTTTATCAGTGTCTCATGACCTATCTCTAGGTATGTTACCAATTCCGAACCCTCCAGTCAGGTGGCGTTGCATTGTTCGATTTGGAAATATAAAAGTAATAACGTGATCTCGTTGAAATTTGAAATGTACTCAAAGCGATATCGCAATTAAGTATTTTTCATTAATAACCTATCAATGGTAACTGAAAACAGATTGGATATTGATAATGAATATCCCGTTAGAAACTAATCGGTGGCGTTCAAAGAGCGTATCCAGGATGAGATTTCGGGGGGGGGGGGGGGGGGGGATTTTGGACATGACTAATAAGTTGAAAAATCACAGTGGAAAAGAAGGGGTTCGGAGGCACAGCCCCAATTTTTTTTTGGATCAAGGGAAATTCATTTAGGTGCAATTTTCAATCGCAGTGTATAGCTATTTTGGGGAATCATAAATTACACAATATCCAAAAATAAGTCAAAGAGGTTTAAGAATAAGTAAACTTAATTAACGCATTAGGATGTGCAAGTCCGGGGCGCACAGCCCCGGAAAAGTTTTTGGAATTTTAACTCAATTTTAACCATTTTGGAACGTTTTTGACATGATCTGTCTGTTTTTAAGTGTTCTTAGCACATATTTTTTTAAATGAGCTAATTTTTTTTAATGAAACCCTTATTTTTTTTTTGGGGGGGGGGGAGAGCGCTCCTATAATCACGATATGTCAAATGACTATGAGCTGACTATGCATCATAGTCTAGCTGTGTTCATAGCTAACATTATGTGTGAAAAAAATGGTCTAGTCTAAATATATTTACACTAGTAATGCTTCAAATATAAATGTCATCGTGGACTAACGGCATTGCCTTAGTTACTAGATCAAAGATTCACCATTGAGGTCAGGTCAAGCTTGAGTACTGACTTCCATATCTGAGATGGCATTTCTAGAGTTCGTATAAAAGAAGCGTGTTGCGTATATAGAACATTTCCAAGTAATCATTATCAACTGAATATGCTTCCATCAGGTTGTTGCTGTTTGTCACATCTACTTTTGAATTTTATCTTTTCATTTTATAAATGTACAACGCTGTTCAATTGTATTGGGCTTTTCAATATATAGCAAAATGTATTGAAATTAATATGATGGACTGGAAAAAAATATATGAATAGTTATTTGAGGTGAAATTTCATAGGGTGTAAAAACTGCTCGTGTTTCAATACATTAAAAGAGAGAAGAATCAACTAAAATAATAATAAAAACACTTACAAAAGAGTAGCAAATAAATTCCATTTATTGAAAATGAACTTCATTGTTGCCACATTGCTTTTTGACAATGTTGCCTTTCTGTAGCACATTTCTGGAAAAAAAACTGTCAACTTATCTTGTGCTCTATCATCGATATGTTAATTTATTAATCCTAATCTTTGCTTCCTACAATATAATATTCACGAGTAAGTATATTACAAATGGTGTCAGAGATGGGATGTCAAACAAAGTTATCTAAATAAACACAGCAGATTTTGATTTTTAAGATAAGTCTGTTTTTTTCAGTCTCCAAAACTTGTTTTCCATGTATGTTTCCTCGTATAATAAATACCATAAAAAACACTCCGTGTAAAAATACCAGCCAAGTCTCTTCAACTTAAAAAAAAATGAAATCTAAAAATTCTGCACTGAAAAGTAGTGATATCAAAAAATTAGCCAAGTCAAAACTTTATTTGAAAATCAAAAAATACTTGGCGCATCGTGTACATAAATAGCTTGGAAGTATAAGCCAATTATAAATTTTACATGAAATATACATATACATAGTATACCTATAATGCCCTAAAAAAAACGATGCGCCAAGTATTTTTTGATTTTCAAATAAAGTTTTGACTTGGCTAATTTTTTGATATCACTACTTTTCAGTGCAGAATTTTTAGATTTCATTTTTTTTTTAAGTTGAAGAGACTTGGCTGGTATTTTTACACGGAGTGTTTTTTATGGGGATATCACTAGTTTTTTTAGTTTATTTACACAACTTTTAACACATATCGGAGCAACAATGACTAATTCCTTTAAAAAAATAGGCCATTTCCGAATTGGTTACTACGAAAAAATGTGTTTGGGGCTAAATATAAGCTTGTTTTGATATTCCATGAAGAATTGCGAAAGCATTGTTCCAATAGGTCCAGCCGTTTTCGAGATATGGCATCACTTCCGGTTTTCATAATGGCGGCTAAAATTACAGCCACCTAGAATTTATTTCTATAAATGTTATGTATCATTATAAGCCTTCTGAATTTGTAGTTATTGTAGTAAGAGGTGATTCAAGTCTGATTCTTCATTTTTATGACGTCATTTCCGGTTTCGGTAATAGTAAATGTATATTTTGACTATTGATATTCCATAAAGATGACCGTCTGAATCATTTGGCGATAGTTTTATTCCGATCGGTGTAGTCGTTTTTGAGATATGACGTCACTTCCGGTTTCAAAATGGCGCCTTCCGGTTGGTTTTATAAAAAGGCACCTCGGACGCCAAAAGTGCACATGTGGTAAAAATTTCAAGTCGATCGGTTAAGCCGTTTAGGCTGTGGCGGTGATTGCGGTGTTTCGTGATATCATCAGATGAAGATAGGTTTTAAAAGGGGTGTAATTTCACTGTTTTCACGGCCCTCTAGCCCACAAATGGCATTACCTATTGTTCCCAAATTTAGTATATGTTGTCAGGTGGGCCATAGCTCGAAATTAAGTTATTTCGCAACAATGTGAGATTTCCCAATTTTGAGATCCAGTAGGCCGAAAATGCCATGTTGTTGCTTACAGTAAAAGTGTTTGGTCTGCTCCTCAGTTTATTAGGCATTTACGGTATGTTGAGTGAGTGTGAGTGTATAGTACGACTTGGCTGGGTGGAGCGACCGCTCCACTAGATTATGGCATTTCCACTTAGTCTGGCTTCAAGGGAAAACAAAATTATTGCAAATTAATTACATCCATGAAATTGGATTTTTGTAATAGCTTCACGATGCATTATTATCATCAGCTAATTGAAGCCACATATTGGCAGCACGTGTGTCGATGTTTTTACTTTTCCACGGCAACGCCGCAAGCCGCAGGACGTTTTGAGTTGGTTGGATAACATGGAATGACAGCAATGGACTGATAGTTCATGCCATCGATCAGCTCCAAGCTTGTTTGTTACCAAGCGACGCAGCAAACAGATGTAATTCAGAACTAGAGATGCTATCAGGTCGTCTCGGCGAACTCGACACACAATGTGAGATCATTTTGTTCGAAATCTTCCCGAAAATATGCTACAAAAACATCTCGACATTCTTCTGAATGTGTATTCAAGATATAAACATGTTTGCTGATAGCGACTGCTTGAGGGGAGAAGATATATAAACGTTGTTCAATGGCTTCTTCTGCTGGAGGTGCCGGGTTGAATATGGCACTTCCACCAACTATCAGCTTGAAATTGCTTTCATAAAATTTATCCTGGTAAAAAATTGCTTTTCTTCGCTCAATCTCTGGCTGTCTCGAAGGACGAAGGGGAAGTTGAAATGAAATATAAAATGTAATTTGTGTAATGTTTCAACCATGAAAATAACCATTTCGAATTCACTGATGATGAAAATGAATGCCACAAAGAAGATTCATTCATCATTACACAAGAAAAACAAGACGTGATGACTTGTGCTAGATTCAGTCTTGCTTCATTAATCCTTCCAGTCACAACCTTGACATCAAGGAAGGCTGGGGTTATCTTGCTGGACTTATATTACCCTTATTTAAAGAACATGGCTACCCAGGTCATGTCTCTTGACAATCAATGTTTTTTCTCTAATTATGATTTAACTATGAATAATTGACAATGACGAATTGATAACCGAGTTTTGAAATGCAATATATTTGTAGACCGTATAACATGTGGTATGAAAATCTGTCACCCATGAAAATAACTATTTATGTTTTTAACCAATTTATCTCAAAATCTAGTGGTGCGGTCGCTCCACCCAGCCAAGTCGTACTGTACACTTACACTCACTCAACATACCGTTAATGTCTAATAAACTGAGGAGCAGACCAATCAGAAAGCAGAAAGTATTTTTGAAAAGTTTTGACTTAACAATTTTTTTGATATCACTACTTTTCAGTGCACTGAATGTTTAGATTTTTTTTAGTAGAAGAGACTTGGCTGATATTTTTATACGGATTGTTTTTATGGGGATTGTTAACAATGTAACCAGAGTAAGGAAGATACTACAATGTAAAATGAAGAACAATGCTTTGTAATTGATTTGTTTCATTACCATGGTTACAATTTAATTCAAAACTTGCATCTTTGCTTGAATGCTTTTAAATTTTCCTTCGCAAAAACATATTTTTAAAGAACCCGCGTGAACCCGCACATATAAGTGAGCAATATTTGATCGATTTAACTGAAATCTATTTTGAGAATCACTTTATCTGTGGCTTTACCTACAAGAAGATTCATATTCGATCTTCTAGATCATCTGCTTCATGATCGTGACATCGAGATGCTGCGCCATGGACCAGCGTCTGACGTCACATAGTACAATTAATACACGCAGAAGTTCTTGGTTCGAGTCCGGTATGTTGACAGAAGTATCGCGTGCAAGTCCAATAGATAGCGAAGCTGAAGGGAACTGCGTTGCTGCGCTGCTGCGCTGCTGCGCTGCTGCGCTGCGTTACACTGCGTTGTAACGCGTACAATGTCCTACTCAGAAAGATAACTTACCAACAAGTTATTGCAATCGTCTTTCAATTGCCACACATATATTTAATTTTCATTCACACATGCAATTGACGCGTATATCTAATTAGTAAATTAGGTACACTATTGTCAAAAACAAATACCTACTACGATTATGTAATTCATTATTTGTGAAGATATAGGTACTTTGTTTCTCCGGCCTAATGTACGCATGAATATTATTTGTTTATTATTACTTAAAAAGAGGGAACAACGGAAGAAAGTAGGTAGTAGGTACGTACATACTACAGGGTGATGAAAAACTAAAACGTAACTCCCTTATTTGTTTTCCTAATAACTTCTGCCGATCAGTATTTGATAATCCCCATAAAAAACACTCCATGTAAAAAAAACAGCCAAGTCTCTTCAACTAAAAAAAAAATTATGAAATCTAAAAATTCTGCACTGAAACGTAGTGATATCAAAAAATTAGCCAAGTCAAAACTTTATTTGAAAATTAAAAAATACTTGGCGCATCGTGTAAATAAATAGCTTAGAAGTATAGGCTAGATATAAATACATATACTTATAGTATACCTACAATGCCCTAAAAAAACGATGCGCCAAGTATTTTTTAATTTTCAAATAAAGTTTTGACTTGGCTCATTTTTTGATATCACTACGTTTCAGTGCAGAATTTTTAGATTTCATAATTTTTTTTTTAGTTGAAGAGACTTGGCTGTTTTTTTTACACGGAGTGTTTTTTATGGGGATATCACTTATTTTTTTAGTTTATTTACACAACTTGTAAAACTTATTGGGGCAACAATGACTAATTCCTTTAAAAAAATACGCCATTTCCGAATTAGTTACTAAGAAAAATATTGTTTGGAGCTAAATATAAACTTAAAGTGATATGCCATGAAGAATTGCGAAAGCATCGTTCCAATAGGTCCAGCCGTTTTCGAGATATGGCATCACTTCCGGTTTTTAAAATGGCGGCTGAAAGCTCTTACACATTGTATTAATATGTATATAAATACTAATATTTCATTATAAGCCTTCTGAATATGTAGTTGGTTTTTATATAAAGGGGAAGTGAATTTAGGCAGATTTCGCTAAACTATGACGTCATTTCCGGTTTCAGTAATTAGAAAACTTTAATTTCACTATTGTTATTTCGTATAGAGGACCGTCTGAATCGATTGGTGCAAATTTCGTTCCGATCGGTCAAGCCGTTTTTGAGATATGACGTCACTTCCGGTTTCAAAATGGCGGCACAAAAAATTCATAAGGGCAAGGTATCATCAGGCAGACGAGTTGTATATATGGTGAAAATTTCGGGTCAATCGACCCAGCCGTTTAGGCTGTGGCGGAGACCGCAGAATTTATTGGAAGATGAATCATTATTATCATCTGAAGAAAGCCGTATAATTTCACCCTCTAGCTCGCAAACATCATATCCTATTGTTACCAAATTTGGTATATTGGGTGGGTTGGGCCATAGCTCGAAATTAAGAGATTTTGCAACAATGTGATATTTCCCAATTTTGAGATCCAGTAGGCCGAAAATGCCACTTTGATGCTTACAGTAAAAGTGGGTTTGCTCCAGCCTTTATATGAGAGTGTGCGCGCGCCATACGACTTGGCTGGCGTGGAGCGACCGCTCCACTAGATATACTGGTAAGGGCCAGTTTTTCAATACGCTGTTAAAACCAGTAATTAAGTTGAAACGCTCATTTAATGAATGTCATTGGTTGTCTATGTCAATATAGTCTTTATCAACTGTTTTAAATTTAGCATATTAGGTATTGAAAAACTGGACCTCTGTTAACAGTAATATATTCCTGAAGCTTCAAACTTTTGTTGACATTAGGTGCGTGGAAAATCAAGTCGGCTATACATCAAAAGATCAAAAGAATTGTACCTGTTTCGACAAATGCAATGAAACAAGCTTGATTTTTAATTATAAAATATGTAATGGTAAAGATATCGATATAGGTATCGATTTTCTTTTGATGTTTTACGTTTGTAAATTAGAGATTGATTTTAGTTTAGTTTAGCCCATTGCAGTAACTGTGCGAAACTATTCAACTGCTTTCCAATACGAAAATGTTATGAAAATACAAATGGCCGTCATTTTACCCTCTCAACCCAGTCACCATGTGCCAGTCTTAGTCACGGCTTTATGAATGTCGAGGGATATTGACAATGGTAGAGTATAACATACATTGTAAGCCATGTAACTATAGAAATAAATTCAAAACTTAGATTTCAGAATCGAACATGATGAAATGCGATTGTAATTTGAAATAAATATGATTTCAAGTTCTGTACAGACGCCAAGCTTCCCTCAGCACTGCCGACCAACTTACTGGGAAATGAATAAGAAGAAGATTGAGGACACAAATGAAGACAAGTAATCGAAATCTCAGATTCAAGAAAAGAGTCCACAGTTCGACACCAGTTCAGGTCCTAGAGTAGTGACGACATTCCGGTATTTTAAAAGTTCTATATTCAAACAAACTGAAATGTTAACATAATCGAGGTATTACCATTAGTTTAAGCTACAGTTAAGCTACTTCTCTTCAGAAAACTCGGTGTATAACCATTACATACAGCAATTTAATTCCGGATCTTATTTCTTCAGTATACATTAACCTCAGGCTACATTTACTGCAGTTTATTTAAACTGTGCCGCAGTATAGTGGTAAGGTAATACACCATATTTCCCGAAGTGGAGTTTAACTAAACTGAAGATTAAACTAATGGTAATTTGGCCCCTAATTACATTTTAAGCTTTACTTTCATTTACAGTCTGAACCAGAGTGGAGCCAACGAGAACGTCCAATAAGTTCTGTGTTCCTATGAGATGAGGAACCCTGAGAGTATAGTGAATATCCTGACGACACAGGCTTCTTTTATATTGTTATATTAGTCATATCTATTAATTGAAGTGCATGCCCAAATAGCACAACATAGAATTTCAGATAAAATTGTGAATAAAATAACAAGAATTAACGAAAAGTATCTCCATTGTTCCAGATTATGCCGAATCCTTGTTGAACAGAGCGATGTCCAGCTTTCCTCTCCTCCCACTTGACAAAATCCTCGATGATCATCACATCCTGGTGTTCCTCTTCTTCCAGATATTGCCAGGAAAGTCTCTTCGTATAACATTGCGGTGACGCAAGTGGTATATCCTATTGAAGTGAGCATAAGTTGCTGTTTGTACCGCATCTCTTCGACTGAACGTTGCTCGTAGATTTGTGCTTGCTTCTGATTCGTTGATAAGTCGGTGGCGTGGCCCCTGCTCACTACAATAGGGCAGATAGTTAGGATACTAATAGGGATGTAGTGTTTAGTTGAAGTGAGCATACGCTGCTGTTTGTACCGCATCTCTTTGACTGAACGTTGCTTGCAGATTTGTGCTTGCTTCTGATTCGTTGATAAGTCGGTGGCGTGGCCCTTGCTCACTACAACTGAAACATTATTGAATACTTTTGTGTTTAAGTTGGAAAATGTGTGTAACTTTTTCATTTCCACTCTTTGAGTTGATTCTGTTTTAGTGTCTTGGTGCCTGTTTCTGGCTTCTGTTGCTACACACGTTGTTCCTGTTTTTCGAGATTCTTGAAGATGGACTTCTTTGCAAACTGTTCACAGGTAATTATGAGTTGGTTTAGTAACATGTAGGAATTGTACATTTGGGCATGCACTTCATTATGATATTTAATATTTCCTCTCATTATAATTTATCTTGTTGAATGGTATTTCTTTTGAATGTGTTTGCGGTATTGTTGTTCGTCTCTACAAATATTTGTCAAGACCTTCGCACGCAGTCATGAAATTCATCTTCAAGCATTTACAATGTATACGTATTCTTATGCCCGATATGTCAGTGTGTTTATTGATGTATCTGTTTTATTCAGTGTTGTGAAGTGAAGGAAACTATATTCTGATAAGTCCTAGATACAATAGCTACCTTCAAAACTATTCAAAACAACCTTCAAAACCAAGTCAAAATTATTTAAAAAATCAAAAACACACTTGGCGTTTTGCTTTTTTGTGGGTATTATAGATAGGTATATTATAGATATAGCATTGATTTCAGGCCAACACGTCTATATTATTTATACACGATGTACCTACAATGTATTTTTTTGATTTTTTAAATAGTTTTGACTTTGTTTATTTTTTGATATTACTACTTTTCATTGCTTAATTTTAGATTTCTTTCATTTTTTTTTAGTTGAAGAGACTTGGCTGCCTTTATACACGGAGTGTTTCTTTTCTGGGTTTAAAAGTAGTGTGACTTAATAATATCTCAGCTTGTTCGGGGAATTTTCAATGAGCTCATGAAATCAAAAGTTCTATCCTTTTGAACTGATGTTTAATATCAGTCAAATATCAGTGTGATTAGAGAAACTGTTGAATCTGTATACAGGGCCAACAGAAGGAAACTAGAGCAGAGATGAGAACCAAAAGTGTTGAAAGTCTCGCCTGGTTGATAACGTTTAATTAAAAATAGCTGAGTCTGATATCGCCATTCATAGGTTATTTCCTCTTTTATTACATTATCATCTCCTGGTGTATTTGTAAAAATCAACTAATATTGTTTTGAACACGCGAGCAAGACGGAACATGTTGTCATTTCGCATCAGAGCCTACGGAAGACGACAGCGGCTGTCTGTAAGAGTTTCCGACCGAGCAAACGACACCGGCTAAGAGAGAGAGAGAGAGAGAGAGAGAGAGAGAGAGAGAGAGAGAGAGAGAGAGAGAGAGAGAGAGAGAGAGAGAGAGAGAGAGAGAGAGAGAGAGAGAGAGAGAGAGAGAGAGAGAGAGAGAGAGAGAAGTGTGTGCGATGTTCCAAGTGGAAACAATGTCCATTAAGCGTGTGATTTGAGTGCACGACCTCTCGTCTGGATGGTCCACAATCCAGGCTATAGCTTGCTGGAGGGGAGAAGGAGGAGTTCGGGATAACGCGCCAGATCCCATGGGAATAACACCAACTCCAGCGAAGATTTACTGAGGTTCCGGGACCTCCCTTCCCTGGTTCATTAGTCATTATACGGCCCGACCGCACGTCGCTCGCATCTTAACTCGGCGGTGCGTCGTCTCTTATCACCCCATCACCCCCTAGCGTCGCGACGACGATCCAACGTCAAGCATTACCAGTCGGCTTGATAAGAAAACTGCCAATATGATCGAATAGCTAGGTTGGAAAAAGCCCACAAGACTCGAGATGAGAAAATATTGCCGTGATTATATGAGGAATATCAGGAGAGGAAATTTGAATTGCTTTCTTTCCGCACTCGATTCGCTTACAAAGTCTCGGGAGCTCTTTTCTCGCAGATCTTTTATATAAATATGTCATGGAAATATTTTCATCTAAAAGCCTGAAGTGTGAAAATTAATTAAATTGGATCCATCTCGTGAGAGCGACTGCATTACACAAGCTGAGGCGTATTTCGTCACCCAGCTGGCACGGCGACGCCGCCGACGACGAAGACCCGAAATTAAAATAATTCGTTGTGCAAAATAATTATGTTACCAATGTTTTTATCGCAAGAACGGGTCTTTGTGAGTCTTTGCAAAGTATGTATTTCTGTGTAAAATGTGTACTTTCCGTTTTTTTCATTTTGTTGTCTGCGAGAAAACTTGATAACGCTAACGATGCGGTTTCTAAGTAAATCTTATTGCATGTTCGCGTCTTGATTCGTTTGGTTCAAACTAGCTCATTAAAACTGTAGCTATTGAGCATTTACAAGATGTTCATATCAAAGAAAGTAGACACTCTAATATTTCTTACTTTTGAAACTCTGCAGAAACTGAGTCATTAAGTAGCATAAGATTCAATGAATTCAGATGTATAAATTAACGTATTGGATGTCTGTACCAAAAGCACGTTGTAACGATGTCCAACCGAGATAACATTACAAAATGCAGGACTCAACGTCACAGTTATCATATTCTTGAAACGCTTCCTCAAAACCACTTCTTTTGTCGCTTATTTTAATTTGACTTCTTCCCTTGTCCAAAGAAAAAGAATATAAATTATCTGAGTGGTTTCGTCTAACCAGTTTAATTTAATCTTCAATCTACGAGAAAGTATGTCAAGCTAAGCAATAACATTCCCAACTGTGAAGGAGAGAAACGTCTGTTCCCAATCAGCGTAGAATAACATTGACGCTTGTAAAGCAATGAAATGATTCTCCACAACACAAGCGTGCGAAGCAATAGCAGTAAGGGGCGGACGGAAAGTCATGGAAAACAGTCGAGTTCGAGGGGAAGAAGATAGAAACAAGAGTTTGGGGATGCATGGATACCAAATTGCACCCTGGAGGATTCGCTACTAGTGGACCAGTCTACAATGTTCTACAGAGATAGCGCTAGGGTTGCCAACTTCTGCATCATTAACACGTATATTGAACTATGCATGTGACTGTCTTGCCAGGTGTTTACCTCAATACATACTGCAGTGTGGAAGATGAGGTATTGGAGAGGGTCGGTGGTATTGTTGATGGAAATGGAGAGTTCAAGAGAGGGTAGGAAAGGGCGGAGATACACATGGCATTCTCGGTTAGGGTAGGATGCACATTTGTCTTACATCATTGTTATGGGAGCAATCACAAAGGTAAGGTTATAGCAGTGACAACTGGACAATGCATATCACTAAGGTTTTTATTTTTGTACCTATTTCACAGGTTGTATTAAGTTAATAGGTTAACTTGATGAAGAGTAAATCTGTTGTATAACAGTACAATATTAAGACTGTATGAATATTATTATTAAAATATATTTTGTGGGCCAAGACATGAAAGTTGGCTTTTGTATGGTAAAAATACCTCTCTCTCAACATAGAGTTTAACCTAGATATGACATTATTAAGTTGGAGTGTTGAATAGCAATCTTCCACTTTCAGCCCCTCACAGAAAACTCGCAATTATAAAGAATATCAGCCTAGATGTACTATTAGATAATTTAAAATATAGAATGTGTAGGTAATTGAAACTATTTTTCAGATCATTTTGCTCTTGGATGAAATTATTCCAACTTCCCATTTCGCAAGGCAAACTAATTGTTCAGTAAATAAAATAACATCAAACTACACTGCACAAAAGCTTGGAATGTGTGCATAGCGAAAGATTACCAACGTTCCTATTAGTTTTAAATTAAATTTCAACCGAGTAATGACAAAATCTGTAAACAAGAGACTTGCTGGCTATCTTGAGTATTTCATTAAATGCAAATTTCTCTACACTGTTGTCCATTATAGTTCTATTCATTGCTGAGACAATTATTGTAAGTCACTTTTAGAAAGCGTTTGTTAGTAGAAGTTAATTTGACAAATTCAGGTTAATGTACCAAGATGCGCCGAGATAGCCCACATTCTACTTGGAAGCCAGTTGTGCCGGAATAACCCACATTCTACTTACCAGTAACGCTGAGTGATTTAGTACTCTTCATAAAGATGTACAGAATTACAACTAAATTATGAATAGAATAGTTTTCATTGTACGTTTCCCGTCTGCAGGAAATGACGTCCTGTCTTATTTGAAGTATTAGGGTAATTTAATTAGTTAATGTGGCATTGTTTTAATATGTGAAAGATAAACTTGTGATAGATAGTCCCTGTTTTTCTAGCACATTTAAATTCATAATTCACATCGTAATAATATTGATGAAGACAATAAAATAATTTTTACATTTTTAAAATTAATTATAATTTCATTACATCCATTAAATAACATTGCATGAATAAGTAATTAAAATATATTTTATACATTGTATTCTTATTCTACACATCATACAAAAATATTGAAATAATACTATATATTTCAGTATCATTACAAAACGCCCCATGCGAGTACAGAGTCGTGTACAAGGCAGCTTGAACGTGGTCATGAACGCCATGCGAGTACAGAGTCGTGTACAAGGCAGCTTGAACGTGGTCATGAACGCCATGCGAGTACAGAGTCGTGTACAAGGCAGCTTGAACGTGGTCATGAACGCCCCATGCGAGTACAGAGTCGTGTACAAGGCCTTGAACGTGGTCATGAACGCCATGCGAGTACAGAGTCGTGTACAAGGCAGCTTGAACGTGGTCATGAACGCCCCATGCGAGTACAGAGTCGTGTACAAGGCAGCTTGAACGTGGTCATGAACGCCATGCGAGTACAGAGTCGTGTACAAGGCAGCTTGAACGTGGTCATGAACGCCCCATGCGAGTACAGAGTCGTGTACAAGGCAGCTTGAACGTGGTCATGAACGCCCCATGCGAGTACAGAGTCGTGTACAAGGCAGCTTGAACGTGGTCATGAACGCCATGCGAGTACAGAGTCGTGTACAAGGCAGCTTGAACGTGGTCATGAACGCCCCATGCGAGTACAAAGTCGTGTACAAGGCAGCTTGAACGTGGTCATGAACGCCATGCGAGTACAGAGTCGTGTACAAGGCAGCGTGAACGTGGTCATGAACGCCATGCGAGTACAGAGTCGTGTACAAGGCAGCTTGAACGTGGTCATGAACGCCATGCGAGTACAGAGTCGTGTACAAGGCCTTGAACGTGGTCATGAACGCCCCATGCGAGTACAGAGTCGTGTACAAGGCAGCTTGAACGTGGTCATGAACGCCATGCGAGTACAGAGTCGTGTACAAGGCAGCTTGAACGTGGTCATGAACGCCCCATGCGAGTACAAAGTCGTGTACAAGGCAGCTTGAACGTGGTCATGAACGCCCCATGCGAGTACAGAGTCGTGTACAAGGCAGCGTGAACGTGGTCATGAACGCCCCATGCGAGTACAGAGTCGTGTACAAGGCAGCTTGAGCGTGGTCATGAACGCCCCATGCGAGTACAGAGTCGTGTACAAGGCAGCTTGAACGTGGTCATGAACGCCCCATGCGAGTACAGAGTCGTGTACAAGGCAGCTTGAACGTGGTCATGAACGCCCCATGCGAGTACAGAGTCGTGTACAAGGCAGCTTGAACGTGGTCATGAACGCCCCATGCGAGTACAGAGTCGTGTACAAGGCAGCTTGAACGTGGTCATGAACGCCCCATGCGAGTACAGAGTCGTGTACAAGGCAGCTTGAACGTGGTCATGAACGCCCCATGCGAGTACAGAGTCGTGTACAAGGCAGCTTGAACGTGGTCATGAACGCCCCATGCGAGTACAGAGTCGTGTACAAGGCAGCTTGAACGTGGTCATGAACGCCCCATGCGAGTACAGAGTCGTGTACAAGGCAGCTTGAACGTGGTCATGAACGCCATGCGAGAACAGAGTCGTGTACAAGGCAGCTTGAACGTGGTCATGAACGCCATGCGAGTACAGAGTCGTGTACAAGGCAGCTTGAACGTGGTCATGAACGCCCCATGCGAGTACAGAGTCGTGTACAAGGCAGCGTGAACGTGGTCATGAACGCCCCATGCGAGTACAGAGTCGTGTACAAGGCAGCTTGAACGTGGTCATGAACGCCATGCGAGTACAGAGTCGTGTACAAGGCAGCTTGAACGTGGTCATGAACGCCATGCGAGTACAGAGTCGTGTACAAGGCAGCGTGAACGTGGTCATGAACGCCCCATGCGAGTACAGAGTCGTGTACAAGGCAGCTTGAACGTGGTCATGAACGCCCCATGCGAGTACAGAGTCGTGTACAAGGCAGCTTGAACGTGGTCATGAACGCCATGCGAGTACAGAGTCGTGTACAAGGCAGCGTGAACGTGGTCATGAACGCCCCATGCGAGTACAGAGTCGTGTACAAGGCAGCTTGAACGTGGTCATGAACGCCCCATGCGAGTACAAAGTCGTGTACAAGGCAGCTTGAACGTGGTCATGAACGCCATGCGAGTACAGAGTCGTGTACAAGGCAGCTTGAACGTGGTCATGAACGCCATGCGAGTACAGAGTCGTGTACAAGGCAGCTTGAACGTGGTCATGAACGCCCCATGCGAGTACAGAGTCGTGTACAAGGCAGCTTGAACGTGGTCATGAACGCCCCATGCGAGTACAGAGTCGTGTACAAGGCAGCTTGAACGTGGTCATGAACGCCCCATGCGAGTACAGAGTCGTGTACAAGGCAGCGTGAACGTGGTCATGAACGCCCCATGCGAGTACAGAGTCGTGTACAAGGCAGCGTGAACGTGGTCATGAACGCCCCATGCGAGTACAGAGTCGTGTACAAGGCAGCTTGAACGTGGTCATGAACGCCATGCGAGTACAGAGTCGTGTACAAGGCAGCTTGAACGTGGTCATGAACGCCCCATGCGAGTACAGAGTCGTGTACAAGGCAGCTTGAACGTGGTCATGAACGCCCCATGCGAGTACAGAGTCGTGTACAAGGCAGCTTGAACGTGGTCATGAACGCCCCATGCGAGTACAGAGTCGTGTACAAGGCAGCTTGAACGTGGTCATGAACGCCATGCGAGTACAGAGTCGTGTACAAGGCAGCTTGAACGTGGTCATGAACGCCCCATGCGAGTACAGAGTCGTGTACAAGGCAGCGTGAACGTGGTCATGAACGCCATGCGAGTACAGAGTCGTGTACAAGGCAGCTTGAACGTGGTCATGAACGCCTCATGCGAGTACAGAGTCGTGTACAAGGCAGCTTGAAAGTGGTCATGAACGCCATGCGAGTACAAAGTCGTGTACAAGGCAGCTTGAACGTGGTCATGAACGCCCCATGCGAGTACAGAGTCGTGTATAAGGCAGCTTGAACGTGGTCATGAACGCCATGCGAGTACAGAGTCGTGTACAAGGCAGCTTGAACGTGGTCATGAACGCCATGCGAGTACAGAGTCGTGTACAAGGCAGCGTGAACGTGGTCATGAACGCCCCATGCGAGTACAGAGTCGTGTACAAGGCAGCTTGAACGTGGTCATGAACGCCCCATGCGAGTACAGAGTCGTGTACAAGGCAGCTTGAACGTGGTCATGAACGCCATGCGAGTACAGAGTCGTGTACAAGGCAGCGTGAACGTGGTCATGAACGCCCCATGCGAGTACAGAGTCGTGTACAAGGCAGCTTGAACGTGGTCATGAACGCCCCATGCGAGTACAGAGTCGTGTACAAGGCAGCTTGAACGTGGTCATGAACGCCCCATGCGAGTACAGAGTCGTGTACAAGGCAGCGTGAACGTGGTCATGAACGCCCCATGCGAGTACAGAGTCGTGTACAAGGCAGCTTGAACGTGGTCATGAACGCCATGCGAGTACAGAGTCGTGTACAAGGCAGCTTGAACGTGGTCATGAACGCCATGCGAGTACAGAGTCGTGTACAAGGCAGCGTGAACGTGGTCATGAACGCCCCATGCGAGTACAGAGTCGTGTACAAGGCAGCTTGAGCGTGGTCATGAACGCCATGCGAGTACAGAGTCGTGTACAAGGCAGCTTGAGCGTGGTCATGAACGCCCCATGCGAGTACAGAGTCGTGTACAAGGCAGCTTGAACGTGGTCATGAACGCCCCATGCGATTACAGAGTCGTGTACAAGGCAGCTTGAACGTGGTCATGAACGCCCCATGCGAGTACAGAGTCGTGTACAAGGCAGCTTAAACGTGGTCATGAACGCCCCATGCGAGTACAGATTCGTGTACAAGGCAGCTTGAACGTGGTCATGAACGCCCCATGCGAGTACAGAGTCGTGTACAAGGCAGCTTGAACGTGGTCATGAACGCCATGCGAGTACAGAGTCGTGTACAAGGCAGCTTGAACGTGGTCATCAACGCCCCATGCGAGTACAGAGTCGTGTACAAGGCAGCTTGAACGTGGTCATGAACGCCCCATGCGAGTGCAGAGTCGTGTACAAGGCAGCTTGAACGTGGTCATGAACGCCATGCGAGTACAGAGTCGTGTACAAGGCAGCGTGAACGTGGTCATGAACGCCATGCGAGTACAGAGTCGTGTACAAGGCAGCTTGAACGTGGTCATGAACGCCCCATGCGAGTACAGAGTCGTGTACAAGGCAGCGTGAACGTGGTCATGAACGCCCCATGCGAGTACAGAGTCGTGTACAAGGCAGCTTGAACGTGGTCATGAACGCCATGCGAGTACAGAGTCGTGTACAAGGCAGCTTGAGCGTGGTCATAACCGCCCCATGCGAGTACAGAGTCGTGTACAAGGCAGCTTGAACGTGGTCATGAACGCCCCATGCGAGTACAGAGTCGTGTACAAGGCAGCTTGAACGTGGTCATGAACGCCATGCGAGTACAGAGTCGTGTACAAGGCAGCTTGAACGTGGTCATGAACGCCCCATGCGAGTACAGAGTCGTGTACAAGGCAGCGTGAACGTGGTCATGAACGCCCCATGCGAGTACAGAGTCGTGTACAAGGCAGCTTGAACGTGGTCATGAACGCCATGCGAGTACAGAGTCGTGTACAAGGCAGCTTGAACGTGGTCATGAACGCCCCATGCGAATACAGAGTCGTGTACAAGGCAGCTTGAACGTGGTCATGAACGCCATGCGAGTACAGAGTCGTGTACAAGGCAGCTTGAGCGTGGTCATGAACGCCCCATGCGAGTACAGAGTCGTGTACAAGGCAGCTTGAACGTGGTCATGAACGCCCCATGCGAGTACAGAGTCGTGTACAAGGCAGCTTGAACGTGGTCATGAACGCCCCATGCGAGTACAGAGTCGTGTAGAAGGCAGCTTGAACGTGGTCATGAACGCCATGCGAGTACAGAGTCGTGTACAAGGCAGCTTGAACGTGGTCATGAACGCCCCATGCGAGTACAGAGTCGTTAACAAGGCAGCTTAAACGTGGTCATGAACGCCCCATGCGAGTACAGAGTCGTGTACAAGGCAGCTTGAACGTGGTCATGAACGCCATGCGAGTACAGAGTCGTGTACAAGGCAGCGTGAACGTGGTCATGAACGCCCCATGCGAGTACAGAGTCGTGTACAAGGCAGCTTGAACGTGGTCATGAACGCCCCATGCGAGTACAGAGTCGTGTACAAGGCAGCTTGAACGTGGTCATGAACGCCCCATGCGAGTACAGAGTCGTGTACAAGGCAGCTTGAACGTGGTCATGAACGCCCCATGCGAGTACAGAGTCGTGTACAAGGCAGCTTGAACGTGGTCATGAACGCCCCATGCGAGTACAGAGTCGTGTACAAGGCAGCTTGAGCGTGGTCATGAACGCCCCATGCGAGTACAGAGTCGTGTACAAGGCAGCTTGAACGTGGTCATGAACGCCCCATGCGAGTACAGAGTCGTGTACAAGGCAGCTTGAACGTGGTCATGAACGCCCCATGCGAGTACAGAGTCGTGTACAAGGCAGCTTGAACGTGGTCATGAACGCCCCATGCGAGTACAGAGTCGTGTACAAGGCAGCTTGAGCGTGGTCATGAACG
The DNA here is from genome assembly GCA_934045905.1 of Leuctra nigra. Lineage (NCBI taxonomy): Eukaryota > Metazoa > Arthropoda > Insecta > Plecoptera > Leuctridae > Leuctra > Leuctra nigra. Next base: position 30,542,910 of record OW203762.1, read on the forward strand.
CCATGCGAGTACAGAGTCGTGTACAAGGCAGCTTGAACGTGGTCATGAACGCCCCATGCGAGTACAGAGTCGTGTACAAGGCAGCTTGAGCGTGGTCATGAACGCCATGCGAGTACAGAGTCGTGTACAAGGCAGCTTGAACGTGGTCATGAACGCCCCATGCGAGTACAGAGTCGTGTACAAGGCAGCTTGAACGTGGTCATGAACGCCATGCGAGTACAGAGTCGTGTACAAGGCAGCTTGAACGTGGTCATGAACGCCATGCGAGTACAGAGTCGTGTACAAGGCAGCTTGAACGTGGTCATGAACGCCCCATGCGAGTACAGAGTCGTGTACAAGGCAGCTTGAACGTGGTCATGAACGCCATGCGAGTACAGAGTCGTGTACAAGGTAGCTTGAACGTGGTCATGAACGCCCCATGCGAGTACAGAGTCGTGTACAAGGTAGCTTGAACGTGGTCATGAACGCCCCATGCGAGTACAGAGTCGTGTACAAGGCAGCTTGAACGTGGTTATGAACGCCCCATGCGAGTACAGAGTCGTGTACAAGGTAGCTTGAACGTGGTCATGAACGCCCCATGCGAGTACAGAGTCGTGTACAAGGCAGCTTGAACGTGGTCATGAACGCCCCATGCGAGTACAGAGTCGTGTACAAGGCAGCTTGAACGTGGTCATGAACGCCAAGCGAGTACAGAGTCGTGTACAAGGTAGCTTGAACGTGGTCATGAACGCCCCATGCGAGTACAGAGTCGTGTACAAGGTAGCTTGAACGTGGTCATGAACGCCCCATGCGAGTACAGAGTCGTGTACAAGGCAGCTTGAACGTGGTCATGAACGCCATGCGAGTACAGAGTCGTGTACAAGGCAGCTTGAGCGTGGTCATGAACGCCCCATGCGAGTACAGAGTCGTGTACAAGGCAGCTTGAACGTGGTCATGAACGCCCCATGCGAGTACAGAGTCGTGTTCAAGGCAGCTTGAACGTGGTCATGCGAGTACAGAGTCGTGTACAAGGCAGCTTGAACGTGGTCATGAACGCCCCATGCGAGTACAGAGTCGTGTACAAGGCAGCTTGAACGTGGTCATGAACGTACCATGCGAGTACAGAGTCGTGTACAAGGTAGCTTGAGCGTGGTCATGAACGCGAGTACAGAGTCGTGTACAAGGCAGCTTGAGCGTGGTCATGAACGCCCCATGCGAGTACAGAGTCGTGTACAAGGCAGCGTGAACGTAGTCATGAACGCGAGTACAGAGTCGTGTACAAGGTAGCTTGAACGTGGTCATGAACGCCCCATGCGAGTACAGAGTCGTGTACAAGGTAGCTTGAGCGTGGTCATGAACGCGAGTACAGAGTCGTGTACAAGGCAGCTTGAACGTGGTCATGAACGCCCCATGCGAGTACAGAGTCGTGTACAAGGCAGCTTGAACGTGGTCATGAACGCCCCATGCGAGTACAGAGTCGTGTACAAGGCAGCTTGAACGTGGTCATGAACGCCCCATGCGAGTACAGAGTCGTGTACAAGGCAGCTTGAACGTGGTCATGAACGCCATGCGAGTACAGAGTCGTGTACAAGGCAGCTTGAACGTGGTCATGAACGCCCCATGCGAGTACAGAGTCGTGTACAAGGCAGCTTGAACGTGGTCATGAACGCCCCATGCGAGTACAGAGTCGTGTACAAGGTAGCTTGAACGTGGTCATGAACGCCATGCGAGTACAGAGTCGTGTACAAGGCAGCTTGAACGTAATCATGAACGCCCCATGCGAGTACAGAGTCGTGTACAAGGCAGCTTGAACGTGGTCATGAACGGCCCATGCGAGTACAGAGTCGTGTACAAGGCAGCTTGAACGTGGTCATGAACGCCCCATGCGAGTACAGAGTCGTGTACAAGGCAGCTTGAACGTGGTCATGAACGCCCCATGCGAGTACAGAGTCGTGTACAAGGCAGCTTGAACGTGGTCATGAACGCCATGCGAGTACAGAGTCGTGTACAAGGCAGCTTGAACGTGGTCATGAACGCCCCATGCGAGTACAGAGTCGTGTACAAGGCAGCTTGAACGTGGTCATGAACGCCCCATGCGAGTACAGAGTCGTGTACAAGGCAGCTTGAACGTGGTCATGAACGCCCCATGCGAGTACAGAGTCGTGTACAAGGCAGCTTATACGTGGTCATGAACGCCATGCGAGTACAGAGTCGTGTACAAGGCAGCTTGAACGTGGTCATGTTCGCCCCATGCGAGTACAGAGTCGTGTACAAGGCAGCTTGAACGTGGTCATGAACGCCCCATGCGAGTACAGAGTCGTGTACCAGGCCTTGAACGTGGTCATGAACGCCATGCGAGTACAGAGTCGTGTACAAGGCAGCTTGAACGTGGTCATGAACGCCCCATGCGAGAACAGAGTCGTGTACAAGGCAGCTTGAACGTAATCATGAACGCCATGCGAGTACAGAGTCGTGTACAAGGCAGCTTGAACGTGGTCATGAACGCCCCATGCGAGTACAGAGTCGTGTACAAGGCAGCTTGAACGTGGTCATGAACGCCCCATGCGAGTACAGAGTCGTGTACAAGGCAGCTTGAACGTGGTCATGAACGCCCCATGCGAGTACAGAGTCGTGTACAAGGCAGCTTGAACGTGGTCATGAACGCCCCATGCGAGTACAGAGTCGTGTACAAGGCAGCTTGAACGTGGTCATGAACGCCCCATGCGAGTACAGAGTCGTGTACAAGGCAGCTTGAACGTGGTCATGAACGCCCCATGCGAGTACAGAGTCGTGTACAAGGCAGCTTGAACGTGGTCATGAACGCCCCATGCGAGTACAGAGTCGTGTACAAGGCCTTGAACGTGGTCATGAACGCCATGCGAGTACAGAGTCGTGTACAAGGCAGCTTGAACGTGGTCATGAACGCCCCATGCGAGTACAGAGTCGTGTACAAGGCAGCTTGAACGTGGTCATGAACGCCCCATGCGAGTACAGAGTCGTGTACAAGGCAGCTTGAACGTGGTCATGAACGCCCCATGCGAGTACAGAGTCGTGTACAAGGCCTTGAACGTGGTCATGAACGCCATGCGAGTACAGAGTCGTGTACAAGGCAGCTTGAACGTGGTCTTGAACGCCCCATGCGAGTACAGAGTCGTGTATAAGGCAGCTTGAACGTGGTCATGAACGCCATGCGAGTACAGAGTCGTGTACAAGGCAGCTTGAACGTGGTCATGAACGCCCCATGCGAGTACAGAGTCGTGTACAAGGCAGCTTGAACGTGGTCATGAACGCCCCATGCGAGTACAGAGTCGTGTACAAGGCAGCTTGAACGTGGTCATGAACGCCCCATGCGAGTACAAAGTCGTGTACAAGGCAGCTTGAACGTGGTCATGAACGCCATGCGAGTACAGAGTCGTGTACAAGGCAGCTTGAACGTGGTCATGAACGCCCCATGCGAGTACAGAGTCGTGTACAAGGCAGCTTGAACGTGGTCATGAACGCCCCATGCGAGTACAGAGTCGTGTACAAGGCAGCTTGAACGTGGTCATGAACGCCCCATGCGAGTACAGAGTCGTGTACAAGGCAGCTTGAACGTGGTCATGAACGCCCCATGCGAGTACAGAGTCGTGTACAAGGCAGCTTGAACGTGGTCATGAACGCCATGCGAGTACAGAGTCGTGTACAAGGCAGCTTGAACGTGGTCATGAACGCCCCATGCGAGTACAGAGTCGTGTACAAGGCAGCTTGAACGTGGTCATGAACGCCATGCGAGTACAGAGTCGTGTACAAGGCAGCTTGAACGTGGTCATGAACGCCCCATGCGAGTACAGAGTCGTGTACAAGGCAGCTTGAACGTGGTCATGAACGCCCCATGCGAGTACAGAGTCGTGTACAAGGCAGCTTGAACGTGGTCATGAACGCCCCATGCGAGTACAGAGTCGTGTACAAGGCAGCTTGAACGTGGTCATGAACGCCATGCGAGTACAGAGTCGTGTACAAGGCAGCTTGAACGTGGTCATGAACGCCCCATGCGAGTACAGAGTCGTGTACAAGGCAGCTTGAACGTGGTCATGAACGCCCCATGCGAGTACAGAGTCGTGTACAAGGCAGCTTGAACGTAATCATGAACGCCATGCGAGTACAGAGTCGTGTACAAGGCAGCTTGAGCGTGGCCATGCGAGTACAGAGTCGTGTACAAGGCAGCTTGAACGTAATCATGAACGCCATGCGAGTACAGAGTCGTGTACAAGGCAGCTTGAACGTAATCATGAACGCCATGCGAGTACAGAGTCGTGTACAAGGCAGCTTGAACGTGGTCATGAACGCCCCATGCGAGTACAGAGTCGTGTACAAGGCAGCTTGAACGTGGTCATGAACGCCATGCGAGTACAGAGTCGTGTACAAGGCAGCTTGAACGTGGTCATGAACGCCCCATGCGAGTACAGAGTCGTGTACAAGGCAGCTTGAACGTAATCATGAACGCCATGCGAGTACAGAGTCGTGTACAAGGCAGCTTGAGCGTGGCCATGCGAGTACAGAGTCGTGTACAAGGCAGCTTGAACGTAATCATGAACGCCATGCGAGTACAGAGTCGTGTACAAGGCAGCTTGAACGTAATCATGAACGCCATGCGAGTACAGAGTCGTGTACAAGGCAGCTTGAACGTGGTCATGAACGCCCCATGCGAGTCAGAGGCGTGTACAAGGCAGCTTGAACGTGGTCATGAACGCCATGCGAGTACAGAGTCGTGTACAAGGCCTTGAACGTGGTCATGAACGCCATGCGAGTACAGAGTCGTGTACATGCGACGAGGTACAGTGTGTAGTTACCGGGGACCTCGAGGGATCAACGCGATGGACGAAACTTTTTGTTTTATTGGCGGTCTTCAATGAAACACCCGAAGTGTTGTTCCGACTTTTTGCTCTCGTCATTATTGCTGCAACTGTACGATAGCCAAGGGAACAATTGAGTGTTATTTATTAATTTGTAGAATTATGTTTTAGGAACGGCCGACGGGCGTTATGCCAGAACTGGATAAACATTATAGTGGATATAATGTTATTGCAATTACTATTACCACCAATATAGTTAAAACTAATGTTCCGGACTTGAATAACAGTGTGGAAGACTGAAATAGCCGTACCTCTGGTGCAGCATACACGCTTTTACAATAGCATAGGAAATCAACATTTGCAGTAAAAAAGCTCTTTTGTTCTAAACATTTGAAAGCAAACGTTTGTTTATTTAGAACTTTTGTAAAATGCAGTTTTTGAAAACAGAAGTAATCTGTCATTGTTTTCCCAGAAAAAGAAGTCGAGGAAATTAATAGGATTCGCTAAGCGAAAGTTTTCAGATGTCGATGAATTAATGACAAAACAAACGTCGATATCCCAAGTACTCTCCATTGTCGCAAGTAGCCTCTAGGTACTTTAATCAGTGAGTACAGTTCTCAATAGTATACTATGTACTTCACGCACATACTAGAATGAGTACATTGCCTTTTCTATCTGAAACATTAATGATTACACAAAGACTTCTAGTAAGTAAACTATTCTTGAAGTACTGAGTTTGAGTGAAGTAAACTAGACGATACGATGTTTTACAGCATGTAACATTTAATAAACTGCACGGAACTTACACATCGCCTATGGCAGAAAAGTATGTCTTCATCTAAGCCGAAGTAAAAAATATATTACAACCGTTACTCTACGATGCTTCAAAATGAAAGTCTTGTTTACTTTGTGATACTCGACAAATAGTTATCTCAGTCTTAGAAACCAGCTCATTAAAGTGTTCCCCTGCATCGTATTACCCAATGTCAAAGTAATATCACATCCACATTTATCTTGAATCACCCTTGGGATATTTACTGAAGCTCTCGGAGCAATGACCCTTCTAGTCAATTAGTCGAATAAACATTAAGACCTAATTAAAGTCTACTTAGTGTAAATGTTTTTCTAAAAGGTGCGCCGGTGTATTTAGTGATTCGAGTCGGACGATAAAGCAGGAGCGACGGCTTTTCCCTCAAACGCGTCGTGGTGACTCTTATCTCGTTGATGTCTTCCTTCCTGCTCCACAAGCTCGGCACATTACAGCGGCCCTAATCAACTGAATCCAGTTCTATTCTCAAACAGTGCGGGATTTAAACCACTGAAATTTCGTTATGCTAATGATATGGAAAATTATACACACCCAACATAAAGCGACGGTGTTTCAAGTTGATACAGAATGCTGATGCAACAGAAAATATGTGTTTAGCTTTGGACGTGGACGATCTTCCGAGAGCCAAATCGAATCTTGTTCATAAATTAATGTGATTTTATCTCGACATGGACAGTTTTACAGTATCAATATTTACATTTTTATGACACAATATTTAATTTTTTGATAGAGTTATAAATCCAGTTATTGATTACGATTTCGGAACTAAAGAGATGTAGGATTTTCTGAACACAATTCGATGTATGGAGGGCACTCTTGCTGTGTTTTATTTTGTAATTTCATTCAAATTAGCGCCATTTACCCCTCTCTAGGTGAGTTAATCAAGGGGGACCGTAACGACAATAGTTAAGAAGCATGGAGTGGGGTTCGAATTACTTGCCAGTACGTACTACCAGGGCAGGATTACCAACCTACGCTTTAGTAATAGATGCGAAGCTTGCATTACGCCATTAAGGTTTAGGCCTACTCTGTGTCTCGATTACCATGGGAATAGCGTCTAGAGGCCTCTGCCTTAGGGCATATCGATTCAGGTTAAATCTTACCACAAGCTTATCTTAAGCTTGTAAAGTGGGTAGCGTTCTATACGGGCGTTATTAGACAAGGAGGATTGGGTGGGAGGGAATGGGAGGTAGACTTTAGGGGAGTTAATTGTTGTGTGTTGCTTGGAACTTATGCGATTCTGGATTTTACAAAGTCATTTTTCACTGAGATTTTATTGCTCTCTAAACTAATTTATCTGTGTGTCAAGTGCCTGTTTTTGTGAGAATTAAATTCAATTGTAGTTCATTAAAATCTCTTCTTTGAAAGTGTTTAGAGTGCAACTTAAAACGTAGTTACAGAGCTTTGATATTTATGTAGCTAACGAGGCGTGGGTACATTTTCTGGCACTAAGCAGATAGAACTAGTGTTCGCTTGCACTGGTGCGCTCTCTTAGCTGCACAATCAGAGAGATATGCACACTGTTCCCATGAGTAAGAGAACTTGTGTTCGCTTGCACTGGTGCGCTCTCTTAGCTGCACAATCAGAGAGATATGCACACTGTTCCCATGAGTAAGAGAACTTGTGTTCGCTTGCACTGGTGCGCTCTCTTAGCTGCACAATCAGAGAGATATGCACACTGTTCCCATGAGTAAGAGAACTTGTGTTCGCTTGCACTGGTGCGCTCTCTTAGCTGCACAATCAGAGAGATATGCACACTGTTCCCATGAGTAAGAGAACTTGTGTTCGCTTGCACTGGTGCGCTCTCTTAGCTGCACAATCAGAGAGATATGCACACTGTTCCCATGAGTAAGAGAACTTGTGTTCGCTTGCACTGGTGCGCTCTCTTAGCTGCACAATCAGAGAGATATGCACACTGTTCCCATGAGTAAGAGAACTTGTGTTCGCTTGCACTGGTGCGCTCTCTTAGCTGCACAATCAGAGAGATATGCACACTGTTCCCATGAGTAAGAGAACTTGTGTTCGCTTGCACTGGTGCGCTCTCTTAGCTGCACAATCAGAGAGATATGCACACTGTTCCCATGAGTAAGAGAACTAGTGTTCGCTTGCACTGGTGCGCTCTCTTAGCTGCACAATCAGAGAGATATGCACACTGTTCCCATGAGTAAGAGAACTTGTGTTCGCTTGCACTGGTGCGCTCTCTTAGCTGCACAATCAGAGAGATATGCACACTGTTCCCATGAGTAAGAGAACTTGTGTTCGCTTGCACTGGTGCGCTCTCTTAGCTGCACAATCAGAGAGATATGCACACTGTTCCCATGAGTAAGAGAACTTGTGTTCGCTTGCACTGGTGCGCTCTCTTAGCTGCACAATCAGAGAGATATGCACACTGTTCCCATGAGTAAGAGAACTTGTGTTCGCTTGCACTGGTGCGCTCTCTTAGCTGCACAATCAGAGAGATATGCACACTGTTCCCATGAGTAAGAGAACTTGTGTTCGCTTGCACTGGTGCGCTCTCTTAGCTGCACAATCAGAGAGATATGCACACTGTTCCCATGAGTAAGAGAACTTGTGTTCGCTTGCACTGGTGCGCTCTCTTAGCTGCACAATCAGAGAGATATGCACACTGTTCCCATGAGTAAGAGAACTTGTGTTCGCTTGCACTGGTGCGCTCTCTTAGCTGCACAATCAGAGAGATATGCACACTGTTCCCATGAGTAAGAGAACTTGTTAAGAACTCCATTGTGACTTTATTTATGCAGTCACCTTATCAGTGTATCAGATCGTATCTGTGTAAACCAATGCGTGATCAAGAGTTATTAAGCTTGTGATTTTTCTGTATCACGGAATTACTGAAAGTATAAATTCTTTTCTTATGGTACCACTTAAAAATGAGAAATCATTTACTAAAATCTAGATTACTATTAGAGTTAATGGCCATATTTTAGGCAAATATTTCACATACTCAAGCTGTCAGAAACCTCGCTTTGTTCCGACAATATCCAAAAAGCCTCGTGCTCCGCCAAGGCTTGAAAATGGAGTTTGTATTCTTACGATATTTGAATGTAAATGTTCATACAATAATATGTTAAATTTTACTAACAGTACTTTACGGACACAATTTACATGACATCAAAGTGGCAACAGAAAAACACAATATTAGAATTTATAACTAACATAACTTTCACGAATTTAAAACTCGTTTTCCCTCTACAATGTTTTCAGTTTGTTTTATTCCCTATCGGAATTTTCGTACGTACTTTGCTCGTCGAAAACGGCACACGATTTTCTTTCATATCTCAAGGGTGTGAGAAACTGTCGACGACTTGGCTTACAAACTGAGAAACTCAACTACATAGCATTATGCATGTTGGAATTAAATGGAGCCCTAATGACTCGACTCCTACAGAAACCTTTAATTAAAACAATATAAATGTTCCGGCGAACAAATTAGGTTAAACAAAATTTTAACTCCAAAACCATATAAAAGTGAGTTTAGAACTTTTTAGTAACCAAAAAAAATAACGTAATCTTACAAAGTTTACAAAATATCACAAAAACGTAAACTTGTTTCGACTTTTGAGAAGTTTTAAAGTGTTGGTTGACTTGACTGATTCCATGCGTTCGTGAAACGATATGCATCATCCCAACATCAAACTTATCGCCACATTGAAGAAAACCGGAATCCTCCTTAAAAGGATTACATTGTTGCCTCGATTTCCCTTCTTTGTTTCTGAGCGTTTCTCTGTAGACAAATCCAATTTGCCTTTGGATTTGGAGTGAGAGTTTTGGTGTAGGGTGTTTGAGGGGGTGGCAGGGAGGGAATAGCTTGGATTAAGGGAGACTTTCCAACTCTTGGGAGTCGAGTCTTGCTCTGCTGATGTTACCAACACCAACACGCATACTCTTCACTGCGACATTCTACTCTTCAACATGTATGTTTCTCTTCTCTAAGTACAGCCTCTGAGTTCTTACAATAGACTTGTGTTTTAATGTAGTCTTATTGTAAGAAGACATGTCATAATGTGGCGCTTTATGCTTCGTTATTAACTTCTTGCGGGTTGAAGATTCCCGCGAATGTATGCGACTCAGATGGAAACAATTAACTAGTGAAAAACTTTACATTGCGTGCCAAAGTAGGCAAGATAGCTGCAGAAGGATGGTACGAGTGAGTAATAACAAGAACCTTCAACTGCTCGTAGGAATTTACAAACATTTCACTCTGTGATGGTAAGAAAAGTTGGTGTGTGAAGTTGCTGGGTAGAAATACATCGTGTAAGAGTATAAAATGGTTTAAGACAGAAAACGAGCTGGTTGAACTCAAATTTGAGTTTACTGACCTTTAGGTGAACGGCGAATTATACCCTGGCAAATTTAATAAATTTACATTGTCAATATCGTATTTTGTAAATAATGGGCAAGGTAAACCAATTCAACTTAGGTACCAATTGATTTTGTTGTAATAATAAATATTGACTGATCTTCCAGTCAAGAAGTAAGCCACTTCAAGATAAAAATCCTGATTGATATCTACCATGGTATATTCAAGTCATAACAATGTAGGAAACGATCTCTGAAGCGAATAATACTATACATAGCAATTGTGTTTATATCTTTATCTACTCATAATTACATTACATAATACCCAACTAATATTACATTTTTAATAATAAAATGTAAATCTTGTCAGTTCCAGCGATGAGGAAATAATGTGCACTCGCTGTCTTACTGCGGTCAGAGAGCATGGCACCTCCACCATATCGAACGCCGTGTTTTCTGTGACAAAGCATCGACGTCGAATAGCGACGGATCAGATGCAGCGTCGCGCCCCGAGGGTGCATTTAACAGACGTCGCGATGCTCCAGATGTCTGAGTTTGTCCAACAGATTGGACTGGACGTCGGCGTCGGTCCAGCGGAGATCAATCGAAACAAAACCAAGAGGTGAGAGAACTGCGCTTTGCGTTTCTCTCGCAAACAAAAACATCTTTCCACTAAAAGATAAATTTATGTTCTAATGTGTTGCAAAGGCAATTGAAAACAGTGCAAATGAATGCTAGAATGAATTCTCATGATGGCGTGAAATTGCCAGCGTCAGAGATGTTTCTGCGGGAATATAGTCTGTAGTTACATAATATAAATTGTATGATAGCATGTACCAAATAAAACTAGTATTTACATGTTTAGATATAACACAGTTTTTCAACTATAGCTGACGTGTATTTGTAGTTTCATAAGAAGATTGTCATCCGTCATGAAAAAGAAGAAATATAAATCCGTTTCTAACAGCTTATTAAAATATCGCGTTTTCATAACGCTCTCTCGTTGATTAAACTGACAATTGAATTTGTGGAGATTTCAATTGGTTAATTTGATTGGACTAATGTAATTTTGGCTTGAGAGGTATCTTATGTCGTTTTAATAGGTCATATAATGTCAGCAACGTTAAGACTCCCATGATTCGACCATTATATTGTTCTCTAGGGTTGTTGTAAGTTCGGACCTAACTTAATTACCGACGTTTGCTTCCACCGTTGTAGGATATTGTTTCAAGCTTATATCCTTATTGAATTCCAAAACAAACATCAACCCTGAACAACCAACCCCCGAATTTGGTTTTCATTAAGAAACGTATAAACTCAAGTTCCGCATGAGATAATCTAACTTAAAACGAAGATTGGTTAGATTAAATTTCAATTTAATTTATCAGAACGTTGGCTTGTTGGCGGTCAGAGGAGATGCACTGAGACTGAGAGAACGTGCCCAAAGTCTCTAGTCGAGTATTAGAGACGACGGCAAAGGCAGTAAAAGAGAAGACAAAGCACTGCGAACGAAGAGATATCAGTTGAAATTAGCTTTACGACAAACTTAGCAAAACTCTCTTGCTTGCGGTAAGAGTAACGCATTTCAACTAGATGTCTGGCTAGGAATAAGTTCTTGGCACTTCGTTGTCTCGGTCCAAGCCAAGTTATTAGACCAAATATCGACATATCAATCATCTTAAGCGAACTTAACTGGCCGCTCACAACAGTTTCTTTAGATGAAAACTTTGAAGGGAACTTTACGAAAACTTTGCTACTAGAAGGTAAATAATAAAAAATATCAGGAGAAGAAGATGAACGAAGATTGATGGAGTTGAATCTCAGCAATTGTTATTCTAAAACCAACTAAAACCATTACATTGCGGTCAAGTCATGGTGTTTATTTTTGCCTTAAGCTTTAAAATGTAAAAAAAATGTACGTAAAATGTACGAATGCTCCACAATAATTTATATATTTCTTTCAATCTATTTAGAATTTTAAGCTGAGTTGAAGGACATATAATTATAGAATTGATTTTCTATTTATAAATTACATGTGAATGAAAATATTTGAGGTGCTTAAAATACGGTGATATCTACAAATAATAATTAACGGAGCTTTAATTTGGGTAAATTTAATTACATTCCTCGTGTTAGGATTATCTATTAAAATAGGAATTCAAATATGTATTAATTCCTAACTTAGAAACTACACTATACAATTGAAGAAGGAAATAAAACTGATCGTCTTTTTTTCTGTTGAAGCTAAGCGAAATCAATACAAAAGTATACCACCAACTATTTATTGGCAATTTAGCTAACAAACTTTTAGTTCTATACTTTTAAACTATGAACTTGCTTGTAATATAATTACTGATTATTAAATTGGTTTGCATCTTTTAAAAGAAATCAGTTTCATATTCGAACTATTTTAATATAAATAAATACACTTATTTTCTTAAAAACGAGAATATTAGAGTTTATAATATTTTTTACTTTCGTGAATTCCTCAATGCAATCTCAAGAGTATTATATAACACCAGTAGGTATATTGTGTAGCGAACATTTTAGAAACATCTCACAAACCAAACAATCTCTGTTATTATCATTGTCTGTATATTCATCCTGTACCATATTGCATTTTAGTGTCACCCAAGTCCTACCCATGTTTATTGTAATCTTCATTGCATTCAGTCCCATTCAAAATTTCAACCCATAAATTATTACAAGCATAAGACGTCAGAGCGCGCTCATAGTTTATCTTATTCAAAGAAATTGCCTTTAATTTAATATGTTTCCAGACAATGTCACCCCCTAGGTATGTTACTGTCACTTCTCTATGGAGCAAGAACTTCATTCGCAATAAAAACCTGTCACCGCGTTTAATCTATGTAATTTCCTGGATAAATTATTATTTCTTCATGAGAGTACGAGGAGTAGATGCCAACGTCGACGCCGAATCCGACGCCGACGCCGACGCCGACGCAACTACTTGTCATTGTGATCCTTGTCATCCGTAAAGAGACAAGAAATACGAATCTGATAAAAGACAAGCGTCATGACGTCTTTACGACGCATACCGACGCCACGACGTCCTCCATTCTCTCTCTCTCATCTAACTTGTTTAACAGCGTTGAGTTGAGAGAGACAAACAAGAGTATTCTACCCATAATTCAGTTCATGTCTCTCTAATAAAACTTATATGTGCGGCAATTTGTTGAGGGGTTTATCGGCTTCGTGCAAGATGATAATGGTGAAGATATTCTAAGTATCCATGTCGCAGGAGAGTAGAAATCTCGTAAACACAAATAATTAGCATTCATGAAGTGTGTATATTTCATAAATTAGGTTGCTGTCCCAATTGTAAGATAGAATTAGAAAATATGATTGTACAAAGAGATTAGATCATGTATTCCATGCTCTTAATTTAATGTTACGTATGCAGACAGAATTACCTTCTTCCCTCGGTTGTTTGAAATTGATTGGCTGTTTCGTAAGAGGAATGAGGTTATGTAGAATATGTAATACACAGAAGCATCATCTTATTAAGTTACAAATTAATAAATCGTGCACATCCCTCATCCCTCATCAGTAATAAGAGTGCAACGAACAGCCGGACTCCGTGGGTATACAAACCAAAAAGTTTTTTGATAAATGAGGAGAGGTTAATAACAAAACCTAAAGTAGGTTAAACTCTTTCGTAATATGAAGCAAGTAATGTATCAATGGTTTGAAAATTATGCAAATAATATGTCTTAACATGTTAATATTACAGAATTACAAATGGTGGCAGTGGTAGGATAATTATTTTCAATTTCTATTATTTAACCTTCATGTAAGATGAGCTTGACCGATATGCATTTCGAATCGGAGAATCCAATGACTAGTTTATTTGGTTTTCTATTTTTCAAATGATGTTTTGTATTCTAAAGTATTTGAGTTTTATCTTATCTCGTATTACAAATTTATTCAGATGTCTTTTCGCAAAAGAATTCCCTAGTATTTTTTTTACTCCATACGGAATTTTCATAGCACAGAGATGCGACATAAATAATGGAAAGCTCTTTAACCTCTGTAATATGCGAACAGTGCTTGAGAAGAGAAAATATTCAGCAATGTTTACTCGCTCTGTCGATATTTACATTGAGGGCGGTGTATTATAGCGATGAGACTGGAGAGAGAGAAATTTCATTTTATACATTCCTCTAAAATCGCCAAGTCAGCTTTCAAGCTCTGTACACTTTTCCACTAACCTGGCTATCCTTAATTACTTTTTATCTCTTGAATTTGTTCCTATATTGACTCCCAAGAACCCCACCCCCAACTACCCCCACCAACGACCCCTCAACTCGATCACCACGTCTCCTTACAATCACCCTTCACAGCCATCAACGAGCGCCAAGATAGATTGAAGTCAAACTTCGTAAGCGAAAATCAAGATTAAATTACTTGGCACACAAAAACCAAACTGTCTGCACTTAGCTGACAAAACCGACGCCACGTG